>VYXC01000307.1:50528-63268 GCA_013397175.1 Platysteira castanea
CCCTATGTCGCTGGGGTCGGGGGTCTCCGCGGATGGCGCCCGCCTCAGGGCGCCCGGGTGCAGTGGGCAATCTGTCCCGGCGCTGTCGTCTCCGTGGTCTTGCCCTGGGCTCCTTTGTTGGGAACGGGCCCTCTGACTTGTGACATGGTTGTTAAAGTCTGGCTTTCCGCGGCTCTAAACAGTGCCTTTGAGTCACTGCTGTGGACTTCGGCGCAGCCCTTTTCAGACGCAGACACCTGAGGAGTTAATTTAGTTCCCGCCAGCCCGGTTAAATGTATTCCTTCAGCTTCTGCTGTTGAGGGTGGGAGTGACGCTGGCCTCAACATTGCTCTCAGGTATTATTAATGTGAAAATTTAAAGTATTTGGTCAGTAATTAACTAGGAAAGTTCATGACAGCGGAAATCAGAACCGCCTGAACGCAGAGCGGTGTTGAGGGCGGAGCTGGGTGCTGGTGGCCGGCCGGCCTGCGCGCTGAGACACCGGGCTGAGGCAGCTGAAACACAGCGCGGCTTCCGCGCCGGTCACCGGCGGATGGTTTTACCAGAGCAGATCGGGGGTGCACAGTCTTGCTTGGAGCATGCAAGGCGTTATGTAATCGGCTTAATCCCGCAGTTGTCTATCTGGAACCTTTAGAGGTTTAGTTTGTTCTTCGGGCGATAAGGAATGTCTGGATTTTTCACCTAGTGTTTCCTGTATTCCCTCTCTTTTCTCAGTTGTGCCATTAGGTTTTGATATATACAAAGTAACCAGCATGGGACAAATAATATCTCTCTATATAAGTTAAGATAGCTAGAATTTGCGAGACTAGCAGAGGTGTTTATTTGTTTAGAATCAAATTGACCAAAGTGAAGTTTGGTTCCATCAGACTTCTCTGTTTTCATGTTGTATGCTTTGTTTTTTGAAAACTACCTTAAATAGTTACTTCACGGTATTTCTTGGTATAGCTTTTTCAGAATTGAATAGACTTCCTTTGTATTGTGTTCTGGACTTATTGTGTATTCTTTCTTAATATTCTCATAATCCTTTTATGTGATACTTAATCAGACACTAATAACTTATTTTTCACTGAACTTTTTGTTGCTTTAACTGTTGAACTAGTTAAAGGATGTTCATATCCTTCTGTTTCATTTGTAATATAACGTAGGTGTTGAAATAAATATGGGTATTTCAGTAGTGGCTTGAACTCAAGTTTTCATTGTATTATGTTCAATGAATGTGTGAGGAAAAATGCTTTAGAATTTCTTGTTTCAGCAGTATGTAATGAACAGTAAAGATGAAAAAAAAATTCAAACAACAAACCCGCAACCAAAATACACACAAGCAGCAACCAAACAACAAAACCTGAACAATTTTAATATCTTGCCCGTTATGGTTTGAACAACACTTAAAGTTCCAAACCAGCAGCTATATTTATGGGTTTGACTTTGTTCTTGAGAATAGTTTGTATGAAATAGGCAATTTAATTTAAATATACAATTAGAATAGTTTATATTTAATGTAAATGTAAGATTTCTGGATAAGTGCAAGGGTTGGGCTGCTTTTGAGACTAATACAAAGTGAAGTACTTAAATATGTGAGTAATAGGTTCCACTTTCTTGTTATGATATACAGAGATAGGAGGACAGGAATAATTGCTTATATTAAAAAACTACATTTATGTTATCCTAGGAATCACAAGATAATTACTTGAGGTGTGCTTTAAGATTGAATAGATGTTTTCCACCTCTGTCAGCCTTTGTGAGAAGGCTAATTGCCAAAGAGTGAATTAAAATCACTGCCTTTGGGCAGTTTTACATTTGTGATTTTATATGTTAGGTCTTTATTCATAGGAGAGTTAAAGAGATAAAATTGATAAAATGCTCAGGCCTTCCTTTTAAAAGTATCCCAGAAGGAATAGGTGATACAGCTTGGGTCTGTTTATTTCTTAGCCTCTGACACTGCAATAGAAGTTTTCTGCAGTTTCTTCCACAGAATTTTCATACTTAATTACTGTGGAAAGTGCAGTATAATTTTAAAGGGGATGTATATTTCTTTATTGTATTCTTTTCGTTGTTAGTATATTTTACGAGCTGTAGGAACGGTGTCTGCAGAACAGCACTGGCATTTTTATTGCTACTGAAATGCCAAGTTGAAGGTGAGATAGCTGTGTTGTTGGGATGTGTTGATCTCAGAATCTGATGATGCTGTAATGAGCACAGAGATTTACATCATATGCACTCAGAAGGTGTTAGACTATACCTTAGGTATTCACAACATATCTTAGTCAAATGAGTCCCATTGAAGTTACTCATCTGTACTTGTGGAACCGTATGCTTAAGGTAATCTGTGGTCAGAGTTGTTTTTGCCTCAGCTTCACTAAGAATCCAGATAAAGCACACATCCACCCTATTCACACGCTCATGTGAGTAAAATCCATCACAGTGAATGGCAAACCAGTTCCAGCATAATAGAAACATTGTTTGCGTTTGGTTGGAACTATTCTCCTGTGGAAGTTCAGTACGTGTTTTGTGTCAAATTTGTTCTGTTAGTGACCTGCTGTTTTTCTTGGGTCTTTGGAGTGAAGAAAGTAGCATATATTTGTTTTAAAGAAAGGAGTTGTTGCTAGCCATGATTTAGTTGGAGAATGACTCTGGAATCAGAATCTTTCTTTTCAGCAGGCATATTTTCCATTGGATTAAAAGATCAATATATAAAGCCTGCATTAGTCTAGCACAGGAGAGAAATAACACTTTGTCTGTGGTACTCAGCATGCCATTTGCCATATCTGCTGACAACCCTTTCTTAGCATGTTGAAGTTATCTTGGGGGATAGTACCACCACATCAGTTGGTTCACTGTGGTTTCCTGCAGGACTGCCCTGTGCGTGAATCCCACGGGCCAGCTTCTACTTTTCTGAAATTACTTGAACAAATAGCAGATTTGAGTGAGATCATATTTGTAGTGTTGCTGGGCTGTTTATACTTACAAATAATGTAAACTCCTGTTCTAATTCTTTCTGCCAAGTGGATTGGGAAGAAATAAGAACTTCTGTAGCTATTGTTGTATGCTGGTATAGAGTGCAATCTGCTGTTCCTGGCAGAACAAGCTATTTATATCTCACTTCTGGAGGCACATATTCTTTAAAATTTTCCACAAAAAAATAATCACCCCCCTTAAAATAAAGTATAATATCTAAATTTGCCTTCAGCATTTATGAAAAGGTGGGAAAACTCACTTTGAACAGATCCATTTAATAGTTTCTGATAGAAATAGAAGTGGATTTGAGTATTGGATCACAGGTACTTGGAAAAAAAGCATGGAGCATCACAAGAGCTTCTCTGGACTGTGAACATGAACTTAATAACTAGATGTGAAAGAAGTTGCTTCTTTGGTGCTCATAACTATAAGAGAAGTAAAGAAGGAACAAACTTCCCGCCCCCCAAAATAATAGAATTTTTACTATGCATAAGACAACCCAAACCTTTTGCTAATACATGGACTTCCCCCATAGAATCCTTCCCCTTATCCTGCCTTATGGGTCTGAGTGAAACTTAATGTGCGCATAATCTCATCGGACAGGGATGAGCTATTCCAAATTTGAGTGACTAATTGTGCCGATACACAACATTGTTGTTACTTCAACTGGCAGGAGTATGGTCTTTTATTCAGGACCTTCTTTAAGAACCTATCTACCCTCTTATGGGAGCTGATCAGTACTTCCTGCCATCTCCTCTAAACTGGTAATGTTGATATCCCATTTCTAAGCATCTGTGGTTTCCCTCTGTTTTGAAGGAAACTAGAGACCTGACGTGAAAACTCTTAGCTGCAGCAGCCTCTTTTTTGTACCTTCTTTTTTCGTAGTATTCCAAGAATGCTCATGCTGTTTGTCATACTGTCTCACGGTGCCTGTTTTTGCTGCTCTAAAAGTGTGCTCCATGTAACATTCTATGCAGTATGCATTCATACTGTACCACCAGGAAGAGACAATTCACACATACAAAATACGGATAGTTGTGCTGTGATATATGTTGAAGTGTTTTTGCAGCAGTGTCCTTGAAGCTTTTTTAAAAAGAAATTTATACATGAAAACTATGCTTCTGTACAAATTTAAGGACGAAATTTGAAATATCTAAATATTGTTAAGTATCATAGTTAGCAGTAGGATTTTATTGTTGGATGACCCAAATACTTCTGGAACAGCATGGCACTGTAGACAACTGAAATCTGCTTGTTTTGTAGCTTAAGTCAAAGGCCGTATGTGAAACTGTGAAAGTGTTTATATTCACAGGGAACTGTCAGGAGGTTTACTTGAGACCTGTAGATAGATTTGGTATGAAAAAGTTGTGTGAGTTAAGATGAAATGTCAGATACCTTAACACAAGGAAAGTAGTGTAAATGCTTATCTTTGGTATGCTGGTTTCCAGCATGATACTTGTCAAATTTCAAATGGGTCTTCTTATCTCTGAGAAAAAGTATGGCCCCAACAAAGGATTTTTCCCTCCCCTGCCTTCTCCCTGCTCTAAATTAAGAGAACACAATATCTGCTTTAAGGGCAACTGTGTCTTTACCTAGCTTGCTTTAGGTGTAGGTGTGCTTACTTTTTTTTTTTTTCTCCCCTCCATTGTTAAAACCAATGCTTTGAATTGGTACTCTAGATTATATTGCTTTAACAAATATCTGTGATGGAGCCTTTAGTTTGGGATGTGTTTCTTGAAGCATGAAAAAACCCCAGTTTGTCAGTAACACAATCCCAATTCCTATGTACAATGCAGCTAAGAATTTCTTTGAAGGTTTTGGAAACATTTGTATCAGCAAGTATGAGGAGCAAAGATAAGTTTATGGCTACATGTTAGTGTACCAAACCTCTACGCTGTTTGCTCAGCCAGAATCATCATCTTGTTTTGTCTTCCAAGTTTTGACCTTCGTGCACCTTTCATACTTCTGATAGTGCTTGCAGAAGCCCATACCTCGTGATTGCAATACACCTTCTCTGTATTTAGGAAATGCTGTAGTGAAATTTAGCTGCAGAAATCTGCATAGCCTTAGGATACAGCAACTCTGCAACATATTTTAATTGTTCTTTATAACATAGGTATTTGTCAATGGGAAGAACACTTTTCTTAATGCCCTAAGATGAGAAAGTTAATTTCCTCCAAAGAAACTCCAAAACTCATGCTTGTTCTTTCCCTGGGTAATTGTGTTTTACTTTTGATATCTGTCAGGGCTTTAAAGTTACCACTTCTCTTTAATAATATACTCATTATGAAGTAACTAATAATATAAAATTAGATATTATATGAAAACATACATGTATGTATTTTTCTATTTTTCTCTATTTTATTAAATGTTCAAAAATTATGCATCATTTTCTAGAGATGTTATGTTTACATTTTTTTATTAAGTTGAGGTTTTTTTAATGTCAGATTGTACCAGGAAACTGATACCATTCTCTATTCCTGTTTCAGACTAGAAGATGAATAATCTTTCCTTTAGTGAACTGTGTTGCCTGTTCTGTTGTCCACCATGCCCAGGGAAAATTGCCTCCAAGCTGGCATTCTTACCTCCTGATCCCACATACACACTGATGTGTGATGAGAGTGGTAGTCGCTGGACTTTACACCTCTCGGAGCGAGCAGACTGGCAATACTCTTCTAGGGAAAAAGATGCCATTGAGTGCTTCATGACGAGAACAAGTAAAGGCAACAGGATTGCCTGTATGTTCGTGCGCTGCTCGCCTAATGCCAAGTACACTTTGCTCTTCTCACATGGAAATGCTGTTGACCTGGGTCAGATGAGCAGCTTTTATATAGGACTGGGTTCACGGATCAATTGCAACATATTCTCATACGATTATTCTGGGTATGGTGCAAGTTCTGGAAAACCAACAGAGAAGAACCTGTATGCTGACATTGATGCTGCTTGGGTGGCTCTTAGAACAAGGTAAGACATTAGTTGCCATTTTGCTTTTATAGCATGCTTGTCGAGTGGTTTTACTTCATGTACATCGGTAGTTGAAACAACAGTGCTGTGTTTTAGAATTAGTGAATTCATATCCAGGCAGGCTGGTGGTGCCTTGTGCTGAAGGCATTGTCAGTATTAAGCAGGATCAGTGTTATAGTACTTATATACTGGAAAAATTGAAATGGAATTAAACTTAATAAGCTGTGGTTTAGTCTTGAACGATTAGAGGATCATCCTTATTGTCATAGTTTGGAATCTTCTCAGCTGCAGAAATTCAAAAGGTGGTAAAAATCTATAATAAATGATACTCCAGTAACTGACCCACTGTTGTGATGTGAATGTGAGAAAATGAAGATTGTTTCTTCAGATAATTTCTATCACCTGCTTTTTTTGTAGGGAAGGGCAGAGTAGAAGCTGGTACAAGAGAACTTGCTGAGACTCTCTTGCTGTATGGTGTTGAGATCACCTTTGTTTCAAAATTCCAACTAGCAGCTACAGCATTTCCAAAGAGAGAAACATCTTTTTGCTTTATATAGAAGGCTATCTTCACAAAGTATAATGTGTGGGAGAGGTTGTAATGAATCTGTGTAAATATGTTATGATGGGAACAAAAACAGGAATTTGGAGCAGTGACATTAACTCAAACAGAATAAAAATGGACAAGAAAAAAATGCAAATGGAAGGATGTTATTTCAGCAATTTCAGTATTCTAAGCCTTTGGTTTTGTGGGAGATAAAATAGCAAGATGAAAGACTGTGAATGCATTCACTGATATAGGTGAGAATCCTAAAGAATCCTGCACCAAATAAGTGCAGTTTCTCTAATTTGACAGCATTTTTCACTCTAATTTATTCCATTTAGATCAATATTCTTATGTTACAAATACCCAAACTACAAAAAAAGCTTTTTAAAATAGTATGCAATTGTAAGAATAATTGCTCACCAAAAAGATCCCAGCACACTGTGTATTTTACACCAAGAAGTTGTAAAAACCTAAAGCGTGTTGTTAAGGCTTGGTCATGGCAACTTGAGCATCCTGTTTAATAATTATGGTATCAGGGGCATGACTTAGTGTAAGGACATGTGGACTCTAAATCCTGGATCCTGGTAGTTGTCACAATGAGTTTAGAACTTCATCAATGTAGTATTAATGAGCAGATTATCACTTTTTGGTGTTTTAAATACACAGAGTCTTGCATTCCTTTTTCATTATAACAACACTATGATACTTCTTTTCAAAGAAACGTATTTTATCCATGTATTAAATAGGGGAAAAGCTTATTATCATAAACATTGTGCAACCACAGGGGACAGGTTTTCAGCCTCATCTATTCAAAAATGTATACTATGTTGTTATCTTTTGGTGTTTATTACAGTGGAAAGTTGAGATATGACTGTTCCATAAGCCAAGAGCTGCAACAGGTGCACTGTTAACTATGGTTTGTAGCTGGTAGGTGATCTGGAAGTTAGGTACTCAGTGAAACACCTAGTAACATTGACCAAAAGCATGATATGGTTTGTGAACAGCATGGAAGACAGTCTGAATTATTTAAATGTAACAGAAAATGGAAGAGAACTGGATGATGAAACATAATACTTTGTGTCAGTTTAGAGGGTCTGTTTTATAAACTAATTTGTAATTATTGTCTCTTCTTCCTCATAATGAATGTCTGAATACAAAACCTACAAGGAAATGTGACTGCAGTTTGAATTCTCACCTTGATTCTTAAGCAATGAAGTGTGCTTTCTCTAAACAAATGAGATTGTTCATTATTGGTAGGACATGGGCTAATGGCTTTAAACTGGAAGAGGGTAGGTTGATACTAGACATAAGAAAGAAATTTTTTTTTCTGTGAGGATGATGAGGCACTGGAACAGGTTGCCCGGAGAAGTTGCCAAGAGAAGAAGAGGTTGCCCAGAGAAATTGTGAGCAACTTCCCCATCCCTGTAAGTGTTCAAGGCCAGGTTAAATGGAGCTTTCAGCAAACTGGTCTGGTGGAAGGTATCCCAGCCCTTGGCAGGGAAGGTGGAACTACAGGATCTTTAAAGGTGCCTTCCAATCCAAACTATTTTATGATTGTAATGCCCCATCTAAGCGTGCTCCTTTCTGAACAGACATTGGCGAGACCTTTAAATATATCTTATAAGATATTCTTATGTTCAAGAATGACCTCACCTCAGTTCCTTTCTTTTGTCCGCCTTTTTTTATTATTCCACCTCCTGCAGAAATTATGTAATTCTCTAGAGTGTATAAAGTTTGCACTGGTCTGCCTAACTTGTGAATTTCACACATGTGAACTGAATTTGGTCTACTGCTGAAAAAGGTTAGTATTACTAGTTACACCTGTAGTACTTTAGAACAGCTTTCCAGTTGGCAGACCTGGTCTCATCCTTGTATGTGAATGCGGGATGTATCAGGGAGAAGTTCAGCACATGACTCTGGATATACTGGCTCACAGTTTGGTTATCCAGCCGTGGTATTCTTTTGAGCCCTGAGACAGTGCTCAGCTGTGTTAAAATACTCAATGAATATCTGGACCAGAACAGAGCCTTTGAGCATTTGCTGCAACTTTGATTCACTTTCATAGCATAAACTGTTCTGTCAGTTTTGTACTGGCACCATCTTTAACATTTATAACTAATTCTGCAAAAACAAATTAATTCAAAGGATTGTTTGCAAGATAAATGTGAGTACAGCTATAACTCCTTGAAAATTCTTGTTGATCAGATGAGAAAGGGACCCTAGACTTAAACTGTGCCTCACAGCTTGTGATTTGATGAAGAAAAGAAGGGAGAAGTTACCTTTGGAGGGTGATCACAGTTACCCATAGTCCTCTGCATTCCCTGTTCTGAAAAATGGAATTGTAGAACCCAGCACTAAAAGGTGTTTCTGGGGTAATTGAAATGCTGATGCAGACTTAATTCTACAGTCAACAAAACCACTTGTGGTGAAGACTTGCTAGCATTTTAGGTTTTGTGTCTTGGAAAGACAATCCACATACTCACCTGTAAATCAGCACAGGTCCAATGAGGACTGGACACCTGGAGTGAAATAGTCTGGAACTCATATTAAGGGTGATGATGAGATTTTGCTGTGAATATTAACATTCATGTAAGTGAATACAGAAGGCTAGTTTGGCAGCCTATCAGATTAGGTAAACAGCAGATGTAGATGCTGAGTTCTGTCCCTATTCTTTACTTTCTTTGAGTATTTTAGTAGGAGGCAGTAGCTACCTGTGTGGATGATGGCTATGAAAGAAGGTAGTGTGATTCACTGCCTTCATCAGGTCTGGAAAAGTTGTACATTATTGCATATTCATGTGCATGAGGCTGTATAAAAGCTGCAAGTGAGGACATTCTTTTTCTGACTGTCATAGCTACCAAGTGTTGAAATACCAGGAGTCATTTTGGGATACGCCTATTTTCTGCTGTTCTGATCTCTGAAGGCCTTTGATGACACCCTAGCAAGGGTGGAAAGGTTTAACCAGCCCCAGGCAAATGCAGGGCAAGTGGCGCTCATTCAGAAACCTCTGAAGACTTGCCAGAATTGACTCACAACCAGATTTACCTGTAAGAAGCCAAACAGCCCTTTCATTGTTGGTTATCATGGACTGTATAGCAATTGGAAAAATGAAGGGTAAATCTCACCATTAGATGATGTGTCAAAGTGGACAGAATGTCTGTAGTTTGAACAGCCAGGTATAGAATAATATTGAATCTGTTTGGATGCTGGCCAAAAGTGTTCATTTGACAATCCGCAAATTACTTTTTTTTCATTCAGAAGTAGGATGGGGGTTCAACTAGAAGTTGAGGTACCATAACTTTGTACATTTGGAGAGAAATGGAGATTTTATTTAAATTAGGGAAAAATAGCTCAATTATCATGGAAGAGAAATCTTGACAATAGAACAACTGTATTGGTAGCATTTAAAGTTTAGAAAAGGCCGAACTGTCATGAGAGACGCAGAGAAGGTGCAGTTTGTTGATTACTATGTGAACAATGGGCTTGCCTCTCATAAAATGTAGTTCCTTTTTTCTTCTCCCAATGTAAAATATTGTATACACGAGAAGGAGAATGTGCACATCAGTTGAGGAAGAGCTGCGTGCTCCTGAATTTTATTCATGGCCCGAAATGTTGATAGTTAAGGTGTGAATAATGTTCATGGCCTTCATATTCTGTATCTGTAATTACATGTGTTATGTCCATGATGACAAAAGATTCTGAATGTGCTCTGAGAATTCCCTCTGGATGTTACCCCTTGTTCCATGTGCTGTGTTGGTTTTCTAAATGTGTGTGTTGCAATAGCTTCACAAACCGTAGCTCTGTAGAGCATCTAGCAACTCTTCTTTTTTTGTAAGCCTGAAGAGCTACTATGGAAAATGTACCCTTCTACGGTTGATTTTATTAATACTTTATTTCATTATTGTAAATCAAGTCTTCTAGATTAAGAGCCATAGCTCAGAAGTAGAAAATAAATTACTCTTTCTCCCCTAAGTATATCCAGATCAAAATGGCACATAATTTTTAAGAGCCTGACAGTGTAGCATGGTAATTTCTGCTGGTATTTGTTTCTTAAAGGTAACTGGAGTTAAAAAACGAAAACAAAGAAAAAAACCAAAGAAACAAAAAAACTCTACCTATCTTGTTACAGCCAGACATGGATTTTGCAGTTTGCCTATTGCACATCATGGTAATGTGATATATATCCAGTGAAAATATAAAATAAGGTGAATATCCAGAGTAAGTGATGTATATCCAATTAAAGTGTTCAGGGAGAGGTCAGATAGCACTTTGAGCAACTTGATTCAGTGAAATATTACCTCCATATGGCAGGGGTCTGGACTATATCACATTCTAACCCAAACTGTTCTATGATTCCTTGAAAAGAAAAAAAAGAGAATGAAGGGGCAGAGGAAAGGTGGACCACCACTAAGATAAGTGTTTAATGAAGTGCAGAAAAGGTCTTGTTACAAAGACAAGTATCAAGGAAATGGTGAGAGTTTCTGCTACATCACATGAAGTTCATCAGAAAGGGAAAAAAGAGTATTTCATTGCTGTTTAGCAGTTCTTTTCCTACCAAAAGCTGAAAAGATCAGGCCAGGAGTGGTTGCTTCTTTTACAGGAGACCATCTATATCTGGTTAGCATATGTCGGGTCACAGAAAGGGGTACTGGCTTCATTAGTCTTAGCTTCAGTCCTGGTTCCAGGCAGTGGTCTGATGGAACAGTTGCAACAACTTACTGGCTCCTTCTTCAGCCCACCGCTGGCATGCTGGTTCTTGCCTGTCCCTGAGGACAGGCATCACAAAGGAGCACAAAAGTAGTTGCACCACTACTCCCAGACAAGATTTATTTAGTTTCTTTAACTAACTGTTAAGGCCAAATGAGGGGGAACTCATTGCTGAAGCTGCAAATAGGAAAGTGGTTCTTGTCTGTTTGGCAATAGCTTAGCTTTGTAGTGACATCAACCTGTGCCTTTAGCATGGTGATGAGGCAGAAATTCGTGAGTGCTCAGATACTCTGTAAGGATGTCAGGAAGCTTATCTGAACACAGACTCTATGTCACAACTGCTCTTTAAATTCCATCTGATTTCCAGGCAGCTAACCTATAAGTGTGTGAACATAAAGGATGAATTGGGTGTTGAAAGGAATTGAAATCTCAATTGCTTTGGGAAAGAGAAAGATGTTGCAGTCAGCCTTTAAACTGCAGACAGTATTTATCAAGTTTTGTACCAGATTCTGCCCAGAATAACTTGTCCCCGAGGAGTAGTGCTTTCTCTGAGAAGGTACATCTGTGCAGCTACTTTTAAGGTTTTGTTCTAACGTCCTTTTTGATGATTATGGCTTCAAAAAAAAAAATCCCCAAACCTAAAAACACCCTCCATTACCATCACCCCCACACTGAAGGTCTGTCTATGCTGACACAAGTTATCTAAGATTACTTGAGTGGACAATAGTGTTTACATTAGTCCTATTATCAACGTAATGAGCTTTCAAAGATAACAACAGTTTTTGCATGTCTTTGACCTCTTGTAACCAGAGGAACTACTTGAAGCGTATGGCTGTGTAAATGTTGTGTTCCCCATTCTATAAGGCACTGATTAAGAGAACAATGTTACTGCAACTTTTTCTTTTGATCTAACACTCCTCCTTAGGTAGACAGGTATGTAGTCAACTGATGATTTGATACAAAATTTTTTGGGGTTTAACAGGCATTTATGAGTCTAGCAAAAGGGGTAGACAAATTTTATGAGTAGGAACTTAACAACAGTTACCTTTTCAAGAATTTTTCTGTTTTAGATTGTAAAGTGGTACTTCTGAAAGATAGCGACAGAGGCATGGTTGGGTTCTTTCTTTTTCCCAAACATTTCAGAAACCTGTTGTATTGGGCTTGTGCGGGCCAAATTTTGGTAGCAGGGAGGCTACAGGGGTACCTCCTGTGAGAAGCCGCCACAGGCTTCCTCCATGTCTGGCAGACCAAATCAATGTCAGTTCCAAAGATGGGTGTGCTGCTGGCCAAGGCTGGCCAATTAGAAATGATGGTAGTGCCTCTGTGATAACATTTTTAAGACGAGGAAAAAAAACATTCATTGCACAGTTCTAATTTCAGCCAGAGAAGAGTGAAGTGGGAACATGTAATGGGAACAGCCCTCCAGACACCAGGGGCAGTGGAGAAGGAGGGGGAAGAGATGCTCCAGGCATTGGAGCTGATTCCTCCCCTGCAGCCTGTAGTGCAGCCCATGGCAGCTGTGCCACTGCAGCCCTTGGAGGTCCGTGGGGATGCAGAGATCCACCCTCAG
>VYXC01000307.1:63383-74328 GCA_013397175.1 Platysteira castanea
GTTGCAGCAGTTTGAGGGAGACTGTTGCCTTTGGGATGGACTCACATCAGAGAAGTTCACGGAGAATTGTCTCCTGTGAGAGGGACCCCATGATGAGCAGGGGAAGGACTCCTTGCCTTGAGCAGTGAAACAACATGTGATGAACTGACCATAACTCCCATTCCCTGTCTCCCTGTGCTGCTGGGGGAGGAGATAGAGCTGGGAAGGAGAGGGGGTAGGGGGAAGATGTTTTTAAGGTCTGTTTTTACTTCTCATTATCCTGCTCTGATTTTGTTAGTAATAAATTCAATTAAGATCTCTTTCTAGGCTGATTTTGCCCATGATGGTATTTGACAAAGGATCTCTCCCAGTCCTTATCTCAACTCATGAGCCCTTCATTAAATTTCCTCTCCCCTGTCCAGCTGTGGAGCAGTGTGAGAGAGCTGCTTTGGTGGGTGCCTGTCCACTGCACCTGTTCAAGAGAAAAGGGAAGACTGGAAAACAGCAGATGTTGATCTGTTTTCCAAGCTGCTTAGAGTTTGTTATTTGGGAGGCAGATTATTTGGGTTTTTTTCCTCTTCAAGCCAGAATATTTAGAAACCTACTTTGAACCACCACTTCTGGTTATTTACCTTATTATTTTAGTTTACAAATTGCAATACATGTAGTTTCAGGCAGGCACTGTGAAGCAATCTACTTGACTGTCATGGAGAAAGGATTACTTTAATCCAGATATCATAAATGCTTTTCTTACCTTATTTTTTTGTAGCCATCATTTATCTAAGTTTAGGCTGAAAGAATTTGATCAAGAATAGGGGAAAGAATAATAAGCAAGAGAAAAATATATGTTCCAAAATATACATTTTAAGTTGTTCTTTAAATTTTTGTGCAATGGGCTGTATCTTGTAGGACTCAACATCCAAGGAAATGCTTTAGAAGTCTTAATTTGATCATGATCTCATTATGACTAGAAACTTTCTAGGAAACACTGGTGGTAATTAAGTAGTCATGATGCAGCAAGATTCCTGTGTCAGACAGAGACTGTCTCTGTGCTAATACTTTAAAAGCTTTTACATTTCACTCTGTCGGGACCCAATTTAAATAAACAGATTAGTATTAAGTAGACAATATTAGATTAATAATATTAGTCGGTTTTAAACCCAATTTAGCAAGTCATTGCCATGCCTAATGAGTTCTGCTACTGATATGTAACATTTAAGTAATACTACAATCTTGAAATCATCCTAGATACATATATTTTATTAACTGTTTATTATATACTGATGCAATTTAGGGGATGTTTTTTCTGGCTTATTAAGAAGAACTTGTGGATTTGGGGGGAGCTGGTTTTTTGATTGATAATTTGGGTGTCTTGGTACACAGGAAACATTTTTTTTCCAAATGTTCCTGACTTGGAGTCTTTTAGACTTTACAGATTTTAGTGTTCGGTTACCTGTGCAGTTACTATTCATTTATTTACCCATGTTTAGATACTTTAGAATTTTTTCCTTACTTCTGCTCCCCTGACTTTACTGGAGGTATGCAAAATATACAAATTTGATAACTTCTTCGTGAGTTTGGGTGTTACATGGTGTTGACAGAAAAGATGCATGCCTTTATTGTAGGCAAGGTAACAGGTGCCCTTTCCTACACTTGATTTTCACTTGTTTTTCCTACACTAGAATTATAGTGGCACAGATCAAATTCACCTAATGCTGTTCCACAGTAACACTAGGCTAGGCTGCTCTTACTTAAAAAGTTGAACAAGTTCTTAATAACGCATGAGAAAAGTGATCCAGTCTTGGGTTTTTTGCTTTAGTTTTGGGGTTTTGGGCTTTTTTTGGAGGTGATGAGAAGGAGTTGCTTTGTTTGCTGGGTTTTGTGGGGTTTTGGGGTGGGTGGTTGTTGCTGGGTTTGGGTTTTTTTGTGTATGGGGGTTTCGTGGTTTTGTTTTTAATGCAATGTAGTATCCCTGCCTATTCAAGGTACTTCCTTTCCCAAGTATAGATACACTGTTGCAGTCTGAGCCATGCTAAGAGTGCCTGTTTGGAACAGGGCAATGGATGAGCAGTTCACTTCTGTTGCAGGCACTGTTCTTGCCCACATTACTGTTCTTAGAGGTGTTTCTTGTATAACTTGGGTAGCAATTGCTCTTAGTATTCACACTAATGCTGAAAAATATATTAAAGTGACTCGTATAAGTCTTAACTAGGTATTTCTTTTGTTTACCCCTGTTAATTGCATCTTACTAGGATGCAGGTTTTGACTTCAATTCTGTATTCCCTGTTTGGCTCTCTTGCTTGTGGATTAGGTCAATAAGAGCAACCTTCTTGGCTATTACGTGGAATGCTCAATACTATTATACTGATCACTGTTAGTATGTTTATAAATTTAGTGAGACTTAAAGCATGCTCAGTGTTACCAGCTTGCAGGTTTTATCAGTTATCAGATGAGTAAAGTTGACCAAATTTTTGCAGGCTTGATTATCCTTCATTTGGTGATAATCAGGCTCTAACCAGTTTTCTGTTGTAGGTCCACTGGAATTAATAGTAAAGACTTTTAACTAGTGTACAAGTCACACTGCATTCATAAATCCATATTGAAAAAAATCAAATCATTATTTCAATATCATTCAGGCATAAGGAAAAAAAATACTGCAAATAGAGAGTAAATAATGATGTGTTTTAGTCAGGAATGTGATAGAACAGGCTTGCCTGTTCTTCTACCAGCTCCTGTTTCATAGTTGGTACCCTTCTGAAAACTTTCATCATCAGAAATGCTTTTTTTACCTTGCTCTCTAGGTTTTGTCTGCTTCATTTTATATGCCACTGTTTAAACATTTTTAATTTTCTAGGTATGGAATTCGCCCTGAAAATGTGATTATATATGGCCAGAGTATAGGCACGGTACCATCTGTGGATCTTGCCGCTAGGTATGAAAGTGCTGCTGTAATTCTTCATTCTCCACTGACCTCAGGAATGCGAGTAGCTTTTCCTGATACGAAGAAGACATACTGCTTTGATGCATTCCCGAAGTAAGTTGTAGGATTTTTTTTTAAATTTAGCATGCATTTTCTCTATTTCAGAAGTTTTCTACTAGAGAAACAAGTGGTCTGGAAAAATCTCTGAATTTTTTTTAAAGGTTTAATAAAACGGTTGGAGAAAAATCAGTGAATAGCATCAAAGAGGAACATTTGATTTCAGGAAGTTTACAAAACATTGTACACTTTCTAGGCGCTTTGCATCTCCAATCATTTTAGTGGAGATCTGTAAACAAGTAATTCACTTTCCTATACACAACATGTAAACCCCTAGTTCTAACGAGTAGTTCTATCCAGTGAATTGTTAGTCTGGATAACTGTGAACAAAGTCTATTGCAATATGTTTCTATAAGACTGAAAAATTAAGTAGGTCTTAACTGAAGAAAATTGCTGTCATGTATTTCAGAACAATGCCATTGTTTTCATAGATATAATCTTTTTCTTACAGCATTGACAAAATTTCTAAAATAACATCTCCTGTCTTAATAATCCATGGAACTGAAGATGAAGTAATAGACTTTTCACATGGCCTAGCATTATATGAGCGTTGCCAGAGACCTGTAGAACCACTGTGGGTAGAAGGAGCGGGCCATAATGATGTGGAACTGTATGGACAGTACCTTGAAAGATTAAAACGGTTTGTGTCACAGGAACTGGTGAACTTCTAACTTTTGTTGTATATTTACATGCTTTTTTCATTTCACTGCAGAACTGCACACCTTGATAAATATGTAACTTAAAACCTGAATGTTGTGTTTTCAAATCATCTTGGTTGCCTTCATTAAATGTACAGGTAATGATTTGTCAACATAATTAATGAAGGTTTTAATGCCAGCATTTTAAACTGGAATTACACGATCATGCTGTCAGACTTGGCAGTTCATATTTCTTTGTGTGAGGTTTTTTCTTCTTAGATGTTAAGAAAAAAATCACAAGGAGTACTGTAAGAAAATTCAATTATATAAAACCAAATGCTGTAATAATGTTGCCAAGTGCTTTAGCATATCAAAAACAAGTTTATAAATATTTTTTAAACATCTCAAAATGTACTGTGAATTACTCTGTTGCACAGGTGTAATTAAAAACCAGACTTCTAAGCAGTAGTTCTGTAAAAATGTAATAGCCATGAAATTTGAGCAAATACTAATGTATGTAATATGAATAAGCAGTCACTGGAAATGACCGATGCCCTGTTATGGGGAGAGGGGGGCAAAATAGACAAATTTTCCCATATTTTTCATTTCTTTTTTGCTTAGTTTAACTTTAGTTATTTGTACTCATGCTGTCCCTTAGCTTTCAGGATGATAAAATATACCCACTCATGTTCTCAGGAGTCCTAATCTTGCCAAAATAATGCCACAAGTTATCATTGTTGTAATGCAAGTATCTCACACATGATTGCTACTGAGGCTGCAAAATACCTCTTTGAAACCAGTAAGACTTTTAAAACCTAGAAGACTTCTTGAACCATGTTGTTTTAAACACTGATTGTCTAGAGCTGCAATGTGTCATTAAGACGAACCTTGAAGTTTATCCAACACTGTAATAAACAGTTTGGAACTTTGCAGTTGTCTGATCAGGCTTAGTTTTGGATGTTTAGTGTAAAATCTTATTGGTTTTTGAGTATTGTATGGATATTTTACTAATCAGGCCTGGGTGGGGTGGGAGGAATGGGAAGAAGAGAATATTGACATTTTTCTATTAACTCATTCTGAAATAAACTTATGTTGCCTTTCCTTTGAATGCATTTTGCGTGAAATAAACCTATGAAAAATAAATTTAATTATATGTAGCCTAATTGTAAACAAAATAATATTCCAACAATACACACTGTGCTTCTAAGGCCTTATGTAGTTTAATTGTTCTGCTTGTTTTTTGTGATTGAGACTATTGTATTCTTAAATGTAGCTTCGAGTATTGTGAAAACTTTGGTTAAGATGTGTTGATTAACAGTAAACAATAATCCACAAACTTGCAGTTCTTCCTTTTTTTTTTTTTTTTCCCAATGATATAGCAGCAGTTGCTTGCAGTATCACATACTTAGCAACTCCCCGTGTATTCCTAGGAAATCTGACATCTAAGGCAGTAACCCGTTGTTACGAACTGCCAGCACGTTTCTTTATCAGCAGCTTCTGCTCTGATCGCCCACCCACCTCACGCCTCACCTTACAATGTGTCATTCAGCAGACAGGCTTCCTGCTGCAAAGCTGCTTATAAACTATTTCCTTCTCCGAAATTAAAAGGACTTACTGTCTTGTGCACTTTGGTTAGTTAATTGAGTAGAAAGAAATTTGTTCTCAAGCAAATAGTTGTTTGGTTTTTTGACCAAGTATGCTTCAACGAGTTCTGAAATTCAGAATATATTCAGGAACAACAACATTAGACTTCAGGATTTTCATCCTAATCCAAGACTTTTGGATACAGATGTGTAACTCAGCTTTATTACATTGTATTTAATATCTGGTTTGATTTCCGTTGTCTACTACCTTCCAGCCACTATCTCTGATGGAAATCATTACCATTACATGTTTAAGTGCTTTCTTTGTGTTGAATGAAGCCTGTTTTGAGAATCCCCTTCAAGAATTCACAAATAAAGAGTGTAGAAGTACAATGTTAACTGACACAGTTTGGCTGCAGTTTGGTTGCCTGCAAATTGCAGGCAAATGATCAACTGTCATCGCAAGAACTATCTGATTGTGCCACGGAATATTATGGCACCCAGTAATTGAAAAAGAGAAGGTGCCATAGCAGTTTTGCTGCTTTTGTTTCTGTGTTTTGTTGAAGCCGAACAAAAGATCTGACTAACAGTGTTTTGTCTTCAGTATATGCAGCTGTGCTGGATTACACTGGTGAGTAGAGATTCTGGTCTCTTTTGTGCCATTTATGCATGGTTAATTATTGCCAGTTTGTGCTGATTTATGTTTTACACCTGTATTTTTTCAGATGAGTTGTATACTTGAAGGAATTTAAATGGGTTTTAGGCATAGCCTAGCCTGTATTGCAGATCGTATTATAGCAGCAAACTTGTTGGTGACAGAAAGCAACTCTGAGCTGTTGCAAGGAATAGGAAAACATTTGGCATCCTGATTGTCTTATCCTTATACCATCATTTTGGTGATTGACAATGGGCTGTTGTTTAATGTTATAGCTGCAATTGTCTTCTGATAAATAAAGTTGATTCAGCATTCATGGAAAAAACAATGCCTGTATTTTAGGGAAAAAGAAAAGAGCAGTTTGTGAACCTCATGGTGTCATTCCCGGTTTGTTTTTTTTCTGTAAGAGATGTATTTGACAGTAAACTGTCTTTCAGTCCTGGAAATCTTGGCAAATCAGCTTTCAAAACAACTTCGTATGTGTGAAATACGCAATTACCTTCTAAAGGTGCGGTCTGTTTGGGACGTGTTTTGCTGTTGCATTCATAGCTACAAAAAACTTCCCTTTCTTTACTGTCCACTTCTGGCAGCAAAGAATTCTAGTGTATGTTCAGTTAGCTACTCTCATTGATTGATTTAAAACTTACTTTCCTTTTCAAGACATTTTTTATTGGGGAAAAATATTGCATATTTATTGTTGGGCTCCTTTAATTGGGTGACATTGGACAACAAGGTATGTTCATATGGAATATTCCAGATCCTACAGATACTAATTTTTCTCACTATACCATAGGCATTGTTAACATCTTAAAGGCAGAAATAAGGAAAATAGTGTGTAATTAGGGGGCTGATTGGTTGAAAACTGCAGAAAAGGAGCTGGGGACCCTGCTGTGATGCTGAATGATTTTTCCCTTTTTTTTCTTTTATATATTCTAATTTTTACACATATCTTTGTAGCACTTGTAGCCTATTGTTGTATCCATGGCTAGTTTTCCCAGTACATTTCCCTACCTTTTCATTAGGCAGAAAGACAAAACACATTACAAGGCCCTAATCCTATCTCAGTTCTTTCTGGGAACCAAGGCCAAAAAACAGCTCTGGAAGATACATTTTTATAAACAAAGTTTAGTTGCCATCTAAGGTGGGAGGGCAGGATGCAGAGAGGGTTGAACCAGGGAGTTGCATCACTGCTTGTGCTCCTAGTTGGTGGTTTTTGTCAATTATGCTAATTTGATAAACTTATAAAACTGTATTCACCCGGGGGGGGGGTGTGGGCCTACTTTTGATGCGTTTTGTTTTGAGCAACAGAAAGCAACAAAGTTTCTTGGAAAGAGCCGTTTACCTCTTAGTCCTGAGACCACCACTGTTTGACATGCTGCTGCTAAGGCAGACTAATACCAACTTTTATACCACAGACAGTGTCATCAGATATTGCAGATTGCTACAGTGTACTACAAAAGGAAGGTTGAAAAGCTAGAAGCAAAGTATAAGCATGCTGTCCTGAAAGGAGAAAAAGTGCTTGAAAGATATCTTAAACATTGTCCAAGATGGAAATGTTGCATTCACAGCTACTAATAAGTTATGAGATAGGGTTGTTTTGGATTGTTTCAATAAAATTGGTCCTACTACACCTGATTAGTGTTTGTAAAATGTTATAAAAATGTAAAATGTTTTTAAAAATGAAAAATTGTTTGTGGGGAAGTTTGTCATGAGCTACTAACTGTGTGTCAGGCTTGCTCCCCATCACTTAAACAATTCAGATAACTCTTGATTGTTAAAAGTTAGTGTGAAAACCCATTCAGCGTAAGTACCACCAGATTGAAATGTCAGCATGATATAACCTTAGAACTGTTGACATATGGAACTTCATAACCATTTTGAGTTGTGATATTATTAATTGTAAAATAGCCATGCAAAGAAACAAGGTTTCCCTCTTAAATTCTATTATATGATGATAATAGTTTCTACACTGTATCTTCTTCCCTTTTTTTTTTTTTTTAATTTCTAAATAAATAGAATATTGTGTCTTCTTTCTGAAAAAGGAAATAAAATCTTAGCAAAATACTGGTAAAATGGCAGGGAAAATAACGAAAATCTTTTAAGAAAGAGGACAATGTAAAAGAAATGGTCTTAAAAACAGATTACTCTTCCAGTGAGGAAGGGCCAACTACAAAAAATTATCTAAGCATTAACTTTTTCCCAGAGGCACTAGTAAGCTTAGTCTAATAGTGTATTTCAAAATAATGAGAAAACCTTAAAATGGTCTTGTTGCTTAGAAGAGGTTTTGTGGTTGGTAAAGGAGGCATCATACAAATGGTTGTTATTTTAATGTTTAATTTTCAAATTTTTTTGCTTAAAGAGGGCAAATAGCTTTCTACTCTTCAATGAGCACTGCAGAGAAGACATGAGAGAGACGCTGATGGGACAGTCAATATACCTTCATATTAGGCTAGAAGCTGTGTGCACCTCGAGTAGGTACCTGTGCCTTGTCTCTTAGAGCATTGGGTATATCCATGTGAATGTAATCAGGCTGTCATACTGGGACATTTTTAACTTCCAAAGCCACAGAAGTTTTTGCCAGAGGTTTTCTTGTGGAGTCAGGTAAATGGTGGGTTGACTAAAATTCTAAAACTGAACTGTGCCAAAGATCCACAAAGTCTTAAGCTAGAACAGCATTTCAAGCCATTTGATCAGTAACTCATCTAGTAGCTTAAGGGCACATAATAGCTCTGCAAGTCTTTCTCCAGCACCTTAAGTATTGCGAAGGTGCTTGGTTGGCCAAGTCATCAGATTTTAAAGGTCATACAGTCTAAGTACACTTTAAATGTTAATGTTCTAAGTTTTTCTAAGGAGAGCAAAGAGTGTGTGGGTAAAAGTCACCAGCGGCTTTGTGAGAGCGTTACTGATTTGGAGACACATATGATGCAATCTGATTTTGCCCCAAATGTTTATTAAAATAAGTTTGCTAGGTCCATTTGGTATGTGCTGCACACTCCTCAGAACAGGAACAGAACTATCTGGTGTCTCATTTAAAACAGCCCCCAGGATTTGTTACATTGGTGGCAATGTTTTAATTCATTAGAAATGCATTCACAAAAGATAGGGGGGTAAAAAACTAGTGCTGATGAGTCATTGCAGTTTTCAGACCTTTCTGCCACTCAAGATGGTACTAGTTAAATGTATAGGTTACTTCTTTATTTTGTTTTTGGCTAAGTCTATCACAGTGTGCTGCACAGAGAAAAGCGAAATACTGCATGCCTTATCAGAATTCTCTTTGTGTTGTAGCAGAATTCTTTTTGTGTTGTAGTATCATTTATAGTTAGCAACAAGCTTTATTAGAAGTTTCTTCCTGTCAGAGGTTTTGTGGCCTCCGAAGTGGTGGGACACAAGCCACATGCTTGGAGCCAGAACAGGGGAGGGTAGACAAAAATGTATGAGTTCCTGTTCTGCTGTATTTGTAGAGCCCAGCACTATCTCAGTTTGCCCATCATAGCAGCTGTGTAGTAGATAACCTGTCATTATGTTACTTACGATTCCTAAAGAAATAGAGCTTGTGTCTTGGTTTAAGACAACTTGAAGGACAACACTCTGGAATGAGCTGCCTCCCTTTATGGGTTCAACCATTCCCTTTCCATCGATAAGGAATGAACACAAGTAGATGTAAGTGAAAAGGTAAGTTTACTAACAGTGGGTACAGCAACAGTCAAGAAATAACAGCACATAACCACCAGATACAAAACTGCTAAACCTCGCAGACTCCATAGAACAGAGTCCCAAAGTGCCAGGGACACTCCCCGCACCACGATGGCGCTCCACAGCCGAGTGCGTGGTTCGAAGGACAAAGGGAAAGGTGGTGTCGGTCTTCCCCCACNTTCCTAAAGAAATAGAGCTTGTGTCTTGGTTTAAGACAACTTGAAGGACAACACTCTGGAATGAGCTGCCTCCCTTTATGGGTTCAACCATTCCCTTTCCATCGATAAGGAATGAACACAAGTAGATGTAAGTGAAAAGGTAAGTTTACTAACAGTGGGGACAGCAACAGTCAAGAAATAACAGCACATAACCACCAGATACAAAACTGCTAAACCTCGCAGACTCCATAGAACAGAGTCCCAAAGTGCCAGGGACACTCCCCGCACCACGATGGCGCTCCACAGCCGAGTGCGTGGTTCGAAGGACAAAGGGAAAGGTGGTGTCGGTCTTCCCCCACCGTCCCCCTGCGCTCTGCTTCTCTCCAGCTGGAGCTCCGGCTGCTGTTCTGCGAAACAAGGGCTGGAAACTTGCGGAGCGACTCCACTTTTCTCTCGGCAGGAGCAGTCTTCTCTCCGGGAGCGGGGACCGACGGATCTGGACCTGCTGGCTGGAGCGGGGCCGCCCCCGCTCGGTGCGTCAGTGACAGGCGACACCTGTGGAATTTACCTCCGTGGCGGCTCAAAACTGCCAGCTGCAGACTCCCTAAGACGAGAGAAAAAAGCGAAACGAGAATCCCAAAAGGAAAAGGCTCTGCCTGAGCAAAGACCAGGAAGCCAGCAAGCCAAAATCCACGTGGCCGAAGGGGATGAGCTGCCTGTGAGAGCTGACTTTAAAAGCACCCGCGATAGCAGCCCCCGCCCCAGCTTCCCGGCTGCAGGGTCTGAAAGAGACAGGAACAATTTGGAGCACAAATAGACATGGAATACAATAGCATTTTGGGTTACCGATGACAGTTTGAGTAATGCTAGAAGTTAGGATGATATGGAGGCTGTATTTTATGTGCTTCTCTGTAGTCACAAAATCTTGAGGGTTCTGTTCCAAGAAAAAGCTGAGATTCAGTTGTCAGTAATTAGAGCTCTTCAGAGACATGAGATACCACGAGGTATGATGAAACCACAAGGACCAGTAAATCTGAATATGCAGTCCTGGAGAGAATTCCAGAATAATGCAGATAAAGTGAACGTTAAATTTAATCAGTGGTCATTTCAGACTGCTGGTACAACACGTTATTGTCCTGCCATATTTTCACCTTCTAATGTAAGGAAATGGATTTTATGCAACCCATTGTTCATGCACTACA
>VYXC01000307.1:75258-91388 GCA_013397175.1 Platysteira castanea
TCTCCGGGAGCGGGGACCGACGGATCTGGACCTGCTGGCTGGAGCGGGGCCGCCCCCGCTCGGTGCGTCAGTGACAGGCGACACCTGTGGAATTTACCTCCGTGGCGGCTCAAAACTGCCAGCTGCAGACTCCCTAAGACGAGAGAAAAAAGCGAAACGAGAATCCCAAAAGGAAAAGGCTCTGCCTGAGCAAAGACCAGGAAGCCAGCAAGCCAAAATCCACGTGGCCGAAGGGGATGAGCTGCCTGTGAGAGCTGACTTTAAAAGCACCCGCGATAGCAGCCACCGCCCCAGCTTCCCGGCTGCAGGGTCTGAAAGAGACAGGAACAATTTGGAGCACAAATAGACATGGAATACAATAGCATTTTGGGTTACCGATGACAGTTTGAGTAATGCTAGAAGTTAGGATGATATGGAGGCTGTATTTTATGTGCTTCTCTGTAGTCACAAAATCTTGAGGGTTCTGTTCCAAGAAAAAGCTGAGATTCAGTTGTCAGTAATTAGAGCTCTTCAGAGACATGAGATACCACGAGGTATGATGAAACCACAAGGACCAGTAAATCTGAATATGCAGTCCTGGAGAGAATTCCAGAATAATGCAGATAAAGTGAACGTTAAATTTAATCAGTGGTCATTTCAGACTGCTGGTACAACACGTTATTGTCCTGCCATATTTTCACCTTCTAATGTAAGGAAATGGATTTTATGCAACCCATTGTTCATGCACTACAAAATCACATTGTGTTTTCCCATGCGTGTCTGATCTGTGACCTATAGGCTTGCTTTCCACAGAAGTTTGCATCAACAGGTTTTTTCACATGGTTCAGTCTCTCCTTCCAAGTAGCAAGTAACAGGAAAAGAGAAAATCGCCTCACATTGCATCAGAGTGGGTTTGGAGTGGATATTATAAAAAATATTATCACCAAAGAAACTGTCAGGCTTGGAACAGGGATTGGAACAGGCTTCCCAGGGAAGTGCAGTCAAGGAGTCACCTTCCCGGGTGTATTTAAAAAACAAGTAGATGCAGCGCTGGGGGCATGGGTTAGTGGTAGGCCTAGCACTGCTGTGTTAGTCGTTGGAACTGATGACCTTGAGGGTCTTTCCCAGCTTAACAATTCAGTGGATTCTATGGGGAGTAGCTATTTTAACAATCATATATGTACAATAGCATTCACATGAGAACAAAGCATTATTGCTCAATTCTGATTATTGCTTTGCCAGTGTTCAACAGCTATTCTGAGTCAAACTGTCTCTGTGGCATGTGAGGACATGGCCATAAGCATGTGTGTGTTTAATGGTAAGTTTTTAGTCCTTTTATTTAAACTTTATCACTTGTTCTGGATTGTAGTTAGTACTGTATGACTTCAGTAAACAGTTGAACTTTTTAAGTACCCAGGAATCACTAAGGTGTGTTTGTTTAAGTACTTAATTAATATTTTGAAATATACACATTTCCATGTATCATGACTCTGTTAAACATACAGCTATTAAACAATTGTGTAGTTTCATTGTAGTCAATCATGTGAATATTTATGTAGCCAAAAATTGGATTCTTATTATTAGTGAATCATTCAGCTGGCTGTGGTGCTTTTCTATGCTTCCCTTTTATGGTTCAAAGGAGTTTTTTCCTGTTACAAAGGTCTAATTAAAAAAACAACTTGGTTTTGATGCTGGGAGCTGATCCACTGCATTGAGCATACAGGAAACAGAGACATCTGTTTCCACATCGAAGTTTCACATTGCTGCAGCTTTCTGCACTGTGTAGACTGCATATAGAGCAGGGATAGGGGTGTACAATAAAACTTCTATTTAAGTAAACATATGAATATTTTATATGTCAGTTTTTCTGCAATAACCCTGTCACCCACAATAGGCATGATTACTCACGCATTTCTTTAATTGTATCACATTTTCACATGGCTTAGAACATGCAAACAGATTAGCACCTCATGCACAGTAAATTATTTTCTTATAGTAAATTCTCTTTTAAGTGCTGTAATGTGTCAAGTAAGTTGTCCATCTGTCCCAGTGCTCTCTCTGCAACATTGCTAGTCAAAAGCCTGATTAGGTAAGAGCTTGTAGACTGGGCGCTCTCTGTTGTCAGATCTTCTCATGCTCCACTGACGTGCTAAACTAGGGAACTAGAAATGTTGAAGACTACATCCATTTTATGGGTCAGTATTTCTATAGATACTTTTATTGACTTTTGAGACCATTACTGTAGAAAAGGACATGGTATTTATAGGATGTAGGTGCTGATACTGTTCCTGTGACAGAACATTTAAAAAACCATGTTATCAGAAGAAACCATGTCCTCAAAGCACTTAGACTGTTTTTAGCACAGTTAAAGCAGTGAAACTAGGTACCAGTAAATACTTGGAGAACTAATGTAAATGGTCATCCTTAGTAAAGTTAGTAAAGTTTTCTGATATGCACTATAATGCTTTGATGTGACATTTTTGACAAAAAAAAAGTGCATATACATTGATAATTTCTGTAGTGATCCTTTCTTTCAACTCTAGGAATTTTTCTGGGAGGAAAAAACATTAAGTGTCATAGGTATCTACATTATTTTTTTTCGATTACACTTCACTGTGACTGATAATTTCTTAGGCCATTGTGTTAATAGGTTAATAATTAACTAGGTTAATAATTTTTTGAAAAGCACAGCAACAAAGAAGCAACTAAATTAAGCAAGCTCTTCCTGCTTCCCTAAGGGGAGGTTTGTTGCCAAGTAGCTGGAAGGCCAGAGGAAACAGAACACTACAAAAGCGTGTCTCTGCTCCTAAGGATTTCACTTCCAACTTGTTGTGGGAAAAGAAAACAACAGGAAGGAGAGCATGTGGAAAATAGGAAGTTCCACTGGAGAAAAAGAAGAAAGGTTGAGGTAAATGTTCAGCCTGGTGAAGGCTCAGAGATGGATCTGCAGATCAGATGAAAGGAGTTTGTGGGTAGGTAGTGGAGGGCAAAACCAGCAGAATGAGACAGAAAAAGGGGAGATGCTGGGAGAAGCGAGAGATTTTAGCAGAACTAGGCAAAATGAGGAAAAGGAAAAAAATTTTAAAAAATACAAAAGCAGCTTAAAGCTTTTGCCTTTACAAAATAAAACATTTTTTGAAAGAAAAACATAACTAGTCCAAATGGGAGTGGAGAAATTAGTAAATGGAGAAGTGCCAAATATAATGAAAAATAGAGAGGAAGAAGGAAAATGGAAAAATGAAGGGAAGGGGAAAGGGGGGGAAATACCCTACATTACTTCTTTTTTTCCAATTCCTTTGTTGTATCATATGTCCTTGGAAAATCAGTTTACTGTGATGAAAGAATCTATGTCTAACAATGGCATATCCTCTGCTTTTATTCACTGATACTGTTACTGTACTAGGGCTAGACCAGGGATCTCCAAATGTTTGTGATCATGCACCTTTATCAGTAAGAACTTTTTGAGTTTACACCCATAATAGAGGCATATATTTTTTTTTTTGTAAATTTTATGCATGTACTATTCTGTTAATGTATTATGTACATTACAAAACATTTACAAAAACAGAAATCAAATCAGTGTGGAACACTAATTTGAAAATATTTTAGTTTAGTTTAGTTTAATTTAGTCTATTTTTTAATGCTAAAACCAGAATTCCTTCATTCCAGTGGATTGTCTGGCACACATCCTGTTCTTTTCCCTGTCACATACGTACTTTGGAGAGCACTGGACTAGACCCTGATGCAAAGTCTAAAGCTTTGTCATGACCTCTCTCCACAGCTGTTGCTTACATTTCTGGCCTTGGTGGGAAGGATAAGGAGGTGGCCTCCTTATCACAAGATGCAGAGCTGCCTCAGCTCCTTGTAAGTGTTCTACAGTACTGCACAGAAACAGATTCTGAAACAGTTGGTTAGGACAGTCAAAATCATTGATAAAAATGATCATTCAGCCTGACAACACTTGAATTTTCTAGGTTCTGTTGTCTTATACTTACCAGCTATGGGGGGAAAAAATTACAATTTAAAAAAAAAACCAAAAAACCACAACTTACTGAAAGCAGTGGCCATGAGTTTAGAAGTTTCTAATCTATTTACAGCCAAAGCAGACATACAACTATTTGATAAAGACATTGAGAATTTTATTTAGTCTTTTATATTTTCCTAAGTTTCTTCTCAAAGTAGGATCAGCCAACTGAGGATCAGCGAATGTGCCCGTCCTTTGAATTAGGCCCGCAATCATGTTTTCAGTTGCACAGATAAGATTAGACCCACTGCTTCAGGCATAACTTTATTTACATATGTTGACTCTTAGTTTTCAAATGTGTTTAATGTAACACATTTGAAAGTAGTGTGACATTCAAAACTTTGTTAATAAATTATACTGGGCTTTCTTGAGAAGGGGAAGTCCACAAACACCTGTCTTTGTTTTGCCATTTTCCCATGTGCTTTCCTGTGGAAATCCATATAACAAAGCTTTTGGGAAGGTAAGAGCTGTAAGAATATAAGCATGGACTTATATTTAAAGAATATTTCTTTATATCTCTTTAACAACATTTATACTTAAAGTTCATATAGTTCATTTTCTTATGTCTAGAAGCAGTGATTTGAAGCAGTAACAAGAGGCAAATGTTGATAGTGAAGCAAAACTGATTAAACAATGGATTGTTTAAAGGTATTTTCAGACTAGTTTACATTTGAAAGCTTTCTGATATTCTTTGTGCCCTCTGCTGACATACACCTGAATTACCAGACATTAGTACATGAATACATTTAGCATGTTAGGCTAATAAATCTTTATTACTGGCAGATTATCTAACGCAATCTGCAGTTCAGTGGAAAGGCTCTGGGTTTGAGTGCTCTAGAAATGTAGGAATTTATGCCAGTACAAAAACTGGCAAATTATGTTAACCCCTTTGGTTGAATTTATACTTCTATTTCAAATGTGTAATTGGATTTAAGTGTTTGGGGGAGGTTTCTGACTTTATATATTTCTTTGTAAGAGTCCCACAGTGCTATTGACTGGCCATGTTAATGACTTAAGGGCCAGAATGGGTAGACCCCCAAAAGATGTGCTTAATCTTCCTGGGCTGCCCAGCTCTTTTCTGCTGGGAATATTAGAAAAGGCAGTAATGGTTACAAAACAGACACCAGTTTGCACTGACTTGGACTGAGAAGATTGCTTGTCTTCAGTATGCTTCCGCCATGGTGGCATCAGGCGATTCCTCTGTACTTTGTTTGCAACTCACTTTATAAACACAAATCCATCATTCTTTTAATCTGCTGGAGTGCTGGTTGAAGTTGACTCAAAGATAAAAGGGTCTGTATCCTGTTGGGTCTTTGCTGTCCTTTAAGTAGTATTTAATGACTGTACTGTTTGTGAGACAATACTGGCAGAGTCGTAGGAAGACTGTACTGCATTGTGACCTAGATCATTATCAATCAGATAAAAAAGAAAAAGAGGTCTACAGAGCTGGTTTTTATATTTAGTTGTGAATAGAATACATTCTGTAAAGTTTTGTATGAGATCTGTTTTACAGAGGATGTTTATGAGCCTTTTCAACAAGGAAGGGCCAGTAAACTCTTTAATATACCAATCCAATATATTGAAAACATATGTTGAACCACAAAAAGTCTTGAGTTTATCCCTCTCCCACAACACAAATTAACCCAAGCCTGGTCCTTTTAATTTACCTTCTGTATTTTGAACCACCAATGGACACAAAAGTTATATTGCCAAACTCCAGCTTCGAAACAGAAGCTAAAGTACTCCATTTTTAAAAGAAACCTTAGATTCTGATGTAGCAATAGCATTCTAAAGAGACTAAGAGAGTCTAGAGACTGTAAGGCAAATGTTATTAAACTTCAAGCTAATGAAAGAGTCATGAGAGCTGACAACACCAAATGAGGTTGAGTTTCCGCCTTGGCTTATGGTGCTGCTACTTGCAGGACCAATTCTGAGATTCTGCAGGCTGGGTCTTGAGGCTGTCCAGGACAGGTGCCTGAAGTTGTAACCGGTGGGTACCTCACTGTCTATAACATGGGAGATCACAGCTTTGGCCTTCATCCACAACTTCTCTGAGTTTAACCCACTTGTATTTCAGAGATTAAAAAGAAAGATTAAATATGTTTGTGTCAGCCAGACATCAGCTGTAACAGTCTCCTGCTTTAGATTTACCCAGTCTATAGTAAGATGCAGCTTTTTCATTGCTAGTGTTATCTAAATGTCCAGAAGAGCCTTAAGCCACAGAGAACTTTGTGCTAAAAGTTCTGTTACTTCTAGTTCCTGTGGTAAGTCTAGGAATCATCTCTTTCAGTGCTATCTCATTCCATCTCATGCCCATGTTCACATCCAAGAAAGTGGCATTCACCTGACAGTTCTATTCAGATCTTAAGTCCTTCTCTAACTTGAGTTCTAGCTCAAGACTAGTCCAAGGAAAGGAACAAACCTCCTGTGATGTTTTGGGTGTTGTCAACTGCATATGAAAAAGTCAGCATTTTATTCACAAAATAAGAAAGAGAAAGGTTGTAGCTGTCTGCCTTCCTCATTGAGGGAACATTTGAAAATATGGCTGGTGAAGAGGACAACATACCAGAATGAAAATGAAATTCCTTTAAAGGAAGGAAGAAACTCCATTCCCCTGGCAAGCAATTCCAGTTAGCAAGTAAGTATGTGTTCCACTCCGGGTTTGAATTGGAATATAGCACTAACCAATAGTGGTTATCAGTCACACTAGCATTTTTTTTCCAGTTAGTAACAAAGTGTTTACTAATATCTCCCTTTAAAATGTGGTTACTCAGCTTCAGGATTAGCATTCATGAGACATATGGGAGCCATTCACATCTCATGTCTTTTGTTGTACCAGTCAGTAATGTCTGTTATTGATATGCATATTTTGAAACCTGATTGTAGAGCTGCAGGTTTTCCAAGGCAGATATTAAGATTGTTTGAATATATATGTATAGCATCTCACAAGAAACTTAGACACTGAATTGTAATTACATCAAATAAAATAGGATTCCTTTTTGGGTGGATGAGACATGAATAGTAAACCAAAGCTTAAACTCTGAAGAACAAATAAATCCATGAATTTTAAAAAAGAAGAGTCATTACTACTGAATAATCCTTTAGGTTTGTATATAGCAACATATTCCTGAGTATTTGCTACACAAGATGGGTGGATCAGGTAGTACTGCTTCAAATTCAACAATATTCTATGAGAAGAGATCCAAAATAACAGCACGCAAAGATATCTGTGTCCATTTATGTCTGATTTTAATTCATTATCTGTACATGAAGTCAATATTTTGCACTGGGGAATAAGTTTTAAAAGTGAATGTTCTTTCTGTACAGTCTGGCTTTCAGACAATTTATGATTTATTGTCACATTTCTTTGAATCCAAAAAAGTGTCTTCTTTCATTGGTTACATGTGAGAAACTTATGAAGCTGACCAAAGGTAAGCTGTTATCAAAAACATGAAAGAAACAGGCAGAAGCCTCTTTTAAAGTCTTTCTGTTAGAATGACACACCACAAAGATTAAGTTAATATGTAATTGTGGTGGGTTTACCTCAGCTGGGTGTCAGGTGTCCACCCAGCCGCTCTATCATTCTCTTCCTCAACTGACAGAAGCCCGTTCCAGCGCAGGCTTCCCTCGGGATCACAGCCTCCCTCAGGCATCCCCCTGCTCTGGTGTGGGGCTCTTTCACGAGCTGCAGGTGGATCTCTGCATCCCCATGGACCTCCAAGGGCTCCAGGGCACAGCTGCCTCACCACGGGCTGCACCAGGGGCTGCAGAGGGATCTCTGCCTCAGCACCCGAAGCACATCCTGCCCCTCCATCTCCAGCTCTCACATAGCCTCACTCCTCCCCAGTGCAATAATTTACATACAGGATTTGATTTTTATCTCCTGAAAGGTGTATGATTTAAAACAGTCATGTCAAAAGTGTTAATTACATAACAAATGAAGTAAAATAACAATCTATAACCACATAATAGCCCTTTCTGCATAGCAAGAGATTTGACTTAAAGCATCCATAGCTTTGGGAAATGACTGGATCCCACTCTTTGTCTTTTTGGTCAGCCAGAACATGAGTGTTTAAGAGTTTATGTCCAATTGCTGAGTGTGTCAAGGAGAGAACACAAATTTTCCCAGTCTCACACAGCTTTTTGTTCTGACCAGTCTGTCCAGCATGAATCTAGTCCATGTACCGGTGGAGGTTTAGTCCAAAGCCTGCATGAATCTCACCCCTGCAGCAAGGACTGATGAAAGCTGCTGCATTGCTTCAACCTCATACGAATTTTAGTCTGAATCTATGAAAAGGTCTAATCACTGTATTAGCTCAGCACCACTGGTGATTCCTTATGCTTGTAACAGCTGCAAACATACGGTGGGAAACACCAGGATTTATGAAAATAAAGTCCAAATTTGTATTTTAGACAGGCTCTATCATACGTAAAGCCAGCAAGACTTTTTCTGTGCAGTCATTACCTCTGATTCTCTAGAGGCTTGGTTATGAGGTTTTCCTTGTAGACCGCCCCCCCAACTGTAGCATTGTTTTTTTCCCAGGAGTTGGCTTCAGTTAAGTTTTTAATCTCTATTAAGTCCGTGCTCTGCCTGATTCAGAATGGAGAAAATTGCTTTGACAGTTATTATATCTTCACTATGCCCATATTGAAGTTTCAGTTGAGAAATCATTGTCTAAGTTATCTTTGCTATCTGAGTTTTGGATGAATTATGTGCAAACATGAAGTATATTTCTAGCTGTAGTTGTCTTCTTTCTTTTTTCCTGTGTTCTCTTTTCCATCCAGCTTGCTCCATGGAATTTTGCAGAGGTAGGACTTCACTGTAAAATGTTGGTGTCAGTCCAACATGTACATCTGCCTGGTTTAGTAAATATGCTTCTACTGCAAAAAAATAGGAAATAGGCTAAGGGAGTGGAACCAAAAATCAAGAGAGAAACGTAAGATTGGTAGCAAGAGAACTTGAAAGAAAATTAAAGGGTCAGCAGAAAAGAACTTCCCTGACTGAGCAGCCTTATGCGTTCAAAGAATAGCAAGCTTGCACAGAGAATGCTGTCTTGCCTTCAGCATGTTATATACTTTATTAGGTATTTTTTCCTGTCTTTTTTCCCCCTCATTGCTTACCTAAAATTAAATTACAGTATTTGAGGAGACAATAGGGAACTGATAGCCTCCTTTTTTCAAAGGGCTAGTTTATGGCAAAGATTATAATTTTTATGTGGCTCCTCTCTTGCAATTGGCACAGAAAAGGAACTTGCTGTTCAGAACAGAACATGAACAATCTGAAATGCAGCTCCTTCTTAAAAGCTTACTGATGTGATTGTTATAGCATATGGTACTTAGAAGTTGTTGGGAAATCCAAAGTAAAGTTTATGTACACAATTACAGATTCTAAACAGTTCCTGTTCAGAAATACTACTAAGGAAACATCAGCTGAGTACTCAGTTGTGAGCAACAAAGCAAAAAGGCTTTAGATATGATTTAGGGAGAAAGGAGAATGAAAAGAACGCAATTTTTAAAATCTAAGTTACCCATATTCTGGAGCATACTGCAATTCTCTTTCTGTCTTCTTTAAACAAATGAGTAGCAAAAGTGGCAAAAGGAAAATAAAGATCCTGAGAGATGAAACAGTTTCCATGAAAGGGACAAAGAAATATGTTCTGTTAATACATTTATTATTATCTCAAAAGAGATGAACACGAGAGAGCATGATGGAGTGTCATGGAAAATGTGAATAAGGACTAACCTTCTTTTGACATAAGAACTATGGGGTATCATACAAAATGAGTTAAGTGGAACCTCAGAACCCAAGAGAAAGAGATATTTCTCATTACAAGAAGCAGTTCTGCTACAGAGCTCCTTGTTACAGAACATCATGGATGTTAGGAACTTACACAGTTCAAAAAGCAACAGATTCTTTAATAGAAATGAGTAAAAGGAAGCATATCAATGGTGACACAGAGCTGCAAATCACTTGAAGAAGGCGAAGTAGTCTATCAAGTTTTGATGTATGTTTATTTAATTTTTTTAAATATGTTTTTGTCATTTCTTGTCATCAGCTGTTGGAAGGAGTCTGCTAGACAGACCTCTGCTTTAGTATAGAGACTCCTATTTTAATAGTAATTTCTGGTTTTTGTAAAGAAACAGATCTGCAAAACCAGTAATGATCATAGTGCTTTCACCTTAAGCTCTTGTTTAAAGAACTGACTTGAAAAAAAGTAGCATGATTTTTAGGATTATTGAATATCTCGACCTGAACCAAATGTTTAAGGTCCATGTTCTGCAGGAGACACTCAAAGTATTCATTTCTGTTGGGCAAAAAAATACTTCTTGTTTTCACATTTAGTTGTCATTCATATGAGACATTTCAGTTCCTGGTGCTTTTTTGTAAAAAAACCAAAAGGTCAGGATGATATCCTATGCACGGAATCCAACAGATAACTTTTCCTGTAACTGTGATTTGCCTTTGTATTTGTTCTTCCAAAAAGGAAAAAGGTTCAATCAGTCATTTGGTGACACACTGTGTTGGCAGATAACTGAAAATTTGCTGGAAACTATCCCCCCTGATTTTACAAACGCATGTTATTCCTTTGTTACAAAACAAGGTAAGCACAACTGTCTTATTCTACAACATTACTTAAACATATGTCAAATGTGTCAAATTTTACAGAAGTTTTTATAAAAGAATGAAATTTTGAGGACTATGGTCTAAATGTGAATTGGGAAAAAAGCTTTGTAAGATTTGCATTAAAAAATTATTGTGTGCAAGAAATGTATCTTGTCTTTGATGGAGAGTTCTCTTTTGAACTTGGTTTTAATTCCATGGAAAACAATATTATCTTAGTGTCCTAATGTTGCAGTTTGCCTTTTATATTTTAAAATACACAAAGAGTGTTCCTACCTACATATGTTTCTTCTAGGATGAAATGAGGTACCAACAAATACAGGCTTTTAGAACCTTCCATATCTGTTTTTGGCACTAATTTAGCTTTGTTATTTTCCAAGTGTTTTAATTCTTTTAAAATATCTAATATTCCTGAGCATTTCGCCTTGTGAAAATACTTATATTTTTTCTTCAATCAGATACATAATAAATAATCATAAGAGCAGACCACTTAAAATGCATTTCTCTACAGTGGAAGTCAGACTCTCTGTCTTTCTCAAAAATTAAAAGAACACAATTTTGTCATGTTTCTGGCTTACTAGTACGGGAATGCAGACCAGAAATCTGTGCTTTAAGCTCTGCTCTTCTTCTTGTAAAATTCACAGTTTTAACCAAAATCATTCTCTGTTAAGATAAAAACAAAACAAAAAATTCAGAACTTAAATTTATCACATAGAAACATTATGTGCATAATTTAAAAGCAATTACACCAGGCCCATGAGATGAAACACAAATGATCATAGGTATTTCAAATAGTCTCAACCAAAGTCTAGCAAGCAATTCGTAGGAAATTATGCATTTAACAATTTTTCCTCTGCCTGTGGATTGTGGAATGTCTCATAATCAAAAATTTCTGACAGATGTTAAAAGGTCTGTAGACTGTGGCTCTTGTCTCATGAGCACAGCACTCCAAATTCAACTCTTGTGGATCTGAATAGCCTAACAGTGTATCTGCTTACATATTGCTTACAGTTCTTGACCAAACAAGAAAGTAGAACCAATAGTCCTTGTGGCTGTGTTTCTGGTGACTCATTTACCAATCAGTTTCCATCAATATTTACCTTAAATGCAAGGCAAATTTACTGTTGCACTTAGCTTGTAAAATTAACATAAAAGTTAATCCAATTCTCATTAAAATATGTATTGAAGAGACTTGGAAGGTGGACACCTTCCATGAGAAGCTTTCCCAAGGAAAATTTTTTAAAATACAGAAGACAATCACAATCATATGTTTTTAATAACATTGAACTAAAATCTAAACACAATGAGAAAGTAGTATCTGTGTTTCTTAATCGATAAATTGATTTGGTAGGGAATTGTGACTTTTATTCAGATGATATTTAAAATTAATGCAATATGGCTTTGTTGCATTTTGCTTTTTATCCAACTGCACTTTAGAAGTGTAAAAGACAAAACACAGCTTTCTTGTACTCATATCTGCTTTGTGATTTTCTTGGGGTTTTTTTCTTTTTTCCTTTTGTCTCAATTATGTGCTCCCTTTCATGTGTTCCATCTATGTATATCTGCTTCCCCCTCCCATTCTTATTTGTTCTTTATACTTATTTTCAACTATTCTTTTAAAACTCAATTTATTAATTCTCCTTTCACCCTCAGTGCAGCCAATACTCCCTTTATTAACAGAAGTTTTAAAATTATTTTGCTGATGCATTAACAACATTACAGAGGAGGAAATCTAAAAGCCATTAAAAATGTATCAGTTTTTGTTGTTGGGTTTCAATAGTTTCTCATCTTTATACAACCCAGAACCCTGACATTCTGACAAGTTTCTCCACTGTAAAATTTTTGGCAACAGATAAAGTAAGGGAAGAGAATGACAGGTAGGATTTAGCAGAACTCAGAAATAGGTCACACTTTTTTGTAAACCTGCAAAAAATAAATGAGTTGCATATGGGTTGTCTTGACATACAGAAGGAAAAAAGCATTGGTTCTTCAGTGAGCAGGGGAAGATGGTGCACTGAAACTGCTCCCGACTAAATTTGGTTAAAAATTACCTCTATATTCCCCCATTATGCCTTTTACACTCTTCTTCTCCTTTAAACTGTTACATTTTCTTAGCTGCTGTTACCTTTGGTTGAAGCACAGTATGTCATAGTAAGATCAGGCTTTTACTGAGAGCAAACTTTCCCCCAGCCTAGGCAGCCATTGTATTATTCCAATAATTTCACTTTTATTTTGCCACACGTGCTAAATTCCCAGAGAGTTAATTAAAAATCTGTGTGTTTTTAATGATAATTTAAAACATGGCTACTATATGGAAAAGGTATTACCACAGAGTACCTGGGAGATGTGCCAGAAATGCTTAAGTAAGGAAAGAAATATCTACATTTGCTGTCTTATCTCAATAGACCAACAGCAATATTCTCTAAGGATCTGCATGGGAATTGAGAGAATAGGACACAATTCTAACTAGTAACTGCCAATACTCACTCCCTCCTGTTGCTTCCTAACTTCCTCCCTCCTCTCTCCTAGTACCTCATTTTATTCAGAAGGACAAAAGCTGGTTTGTTCTCACTTATTTTGAAATCATTAGACCATAGTGATGGCATCAATCATCTCTTTCAAGTCCATCCTTTGCCATTTTTAAACTTTGATTTATACACTTTACCTACCTTTTGTCTGCTGAAACCCAAAGCAGCATGAAGAAACAAGTCATATTGAATGGAGATGCACTAATGCTTTAGTGCATCATTTGGGTTTGAAACAGAGATTTCAAATACTCAGGTAATTTCAAAGTCTGGTATTTTGCATACTTACAGGGTTTAGGGATGGTTTTATTCAAATGTATCCATCGCTTAAAGACATTATAGTGGTTTGGTGATGGTTCTATTCTGTAAGAGATCTACAACTACCTGAGGTGGGTGTCAATCTTTTCTCCTGGGTAACAAGTGGCAGGATGAGAGGAAGTGGCCTCAAGCTGCAACAGGGGAGTTTAGATTAAATGTTTGGATTTTTTTTTTTCCGCAGAGAGGGCTGTAAAGCATTGAAACAGATTGCCCAGGGAAGTGATGGAATCACCATCCCTGGTTGTGTTCAGAAAACCTGTGGATATGGCACTTGAGGACATGGTTGAATGGTGAACACAGTGGTGGTGCTGGGTTGACAGTTGGGCTTAATGATCTTAAAGGCTTTTTCTAGCCTAAATTTTTCTATGGTCTTATGATCTAGTGCTTTTACAGCTCAAAGGTGTTTGTGACTTGCCTGAGACTGAAAAGAATGTATTATGTTGGTTGTCTAAAATATACACGTGCACTCCTACACACACATATGTATAATGCAAAATATTTAGTTTCAGACTACTTAAGAATCTAGAAATGTTTTACTTTATACCCCTATATAGTAGTACTGGCAAAAACATCTACATGAGTATCACTGAAACAAGCTTGTTTTCAGGCTTCTGGCTAAGAATGTTGATCAGCAGTCTGTATTTCTTCTTTCTTTACACAAGTATATAAAAAAGTAAATACTTTCTGTTCCTGGACTAATATCTTTCCAGTAGATAAGCAGTGCTTACTATTCAGTTTAATTACAGCCAAAGTAACTGGCAAATGTAAGGATTCAGTTTGCATATGTTTGTTGAAAAGAGGCAAAGTTTTACAATTACATGTGTTAGAATGATTGTGCTCCTGGGCTAGCAAAGAAAGAATAGAAAGAGAGACACACTACCAAAGTCAAGATGAAACAGTCCTATTCGTACACCTAACAGCTTTCCTCTCTGTGATTTAGTGACAAGGGCAAGTTAGGAACTGCCTCAACCCCTTTCGTGTCTATACAGGCAAATCTCTGTCTTGAGTCAATTATTGCCGTAAATCTCAGGCCTGAAGCTCAAGCTATGCAGCAGAACTGCAGTCACAGTCCCCTCCTGAGCTACTGCAGCTGCTCATTCCACCACGGTCCATGCCCATGGCAGCTGCTATTCAGTGGTGCGACAGTTTGCAGTAAAACCACTCCGCACCCTGCAGTCCTGGGGTGAAATATTGCAAGCAATGGATCCAACTGTGATCGCCAAGATTTCAGACTAATGAAGCCGATTTGCAGTCTATTATTTAGGCGCTAGATGTCTCCATATGCTATAAGCACACCACACAGGCTATGCTTACTTGTAAACAAAGAGGAAATCGCTAGAGCCAAAGTGAGTAGGGCAGTGTTCATAGACATACAAGTGAGCTATCACTTTGTCTTCATCTGTTTGGAATATTCCCAAGGAAATAACTATGTTGGGAAACGCTTGTATTTCCCGAAGCATTTCATTGAAGCATCTTGAATCCAGTCAGTGCGCCTTTTTTGTTGGGTTTTTTTTTTTTTACTGTCTCATTAGTAATGAGTGTGGCCCAACCTCGGTGTACGGAAATGGTGGGAGGTCCCAAACTTAAGAGAATCCCGTTGTCAGACTTTCATCAAAGCTGACAGCCTGAGAGGCTGAGGTGCCGTGAAGCTTCACAGTCCCTCTGAATGTCTATACCAATTGATGCTCTTTGCTGTGTAACAGCTACAGGCAGGGGTTCCCTGAAATTCAGAATATTTTTTGGGTTTAGTTTGATTTTACTTAAAAAACATTAAAGCCCGAAAAAGAATTTTAAAAAAACAAAACAAAACAAAAAAAAACAAAAACAAAAACAAAAACAAAAACAAAAAAAAAAACCCAAATCAGAAAGTGGAATCAGGTTTTCCAGTCAGCTCTTTGCCCTGGTCAGACCGCCCGGACTACAACTGCCGTAAGTAACTTTGTTCAGCCTGCATGTACCGACAGCTGCCGCGACTCTCGGCTCTCTGCTACTGTCGCCTCTNTGGATCCAACTGTGATCGCCAAGATTTCAGACTAATGAAGCCGATTTGCAGTCTATTATTTAGGCGCTAGATGTCTCCATATGCTATAAGCACACCACACAGGCTATGCTTACTTGTAAACAAAGAGGAAATCGCTAGAGCCAAAGTGAGTAGGGCAGTGTTCATAGACATACAAGTGAGCTATCACTTTGTCTTCATCTGTTTGGAATATTCCCAAGGAAATAACTATGTTGGGAAACGCTTGTATTTCCCGAAGCATTTCATTGAAGCATCTTGAATCCAGTCAGTGCGCCTTTTTTGTTGGGTTTTTTTTTTTTTACTGTCTCATTAGTAATGAGTGTGGCCCAACCTCGGTGTACGGAAATGGTGGGAGGTCCCAAACTTAAGAGAATCCCGTTGTCAGACTTTCATCAAAGCTGACAGCCTGAGAGGCTGAGGTGCCGTGAAGCTTCACAGTCCCTCTGAATGTCTATACCAATTGATGCTCTTTGCTGTGTAACAGCTACAGGCAGGGGTTCCCTGAAATTCAGAATATTTTTTGGGTTTAGTTTGATTTTACTTAAAAAACATTAAAGCCCGAAAAAGAATTTTAAAAAAACAAAACAAAACAAAAAAAAACAAAAACAAAAACAAAAACAAAAACAAAAAAAAAAACCCAAA
>VYXC01000307.1:92210-152299 GCA_013397175.1 Platysteira castanea
GGTGTGGGCCTGGCGCCGCTCCGCGGGGCCGCGGCAGGTGCGGTGGCGGGGCCGCGCTCCCGGGGCCGCGGCTTTGTTGGCGCGGCGGCTCCGGTGCTGCTGGGATCGCGGTGGAGAATGACCAGGCTCAGGTCCGCATCGCGGCGTGCCTGCGCTGGGACTTGTCATAGGCATCCCCGAGTGCTTCGGCTGTCGTGGAATGCTGTCCTTGTGACTGATAACCAACAGCTGCTTTACTTGTCCAGAGGCACGGAAGAAGCACTGAGAGTTGTATATCATCGCAGCCGCTCTAAGAAAAGAGGGTGTGCAGTGATTAATACGCTGCATTTGTGCGACATCACAGCTTAGAGGGGGCCTGTGTGCTGAAGATAACTACCCTTGTTTGTATTTTACACGTGTATTTAGTAATACGGTTTCCTTAAAACGGCAGAGATTTTATATTCCTGAGTAGTTTTAAGAACAAAATAGCAGCTGGGGCTTGACAAAGACAATGGAATAAGGAGGATAAAGTAGTACTTTCTATTTTTGTGTAGCATTAGTCTGTTTTAGTGCATCACAGAAAAAGATTGCAGTGGCTTAGCTGCTGATGTGAAATGGCCCATGGGTAGCAGTAAGGAGGAGGGAGGTTCATCTTTGTTCGTAGGAGTCTATCGCTCTTCGAGGTGCTTTATCTACATGGATCCTGCACACTGCCAGCACGGATGTGAAATCTTCTGCCAGATCAAGTTTATTGGGGCTGATCCTCCTTCACTCTCTCTACTAATAAGGTGTCCAGCAGACTGTATGCCAGCGACATGAGCTAGACAAAGAGGCCAGAGAAATAAGTTGTATGTAAAGCACAAGTAATGCCCCCAGCTTCAGAGGGATTCAGGAAGAAAAAAGGGAATGTGGAGGGGAAGAGGACAAAGACAAGGGGTCTTGTGAGGTCCCTGCTGGAATGAGAGTGTCTTCGGGACTTCAGCATCTTAGCAGGAGTTCTGTGGTGTGTGCTGTTTTGACATGTGGATAGATGTTTTTCAGTGGCACACTGTAGGTTTTTTAAATTTTGAATATTAACGCATTAGCCCCACAGTATTTGGTGGGGGAAGTGGTGTTGAGGTTTGGCTGGAAGCTTTAGCAAGATCATCCAACTTGTTGCTTGTTGGTAAAGACACTAACTAGTAGAAGATGGTGGCCTGTGTGTGTAAAAACCATTGTTTTCAGAAGGCCCTATGAAATCCACTAAAGACTTTCCAACTGTTACAGCTCTTGTGACAGGAAGCAGTGGAAGCCTTTTGGTGGCACAGTTCACAAGGTGACAAACCAGGGGAACAAATAAGGTTGTTTTTCCTCTAAGGCGTGAATAAGTAGAGCACAAGCTATGGGACTATGTTTGTTATTTTTCAGATTTTTTTTTTTTTTTTTCAGTTTATACATATTCGGGTAGCTTGTACTTCAGATGAAGTTAGGAGGTTTTATTTCCTTGATTAATCACAGGGTGCAGTGAGACAGGTGCTTTTCAGTCTGACTTAAATACTTTAAAACAACATTCTTACCACCAAGGTTGCAAAGAAATGTCTGCATGCCTTGGACCGTTAGGACTAGAAATGTTTATTAATTACGGTTAATTTTTTATGTGCTTTAAATACAAAGCACAGTCATTAACTTCCTTTATTATATGTCCAGCATGTTTCAGGAAAGTTTTATTAAACAGTTTTAGAGTGCTGTTTTTGTGTGTTTTGAGGTAAGTCAGTTCAGCTTCTTACTGGAGAAGTCTTGTTTGCAGAAGAGGAGCAGTGGCTCAATTTTGTTCATCTTCCTTGTTGGATAGTAGGGAGCCATTTGCTTCTTTACATGTGAGAAGACTCCGACTACTCCCTGTGCTAGAAGTGGAGCTCCATCTCCTCTTGGTTCTGCCTTGTACAGGAGCTGGGGAGGAGAGGGAACCTGTCCCCATTGTCTGCTGGAGGCCCATCCTGCAGCCTCCACGGCTGTAAGGGCACACCCCTGCTCCTCCTGCTACCCCTGCCCCGAAGCTGAGGGAGCTCCTTGATGGGCCACATCATGTGTGACTTCAAGGAAACCTGTCGCACAGTGCTTGCAATGAACTGTTCTTCACCTTCTGTGTGCATGCACCAGTGACTTAAAAACTTCAGACAGAAATTAGTGGGAAAATTTTCACCCAGTAAATCTCACTTTCTGTATATTAAAAAATTAAATCATGGGAGTATAGTCTGAAGTACGTCAGCAAGGTTCATGCTTTGCATTAGTAAGGCTGTTCTGTAGAATCACTGCAGTGTGCATCAAAACGTGTTTAAAGTCTGTATTGTAAATTGCAGTTTCTTGTTTGGAGTCAAATTTTGACTAGACTTGATCCATTCTCAGCTTATTTTTACTGAAAGGGATTTCACTATTTATTTAATGGAGGTATTTTTGGCAAGACAAATCTGAATGAATTGTTTGTAGATGTGGGTGTTTTTCCACAGAAGTATTTTCCTGGAATAGTAATACTGAGAAAGAAAGTGGAAAAGGAGTAGAAAAGTTGAGCAAAGATGTAAGGGAGAAAAGTGATGTATTTGCCAATATGGAAAGGAAATACTGAAGGCATTAAAGAATGCATACTTTAGAACTTGTAACTGGTTTTATGCTTTGTTGTGAAGTAGGTTAATGGAAGGGAATGTGCTAGTAGCTCTTCTATCTTTTTGGCACATGGGATTAAGAACATGAAAAAAAGAGTACTGCAGTTAGGCAAGATGACTAGCTATACCTGGCAGAATGTTGCAGTACTTGGCAGTTGGGTGCAGAGTTCTTGGAGTTTCCTAGAATGGAATTTACTGTAGTAAGCCAAAATATGAATGTAGCCACCAGCTCAGCAGAATACATTCTTAAGGGTGGATTACAGGGCTTTGTTTTGCTGTTTGAAGACTGGGATTTTTCTGTTTTGAGATATTGCAAATATGCTGTTTGTGTTTTTAATAAAAGGAAAATGATAGAATGTTCTTTCTTTTATAGAAATGTACAAACGTATCGTGTTGTGTAAATTAAGTGACTGTTCCTTTTTCATCAGACTCTCAAGTCACATAGCTCTGTGATTTCTGTGGTACCTTAGAGGCATGGGGTATGTTAGCATTCACATATACAGTCAAGTTATTCTTCTTTAGTTCTTCTGAAGAAACTCTTTTCACAAGACCTTGTGCCCTCATGCATTTAGCTGGTATGTACTGTGTCCTTCTGCTGGATCGCCACCATTCCTACAGCAAAATGAAAACTGTACTGTGTTTCAGCTACCGTGTAGTGGTTTGGCATGTTAATGTACGCGATCAGGTAAAGGTGTGTTTTGTGCTGCTGATCTCAGCAGGCAGTTGCAGCGGCTGACTTCAGGGAGATTTGGTCTTCAGAGGAGGAGAGGTGATTTTGGAAAAGCGAAGGCAAAAGACAGTTAAATGAGGTCTTAAAGCATAGTAGAAGAGTGACCACATCACATTAGGCAGTGTCCATCCAGGCAATTACCCAGTGTCTGACAGTGGTGAGTAATAGCCATCTGCTATTACTTCTACTTCTATCACATCTACTGCAATATGATGGTACTGCTTCCAGCCTCAAAAAGCTTGCATTCCAAGGACTTCTAAACTCGAGGCAGTGTTATTTATCCAATAATCCTCAGCTGACTTCTCTTCCGCAACCTTGTTGCTCTCTGAACCTATGTAAATTCTTGAAGTCCAAAGCATAGAGTCAAGTTCACAGACTTGTCAGTGTCAGCTTTTTTTTTCCTCCTTGGAAGAGGCATGAAATGTCATTTGCATTCTACCAGCTACTTCTGACTCTATGGACTTGTGTCATATAGCCTCTTAGTCATCCATCACCAGGATGAAGAATCCTTTGGGGGTTCAAAGAGCTAAAAGGTGCTGATGTCACAGCTGTGTTCACACTGGATGTGACTGGATGTGATTTTCAGCTCTTAATTATTTTTTAATGCGGACTCATTTAACTTGGCTCATAGAAATGCAAGACAAAAGAATACGGGTGTGCAGCTGCAGCAATTCAGCTTTTCAAGGAGCATTGGTTTTTTTGTGGTTGATGCAGTTAAAATCTGCAGAATCCTTCAAATATGCAGAATAAGAGCTTGAGTTGGACTGAAGAAAAAATCCTAAGAACTTAACAGCTTTGCCTAAGAAAGAAGGAAATCCACATGCTGATAGGGAGGAGAGTGTGTTAGGATACCGATTCATGTTTTAAATATAACTTAAACATGACAACCCTTTGATGATTAAATGGTCATATGAGTACACTCAGGAGTATATTTGCTTGTCAGTTAACCAAAGCTAAATATCCTGCATCTCGTCCTGGATCTGACTCTTTTCCCCACTGCCTGTTATATTCTGTCCTTTCATAAATGCTTACAATCTATCTAAAAGAGCTTTTCTAATTTAGTAATAAACATCTAATCTTACTATCCTTCTCTTTGGAGGAGGATTGTAGGCCCAGTGATTCAAGGTAGTGCCACAACTCGACTTTACGTCTCTGAAGTGTATTACCATTACATAGAAAATTTTCTGCTTTGAAGTCCTAAGGTGTAGCTGTTTTGGTTGGGATTTGTGTTTTTTTAGAGATTGAAAATATCTGTATACCACTTCTTATTGTCAATATGAGAAGTAGTTTAAATGTTTTTTCCTGGTTTTCATCTGGTTTTTTCCCCTACCATCTTACTCAGGTTCTCTAAGGTGAATGTGGCAAATCCGTCAGTTTCGTGTGAAAGCTGTTGACTTAAGTGTAGCTATTTATTTACTTAAAAGTAGGCTTGTACTCAGATGCATCACTGAGCTGAGGCCAAAGCGTTCTCTAAACTAACTCTCACAAAGTCCCTGTGAGGCTAGGGACCACTTTTTTTCTCATGTTACAGGCTTGGGGCCCAAATAAGCTGTGACTCATGCAGCAAACTAATGGCAGATGGGTGATTAAAATGCAAGTTTCCACTCTTGATCTCTTACACAAATTATTAAACATTTCATTTCTGAAAGTGGAACAGTAAAAATTATTCCATTCATTTTGCCTGTTTCAGCACATGCCATATTTCCTAGTGTGCTCTTGGATGTGCTGTGTTTAGGTTGTTGATAATTCACTTGTTTCTGCATGGTTTCTTCCAGCAGAATATGCTATTTTTTAAACAGTAAATGAAAAACAGAGTAGAGCTCCCCAGTTTATAGGCAATTTATAAAGATAAACTGTGTCAAAAAGAAACAAAGGGGGGAAAAAGAGGATTCATTGGAAATGTCAGATACCATTTTAGATACCCTGACTCCAGTTTGCTGTGGCTTCTTGGCTCATGCTTCTTTGTTTCAGTGGGCAAGATCTGAAGCTACTACAGTTGTATTTGAATGGACTGAAAATTGCGGTGTCTTCTGGTGAATTAAGAATTCTTGAAGGCTTACAGAATGATGTTTGGTGTCTAGGAACTGGGGAAAAAACATGTCCCTGCAGTTTCTGCAGTAAGACGCATCTCTGCAGCACTACAAAAATCCCTAAGTTTTGTACATAAACTTTCTGCAAAATCAGATACTTTACCTGCTGCATCAAATGCTCTGTGAGTGAAACCAGGTGAGTACTGCAGAGCTTGTTCACACAAACTGTATGTGAAGGACAAAAGTCTAGTTGTCATTGGATTAGGGGAACAATTTTTCTTGTACAAATACCCTCTGAGCTTTGTCTCCTCCTTAATGGTGATCTGCCAAACACCTGCACAAGTGGGTAGGAATGAAATTCATGGCTCTCCTGTATGCGGTCAGCCATGGACATGAGAATGGTTTTATTTGACCATAATTTCATACTTAATCCCACAGCCAAATTCTGTTCCAGAGTGTCTATTTACCTGTGTCTTTCCCTTGGAATGCAATCTTGTCACCATCCTCTCCCCCTCACCTCATCACCCTTTCTAATCCATAGATAATAGCTTAATTGTTTTTCATATCACCTAAACATATGTGGTTCAACGTTCCCTTCTGGTATATAAGTTTGGAATTTGCTTCTGAGCTGGAGTGAGACTTATGTTCTAGAGTTCATTAGACCAGCTGATGAAGGTTATTTCCATCTATAGGCCTTCTCTTTTACGGTAAATACGAAGCATGCTTTCACTTCTGTCTCTTGATGTGTGGTACTGAAGTGATCCTGTGATTCTGTACTTTGAAAGATCTGGTTTAGGAAATGCGGACCTTGGCTCAAGTGGTTTCCAGTCGTTGTGTATCATGGAATTTTACATGTTTTCTAAGTGCCAAGAAATTCACTAAAAATTAGTAGTTGCTACACAGGAAATTCAGTATATCTGGTGCAATAAAGCTTATCTTTTAAGTTTTGTAACTTTTACCATTCTTATATCTCTGTTTCTTGCTGATTTTTGCTCTGATTTTCTTCTGAAAGTGCTGGGCAAGGGAAAAGACGTGGTGGTGGCATGCACAAAACAGCATATGCGTCCAGATGTCAGTAGAGTTTTTACAGATTTTTTTTGTAACTCAGCTGAGATTTTTCAGGCTGTTACAAATATTGTGATTTCCAACAGTTACTTAACTGTAGCAGTGCATCTTACTGTGCACATACTCTTCCCAGCTTTTGTACATGGGTGGAAAAACAGGTTCCTTCCAAAATGCTGTCTGTTGTCTTTGTGAATAGCTGTAATTTCAGAATAAGGCAGTAGGAGAAAATGTGGAATTGGAAAGGAAAGCATGTGAGAACCCTGTTTGGAATCATTCTTACTGGTGAGGTTGAGATTTGTTGAAGTGGGGACTTGCAAAGCATTTGAACATTGACATTTTTATCTCTAATGTAGTTGATCAGCTTGAAGGTCTGTAAGGGTTGATGACATGATTATTTTTTGCCTTTTTATATACCCCTTTTATATACCCTTTTATACAGCTTTTATGTATCCTTAGTGCTTTTAGCTTACCTACTTGTAGTTCTTTAGTCTGATAACTAGCTTAGACCCAAAGTTCCATTGAGCAAAGAGACAAAACATCTTGGAAGCCTCGCAGTTAGGGGTCAGAAAGCCCCAGACATCAAGATCCTCTCCAGAACACATTCTGTAAACCAACATAGGCCCATCCAGGGGGAAGGTTCCTCAGGACAGGGGCTTCTCTCGAGCCTCTCACTGGGGAATCTGTGATAGATACGCTAACGTGCAAGGTCTATAACTGTATATGTGAATCACCGTGTGTGTGCATTTTTGGTGTGCATTCTGGGGTGCATTTCGGTGCATTCTACCTGGATGTGGTGCACATTAAATAAATACAGAGGTAAAACCCTTTTTTCCCCTCTAACCGTGTTTAGTTCTTAATTTTAAGACCAGAAAAAGGCAATAAGGTGTGCGTGTCGTACTTTAGGAGCTTGCTTTACATTGCTTTCTGTTCAGTAATTGTTTCTGCTTAGAAGCTTTTTAATACTGAGTTCTTGTCCCTTTCCCTTTTCATGAGTTTCTCCTTGCCCTTTGGTTTTATACCAGACAAGTGCCTCTGCCAGGAAAGCAGTAGTAACTTTTGTGGTACTGTGTTGCATGGGGAAATATTCTTGTGTATGTGTTGGTTTTCATCCACCCTTTGCTCATTCTTTTCCTTAACGGGAATTATCTGAGACTAGACAGTGCGATGATAGGTCAGTACTAGAGCTGGTGGCCCAGACCAACAGAAGTATGTACTTTTTTCTGGTTTCTCTTTTGTTTTACTTTTAAGACCTGTGATCCTTAAAGCATGCTTCAAAAGGAGCTTTAATTTCTTTGCACTGTATGAAGTAAGCAAACTTTCTTTATGAAGTTTTCAGATGGTGCAGGTGTGTGGGAGTTTTTTAGCATGTTTGACATGTTTTATTACACTTAGCATTTGGCAGCACAGAAGTGTAAAATATCTTGGTATTTTTCTCACTTTTTGGGTGGTGTCAGGTGACGTTTTGAATTATCTGGTAAAAGAAGCCAAGTTCTTTCCAGGAAACCAGCCCCAAAATGAGTAACAGATAAGTGTGCTGCTTGCTTCTGAGCACACAGCCACATCTCAATAGGTTCATATGTTATCCCCTGGTTGTACAGTGCATATGTTTCCAGTTTCTGACCGTGTGGAGCAACGTGGGCTTGTATGAGTGTATGGTAGCGGCACAAGTTAAAAAAANAAAAAATTGGTGAAGAAATACTTGAGGACATAGGAGATGTTGCAGCCTGTTCAGCAGCTCACTGCTGTCTGCCTGCTGGGGTTTGCTGTCTGCATCTGTTTGCTCAGATGCTCTGTAGACAGATCCAGGCTTGCAGGTATTCTCTGTTTTCACTTGGAAGCTGTACAAAATAAACCTTTTTCAATTTTTTTTAATTTAAGATGCGTTGGCTGATGTGACCAGTATGTGAAGTACTGTTTGCTTGCCCATGCTGTAGGAAGGGGTGCATGAGCAGAAACCTGGATTGTATGGAGTAGTGCTCCTCTTGCAAAAGAGTGATATGCAAATAGTGCAGTCATCCAGCAGATGGGTGGCAGTGACATAGCTGAGATACTCCAGATACATGGTGGGCTGAAGCATCTGAGATACTCCAGCTGAGTCTGTGCATTGGAAGCTTCCCTCCTACTGATGGGCTGGAAGCACATGCTTAAGTGTAGCCCTGACTAAAAGCTGTGTTGAATAATGGATTTAAAATCTTGCATAATACTCTGATGTTCAAGAAGTTTGGGAATAGTGAGACAGCAGCATTTGTAAATGGTATTACAAAACATTTGTACAGATAGAGCTCTGTATAAATGTTCGGTAATTGGTTGTATATGGTGTGAGGACTTGACTCTTATTGAAAGCACTCTGAGGCAAGCTGCAAAGTAAAATACTGCATCATCCTGTGTACCACAGTACAATTGCAAAAGTGAGTGGTGTTCTTGTCTGGGACTGACTGTCAGGAAGTGATGCCCAGATCACGAGTTCCTTTAGCAGACCACAGCATAGGCACAGGTCAAAGGGAAATGTGGAGAAATCCAGGTGCGTAGGAACTTGCAAGCAAATGTGGTATTTAAATAGTTCAGCAGTTCGGGCATTTTGTCTTGCATTTTACTCTGTACATGCATTTGCAGAGTAAAATTTGAGCTGTATTTGTGACACAGACTGTATTTGTCCAGCCAAATAATTGCATTCTCTGGGGCATAACTGGCCATACAGCCAATTACTATACATGCGTTTATGCGGTGCTCTCTGAAGGCTTCCACAGAGTGGAAATAAACAAGCCAATAATTTGAATCAAATTATCAGTCTGTCTTTTTAAAAAGCCAGTAGCTGCTCTGCAGGATAGAAGAGATCCTTTTTCAGCTAGAGAATTTCAAATAACACATGAAGAGGGAAGGAAGTATTGCAATGGTTACTCCTGTTGTAATGGAAAACTGTATTGTGAGTCTTTAGAATGTGCTAAGTATCTCCTTATGGCTTAGTTTCATTACTTTTATTTTGTAATGGCTAAGACAGCAGTTCTGCCATCCTCTTCCCACCCATCCTTGGGGTGACCTGTGTTTTCACTTGAGTGGGGTAATTGAAAACCTTTTACAGTTGCCAAAATGAGGTTTGCAAACAAAGCAGAATGCTTTGTACAACACAAAATATGCTTGAAATATGACACAAGTGTTTCCAATGGCTGCTGTAATGAAAGTTTTTTTGTTTGCTTGTTTTTTATTATTTCTTTAGAGGTCTGGCAGTACTTTAAGAGGCGTTGGTGGGCAAAATTGTGGTAAAATTATTTTGTAAAACTGTTTCAAGTCTTGCATAGCCAATCTGGATTTAGTTGATATAGCTGAGTAATTAAACTTTTTAACTGTTGGTATTACACTATAATGAACTGTGTAGTAATTTCATCAGTGTCACAGATAAAGGCTATAACTGAAAACTTAACCAAGTTTAAGGAGTTGGGGTTTCAAATCATAAAAAATCCAAAACAATACCTCAGTGCTGGATTAGAATTCTTAAAATGTTTAATTAAGAAGCTAGTCCAGCATTTGTTTAGCTAGACATAAATACTGTCTTTAAATTAGCTGAAAGTCTCCACCTCTATTCAGCTTTTAATACCACATCTAAAACAGAAACGACTTTCACTGCTGAGAGATGACAAGTTGAGTGTAAAAGCACATGAGATTAAAGCAAACTGTTCCACAGCGAACATAACACACTGGGCAGTTAAGTTTGAGAGCAGAGGATTAGGTTTGGGAAATAGTTTGTCGAAGAGCAGAAAGGAGAATGCTGAAAATTAATTTCTGATAATGAACAGGTGCAAGAAGCAATTCTGGAGGACTTGGAATAATTTTTGCACTCTGGGATAGCTACTCCGGTTAATGTTTCAGTGCCTTCGTTGTCGTTGTGCGTACATCTGGAGATGCACTGTCTCCCATGAAAGGGTAATCCAGCCTGTTCAATAGTAACAACTCTTTTTCCTTGAAACAGTGAAGTATCAGATTTTGCAGCATGTGGGACAAAAGGCTCCTTTGCTACTTCTCAGAATAAGATTACAGTTGTCACATTCCTCCTTCATCAGCGTGCCTGACACTTCAGAGTATGGATCAGACTTCCCTTTGTTAATGGAACAGAAAGAGGATCTTTATACTCTTCCATTATCAGTAGTTTTTATTTTTGCTAAATTTTGCTGTTTAATTCACATAACTTATGCCTAAATCCCCTTCTGGATTTAGTTTCAAAAGTTAAGTTTCAGTTAACTGAAACTCGAGCATCTTTCTCAAAAAAAATCATCTATAAGAAATGTTAATCATAATGAGAAGAAAAAAAAACTATGCCAGCTTTGTGAATACTCTGTACCACACTGTTGTCTGGAAAACCAGAGGAAATCGTCAGATGCAGGTTTGTCTCTTAAACTAGACAAGTGTGGTGAGTTAGAGCTGCTGCTGAGGATGGGTCAGGCAGTGAAGGCACTGGTAGGCTTTCCTCTTGATATGCTTCAGAAGAAAGATGGAAAGAGTACTAGTAACTGAAATAAAAGCAGCACTCACTGCTGGGTGGTAGGTACAGACATCTGGAGCAGTCATGTTGCTTCCAGGCTTTGTGTCCAAACCCAGGCATCTCAGCAGTGAGAAAAATTACAAGGTTTGCTGAACAAAATGCAGGTGACTTTATTACAGAACCATTCCTGATGCACCTTTACTAGCAATTGAATCCTTCTATGAGTAAATTAAGTTTGCTGACTCTATGCACCTCAGCTTATTAAAAGAACTGACTAAGTTGCATCAGCATGACTAGAAATAAAATAGTATTTGGTGTTTTGTATATAAAATTTAAATAGCTTTTAGGGCTTCCAGTGTAAGCAGCAGGCTTGTCTTTTTCAGCTTCTTTTCCACAAGCAAAAGTGAGGAGTTTGTTCAGCTTCTGTGTACAGAAAAAATACATTTACACATTCTTTGCATAACTGTGGGCAAGGAGGGGTTGCTAGCTTTGTCATTGTTCGTCTAATTTCTTAATCTCATAGTGCAAGTTAACTGTGAAAGTACTCTGTGAAAAATACCCACTGGAACTATAAAGAAGTGGTCTGTGCTCTACTAGATTCTCACACCACATGCTTTTGAGTTTAATTTTGTTGAAGACACATCTGCTATTGTTCCATGCAGTTATTCCACAGCAAGTGACCGGTAGCAAGTGAGTGACTGATACTTGGTAAACAGTCCCAGCTTCACTGGCTGTTCTTGACACATATGGCTTAAAATTGCCTTTTGTTGTTGTTTCTTTTTTTGTTTTACGCATTTTGTTCTGTATTCTGAAAGCCTGTCTCTTTATTTTTTCCCTCTGTGTGTGTGTGCGTGTTCCAGTGACTTTATAACATGCAAGGAACTGATACCAGGGGGAGCTCCCCTGCATTCCTCCGTCCTCAGAACGGGAGCAGTCACAGGTCTTCGGGATACGTCCCGGGGAGAATTGCCCCTCTCCGTCCCCCACCGCCTTCACAGAGCCATGCTGCAGCAGAATTTACCTCGGCAAGACAAGAAGCCCAGACAAGACTCCCGTCTTTACCAGTGGAGCAGCACCGCCGACAGGCAGAAGCCAGCAGGCATAAAAATACTCTCATTTGCTCTGCCATTTCTAGCCTTTCACTTTTTGTTGCACTGGGGATTTTTTTGGGAATAGCTTCAAAATATGCTCCAGATGGTAAGTTCTTTTGCAAAGAAAATCGTCCTAGAAGTTATGCTACCTGTGAACATAATTCAGTAATTCAGCATCTGGGTTAATATTGAAAGTTAAGTGCAAAAATAGGACACTGTGATTTTAACATCAAAGGAGACAGAGCTTGGGGGCAAAGATCAGCTCCCGTTTTTGTTATCAGTGTTGTTTTTATTATGCATGGTTTGATTTACTTCTATGAAACAGAAAGGCATAGCAGTAAATAAAGATTACTGGTGAGGGCGGAAAAAGGCATGAATGCTTTATAAGCGTAATTATTTTTGTCTGCAGAAACTGTCTCATAGGTTCACAAATTACAGACCACACTAAATCCTATCTGCTTAAGCAGTAACTAAGGAAGATAGTAAAAAAAAGTTTAAGTAAAATCACTTAATCTTTGAGAAGCTGTGCTAATAATACGTGTTTGTTTTGTTTAAATGCCAGTTGGGCAGGTACCTTTTTTGATCTGTTGGCCCTGATTTTTTGTTTTCAGCTCATTTTAGAAAAACTGAGCAACTTTTGTGGAATTTGGAGTATCTCTGAAATGTGTCAGTGGTTGTAAAGCCTGAACAGGTGATGTAATCACAGAATGTACATCCCTCTAGCCAGTTACCTCTAGAAGATGCTATGAGGTGCAGTTGCTAAATCTTGGTAATACAGTTTGGAGTATGGGTTGTTTAGTGAGTTTGTTTGGATTTTTTGCGTGTTTTAAAGGCAGTAGTTAGGTTTCTAAAAGCTAAACAGGATTTTGAATTGAAACAGTTGGCTGTTGTAATAACAGACTTCTAAGTGGCTTTTGACATAGTAATTAAAAAGATGCCATTTCCAAAGTCGGTGCAACACAGGCTGAACAAATCAGATAACCAACTGAAGATTTCAGATGAGTGCAAAATGAGTGCACACTTCCAACTGAAGTGCCCTTGGTGGTGGCTTGGTGAGATATGTCCTTGGGTGAAGTTACTGAGTTCTCCTGTGTCTGGGGAGACACAATAAAGACGTTCTTACACCTGCCAGGTTCAGCAGAAAGGAGGGAATAAAGACCTTTATTGTTTACATTATCTCATTCTTATACACGTCCCAACTCCACAAGGGATTGGAGAGCATGTCACTTCCTTCTCAATCCCACTGGAGAAGAAAGGTGCTCATCAAAGTTCTCTTATCACAAAGGGAATGAAAAACAGAAAATACCGTTAAGTAAACACTGGCTATTGTGTACATGAACTGTGTGAAAGAATCTGACTCTTAAGGTTAAAAACAGAAGGCTTTAGCAAAAACCAGGGCAACATTCTCCTAGTAATAATGAAGGAAAACAACAAAACCTTAGGGACTAGTAAATGGAAGATTATTCCTCTGTTATGATCTAGGTTGCTGGTAATGGGTACATATGCAGTAAGTACTTTGATTACAGACAAATTCCAGAGGAGACTGAAGGGTGACTTACCCAAATGGCTCTGAAATACTTCAGGGTGGAGCCAGGCTCTTCTTCGTGGTGCTGTGCAATAAGACAAGAATTAATAAGAAGTTCCACTCTAATATGAGGAAGAGCTTTACTGTATGAGTGACCATGCACTGGCACAGATTGCCCAGAGAGGCTGTGGAGTCTCCTTCACTGGAGATACTCCTGAACTGTCTGGACACAATTCCGTGCAGTGTGCTCTGGGATGACCCTGCTTAAGCAGGGAGGCTGGACCAGATAACCCACTGTGGTCCCTTCCAGTCTTACTTATTCTGTAATACTGTGAAACCCTGACACAGAGAAGCTCCTACATGTGCCAGGGAAAGCCTGGCTGATGTTTTAATCTTGCAGTATGGTTGTTGCAGAAACTCCCCAAAGGTTCCCTAGCTGGCTAAAATGTTAGTGTGTTTAGCTCTGACCCAAGAACATGTGGTACTGCAGTGAATGACACCAGTTCCAGTTAGGTGTCCTTTTCTTTAGGACTAATTAGAAATACGTTTGTCAGAGCTTGTAATGACTGTTTAAAAGGCAGTGGAGGGAATGTGATACTTGGTAGTAAATGCATGGAAATCCTAAACCTCCAACATGCTTTCCCTGAAGGGAAGATGCTACTTGCCAGCATTTCTGTTCCTGCTTGTCAGCTGGTTTATTTTTCCTGCTTGCCTCTGTATTCCTGGCATTTACTCCTGACTCATCTAATGAGTCCTGAACACTGGAGATCAGGGAGAGCAATGGAAATGCATTTCCTTCCCAGTTTCCCTGGGCTTCTGATGCAAGGTCAGAATGACAAGCTGGGGAGACTTCAGGGAAAAGTTCTTCACTCTTGAAGCTCTCAGTTGGACTTGCCCAGGGTAAACAGAGTCCTCAGAAAATTTAGCTGCCGAAGTCTGATAAACTGCTAGGCATAATATAGCACTGATAACTTTTTCCCAGAGGCCTTAAAAGCTCCAGATGTGGTGTCTAAACAGGTAGAAAAAAACTGTTTAGTTGTGTATCAAGAACTCTTTCCTGCCTGTCTTTTTCTCCTGTCAAATCTCATATGCTTACTCCATGAAAGGTCCTAGCTTTGGGGTTTTTATTGTCAGGATGTTTTCCTGATGTAGGCAGAATGGTGTACTTTTCCTCCACCATTTGTAGAAATGTTACTTCTCCCCTCAGCTCTAATAGAAGCGACTAAACCTTAAGGAATGCTGACCCATTTTTATAGAAATACTTTGAAGCAGAGGCTTCAAAAATTTTCAACATGAGTGGCTGAATTTGGCAAGGTCATCACTGCCTAACAGTTTCTGGTCTGTGCTTCTGTTTTTAGTGAACTTTAACTCTAAAGGCAATAACTATCATCTATAAAATCTACTCAGTAATTTTAGAGATAACGTCTGGTGAAGTTCTAAATATTTGATGTTTTCATGCAGCCCACTGCAATTGCTAAGGGAGAATTTCAAAATACTTTTGCTAAACACATCTTATCTGCTTGCCAGAAAGTTGATCCACTGTGCCCCTCAAAGCATGTTAGCATTACGGGAGTGCCTGTTTCTGATTCTGATGGCTTTCTTGCTGGATTGTAATGTACAATAGATTTTAAAATTATAATTTTTTTTAGTTACAGTTCTATACCTCTTCTTTCTGATTCAACAAAAAAAAATATGGTCACTAGATCTGTTCTTCTGTGAATCACACTAAGCAGAAGTCATCAGGTTGCTGACTCATGATTTCCTTACACTGCCCTTTGCTACCAGCCAGGAAATAAGTGTTTCTTCACAGTGCTTGTGTGTGTGGTGTCTGGGGAAGAGGGGTTAGGGACTCTGCATGAGTCAGGCAGTAGACTTGCCTTTATCTGGTGAGTGCCCAGCAGTCTTGCTGATTGCAGTTCTCCTTGCTTTTCGGCTTTCCCTCGTGTTGAATTACATTTTCTAAAAGCTGTCTTCCTAGGATCCTCCCAAAAGATTTTATTTTGTTTTTATTTTTATAATACTACTTATATGCCTTTTGCCCTTTCTGCAGTTTGCTAATTTTTCCCCACTGGTAGTCAGATCTTGGTTTATGTGGGTTTCCTGATTTGGGAGGTATTTGAAACGTGAAGACTTAATACCAAAGGAAAAATTTTCTGTTGACAAAACTAAGGCTGACTTGTATTAGACTTGTGGATAGGTTTTGATTTCTTTAGATACTGCAAGAATGGACTATTTCTGATAGCTTTTTGCCTTGAAGTAGAATTTCAGAAGTATGAGTCTATTTCTCCAGAAGACAGGATGTGAAAAGGCTATTTTGGCTGTTACCCTCAGTTGGCTTACTAACACATTTATTTTGGCATCTTTTTGATTGTCTTTTGCATAAGAAAAGTGTATTTAATATTTTAAATTTTTTATTATTTATTTTTAATTTTGGTAAGATAATCCAAAGAATATAGCTACCAGTTTTGTACCATGTCTGTGCTTCCACATTACTCAGATGCTTAATTTCCTAAAGAGGTGCATGGTATAAATACCACATTGCTGTAACTTTGTCTGAAATGACACAAGCCTGTCACTTCTTGCTGCTGCCTCTCCTTCTCTGGCCTTGTAGCTCAGTGTTACAGCCTGTGTAGTGCCAGGGCTTCCAGCAAGGATTGTGTGTGTCTCTGCTCTTGTGTAGTTTGTCGTCTGATACTTCCTGAGGGATACAAGTGTTTAAGTTCAGACCCAAATGTCTTATCTCCTAGGAAACTGCTCTAGCTAGTTAGGTTTTATACTAAATATAATAAGAGTGTGTTGTCCCTTCTGCAAACTTCCACTGAAAGAATGATTTGGATGCTTAAAAGTAAGGAGGGGTCAGCCTTTCTGACAGGGTTGAGACATTGAGGAGAGGAGATAAGTTAGATGCTTTGCAACCATGTTATCCTCGTTACTGGCTTAAGGCTTCCAGTGCTCAGTGTGGTTGCTGTGTGTCTGACTGCATTCCACTTACCTCTGCTCATCTACTACAGGTGATCTAGCAAATAAGAAGAAAGTCAGTTGGGGTTCAAAAGTACCCATGGTCAACAATGTGTGGTCAACAGTACTTTAATTCAATAAAAGAACGTCTTCCTACCCCTGAGACTTTAGCTATTTTTCCCGTGTCTTTTTGGCTATCCAAATACAATGACTGCAGTATTAAAACCACAGAAGGAGGTGGGAGTCCTTTGTGGGTGACTGACTCTCTCTTACTTGTGTTCATCCTAATGCAGCCTTGATTGATGTGGTGATGTTTGGTTTTTAGAAGTTGAATTTCACACTGTATTGCAGAGAATTGTCCTGATCAGAACCCTCGCCTTAAAAACTGGAGCCCTGGAAAAGATCCTGAAAAACGAGTTATTATCAAAAAAGGGGATTTGTTTCGTCTGAACTCAGATGCTACAGTACAATCTATAGTTATACAGGATGGAGGTATGAAATAGAAATGGCAAGATGCACCTCTTGCTTCACTGTTTGCATATTTTTAACTTCTGTGATTACATACAAATATGTTGAAACTTTATCTTGCAGCTTACTGACCAGTTTCCATGTTTTTTACTTTTCAGCCTGCTACCAGGTCAGGTATATCATTCAAAAGATGAAAGACCACTCTAGTATCTTTTCAGTGCAGCACTGGTGTAGTTTTCTGTGCAATATAGTAAAACAAGGTTGTTTAGTAGCCTTTCTGGTACTAAATCTCTTTATCGTCCAGTGGTAACTGTTATATATTAGTAATCCTACCAAAAGGGCAGAAAAAGACCAGGAATAAACCAGCAAATTCTTAGAAAGATAAGTCACATTTGGTAGCAGTTACTTTCCCAAATATTCCTAAATATATGTAAGAACATAACAGCTTAATTCATGGGTGTGATAAATAAATCTGTAATTTTTCTGTTGTTGTTACTGCAGAACTACGTTATTTGAGTCTTTCTGAATGTTGCTTTGATGTACAGAAATGCTTTTTTTCCTTTAGGTTTACTTGTTTTTGGTGATGATAAAGAAGGTTCTAAAAATATTACGTTGAGAACTCGATTTATCCTGATAAAGGATGGTGGAATGCTTCATGTTGGAGCAGAGAAATGCCGCTATAAATCCAAAGCAACTATTATTTTGTATGGGAAGTCAAACGAAGGTGCTGATGTGCCAGAATTTGGCCAAAAATTTATTGGCGTGGGCCCTGAAGGAACGCTGGAGTTGCACGGGCACCAGAAGGTATCATGGACTCTTCTGTCAAAGACTATGTATTTCTCAGGGCTGGCCTATGGTCATTATACATTTAAAAAGAATTTTTCCCGAGGACTAAATGTTAGAGTGATCGATCAGGATACAGCAGAGGTTTTGGAAGTGCTGAAGTTTGATACTCATGAATTTGCAGAAGAAAGCTTAAAGCTCCAGAACTTACTGAAAACTGGGCATCCTGGTCGCATTATTGCTATTGCTGTAGGCGATTCAGCTGCTAAAAATCTTTTGGAGGAAACCAGAGTGACTATTCAAAATCTTCTGGGAAGTAAGTTTGTCAGAGGATTAAGTTACAGGTAAGTAACTTATTTTCTCTTTTGTGCTGAGTAAAGATGACCTGCAGATTCTGTTGTGGGGGATTTGTTGAACTTTGACAGTTCATAAAGTTTTCAGAGAATTCTTGGTGTTGTACATAGTGCTGCAGTAGTAGTATTCAGTTAGCAGTAGAGTGCAGAGACTGGTATCTGTGTGACAGACTTTATTACTTCTAATTGCTTGCTTTCACTGATCTTTATAGAAATTAAAACTGGGTGGAGCAAGGATTTTTTTTTTTTCCCTCATTCTAAGACATGGATAGGTAACAGTTGCTAGGTGAAGCTTTTGGTTTGTATGACTTTGGAGGCGCAAGGAATGGAACTAAATGATCTCTAAGGTCCTTTCCAACCCAAAACATTGTTTCTAAGGGATGCTAATCCTAGGTATCAAACGTCTTATTCATACTCCTGCACTGTTGAAATAAAAGTACATTACCTCTCCTTTGAGTTTTCAAAGGAATTGACTTGTAAAATTATTTTGTAATTTAAATGCATTTACAAGGTGTTTCTATATCTTTTGGCCATTCTTTTCAGTTGGTCAGGATTTGGATGGTGAGTCAGTAGAGGTATAACAGGAATTATTACAGCAGAAAACTTAACACTGCTGTGCTCTTCATTTAGTTGTTGCAAATTGCTTTTCGTAGTGCATGTTCTGAACTTGGGTTTGTGCTGCAGAAGGTTGTCCACACTGCTTTGGGCAACAAAGCAATGTGCCCAGGGGGCCAAAAAGACCAGTGGCATCCTGGCTTGTATCAGCAATAGTGTGGCCAGCAGTACCAGGGCAGTACTGTACCGGGCACTGATGAGGCCACACCTTGAGTCCTGTGTCCAGTTCTGGGCCCCTAACTACAGTAAAGACATTGATATGTTGGAGTGAGTCCAGAGAAGGGCAGCAGAGCTGAGAAAGGGTCTAGAATCCAAGTCATGAGGAGCTGCTGAGGGAGCTGGGAGAGTTTAGCCTGGAGTAAAGGAGGTTCAGAGGAACCTTATCACTCTCTACAAGCCAGGGGGGAGTCAGCCTCTTCTCCTAAGCAACCAGTGACAGAACAAGAGGGTGTAACCTCAGGCTCTATCAGGGGAAGTTTACAGTTGGACATCAGAGGAATTTCTTAATGGAAAGAGTTGTAAATCATTTGAACAGACTGTGCAGGGAGATGGTAGAGTCATCGTCCCTGGAGGTGTTCAAGAAACAACTGGATGTGGCACTTGGTGCTGTGGTACAGTTGACAAGGTGGCCATTGGTCAGAGGTTAGACTTGACAGTCTTAAAAGGTATTTTCCAGCCTAAATGATTCTGTGATTCTGTGTTGGCAATGCAAGTGAAAAGTATACTCGGTCTCCTAGCTGCCTGTCTGTTCTTCATCTTCTATTGAGATGTTGTATAACCTCTTTGTGTTGTCCAGTGTTTTCCAGGAAATTGGTCACTTAGTTTTTCCGTTCTATTCTTATCCCTCACTATCCCCTGACATCTGGATTCCAGTTAGTTTCCTCCCTGTGCTTTGGTAGAAGCAGTCTGGGTGTCAGTCAGGATGGCATGTTCTGACCTCAGTTCCTGTCAGGAGTACATTTGTGTCACTGGCTGTGTAAACACAAGGGTGTGGGATGGAATGCTCTTGCCTCTGAAGCAGTTTGGTCAAAAGTGCCAAGACCTGGATGTCCTATAGTAGAATACCACTTCCTGAAAGCTGCAAAGCCTGTGTCGCCTCAGATTGTTCAGGGTGTGGTGCAGCCAGCCCAACCTGTCTTCAGAGGTGCGGGTTTCTGGGCTTTGTCTCTGCCCATGAGCTCCACGCCAGTTTGTCTGAAATGAGAAACTTCTTCAGCCTGTGCCTGGGAAGAAGCAGCCTTTTTTCCTTCTCTGATGAGCTGATTCTTTTCTGCTTTCCTTAGTCAGTGAAGGCTCTGTAAGCACGTAAAATTGTTTTCTTCTGCAGTGGAAGATAGGTGAGAAGCTCTCCCTGATGGCTCACTCAGGAAAAGCAGGGTTATTGTCTTAAACCTCTGAAGCTAGTGAAAGGCAGCATGGAGGTGAATACTCCATTACAGCCCTCTCCCCTTCTCCCTCTTCCTGCAACACATGGAATGCAAAACACGGATTAAAATAACTTTATTTTAAATGTCAGTATGCAAGATGTTCAGCTTGTTTGCTGCTGCTACTGAAAAGCTGGCTCAGTATGTACTATTCCTGTGAACATGTTAACACTAAAGTATCATTTGCCCTTTTAGTCCCAATCAACAAAAACATCAAGAAGGGTTAAAATAAAGGCAACTGGATTGAAGGTGGTTTTAATATCTGCCTTTGAATCAACCGTTAGCAACAGACTGGAGTCCAGATCGCTGACACTGTTTTCACTTGGGGTGAATGATTCAACTTTAATGATGCAAAAATGTCTGGCTTTTTAATAGATGATCTCGACTGCTTCCTTTGCACACATGGTAATGGCATTACAGAGCAGTAAAGGACAGCAAAATAAACTTGTTTTTTTGAACTCGGTGGCAGCTTTCTGTGGTGTGTTGTTTTCTTTTAATTTCCAAACACTCACACATTGATGATATCTTGTACAAAGGTTATGTCACAGCATGCATTTCCTTTTCTGGGTCTGAGCATCCTGAAAGATGCAAAAGCTGCTGCCTGTCCAGCACTGGCGCGAGCAGCAGTGGCTGTTGCTGGCTGTGTCCACCCCTCCTGGCCTGATGAACATGTGGTCCCCTGGAGTCCTGACTGCTCCTCTGGGGCGTCGCTGGCGAATGGCAGGGGGCTATGGCAGGAGCCTTGGCATTGACTCCTGCTCTTCCTGTGCCTGGCTAAAGCCGTTTGGTAGTAGGATCCTGTGTGGCTTTTGACACTCATCTCTAGTGGTTTGCTTTTGGAAAAATGTGTATCTTGTTGAATGTTTTACTAAAAATGTATATGAAAGTCTCCTCCAGTAAGAGCTCTTGTATTTGCTAATTTGTGTATAGGACACCCACTTATTTTAAACTATTTTTCTCTGCAGTTAAGTCTGCCCATTTTCCTCTACATTTTAAAGTTGCATTTTAAAATTAGTTTGGGGGAGCAAGCAAAAGGGGGTTTTATGTCTTCTATGCTCCTTGTCTTTTCCCGGTTTTGTAAAGATTTTTTTCAGGGCCATTATGTTTAAACATTTACTTTTGATTTTCACAGGCAAGCCTGGGCTTTAGTTGGTGTCATAGGTGGTGGAAATTCTTCGTGTAATGAATCAGTGAGAAACTATGAAAACCACAGCACTGGTGGGAAAGCTCTTGCTCAGAAAGAGTTTTTCACAGTGGATGGTCAGAAGTTTGTTGTGAGAGCTTACAGCGAATGGAATGATGGTAGGAAAGTGTTTTGTGAAATCCTACAGTTGGGGGAAAAAATACTTTGTGCTTTTTTTTTTCACTAGAACTGCTGGGTGCAATTTAAATTTTTGAGTGCTGCTCTAAGTTGTATTCTCTTGCCATGGATGAAATAGGAGGACACAGTTCTTTAGTATACCTATTTTCTCACTGTTTGTATACAGTATGTGAGCAGCATAGTATTGAGTCTTAAATTTTAGTACATTTAGATGAAGATAGGAGTCTTATAATTTATTTTAATGGTTTTGCAGTCATGTATATTTTAAATCTAAGCTTCTGAGATGTTGATTATGGTACTAAAAACCAAAAAACTTAATGGAAACCAAAAGAAATGTTTTATTCTTGTTGCACTTTTCTGTTCCTGTTAAGAGTGCTGAACTTTAGGCAGCTGTTTTGATACAAAGTTGAATCGGTGGTATAAAAAGCTGGAAGACTTGCCACTTGCTTGCTTTTATCCTTTATTTATTTTTTTTTTAATTTAAGCTATCTTTGAGTTTTTATGGCTAATCATCTCTTTCTGTTTTTGAAATTACTGAACACGGTTGTGTTTTCCTCAGAAATTTTTTTATGGTAGTCATGAATTCATTTGTTAAGCAATTGACCTATTTGATACTACCCCTTTACTGTTCATTACAGCCCCATGAAAATGTATGGACTTATATTTTAAAAAACATAATCCACCAAAGTACATCTTTTACTTACTGGTGCTGTAGAATTAGGTTCAAGAGTTAGCAAAAGCAGCTAAACTTAGGCAAATTCATCATAAGCTAATGAAATTCCGTGTGTGTAATTTAGTCTGCTAAACTGTTCTATTAGTTGTGCTTAAAAAGGAAAGTCCTCTGCTTTGTTTTCCAGGTCCTTGATTACATCTGTACAGTTTAAAATGGCAAAAAAACTGTCACTTGAAACAAGCAGAGGTAGCTGGACCTACAAATTACTGCCATATGATACTAGGATTTTTGGGGAAAAAAACCACAAGCATAGATTTTTCCTGTCACCATTAGTTCTGTCTTTTCCCTTTGTTTCATTTGACATCCATTAAGTAAACAGGCTGTAAAGGCGTCTCACACTGGCATTTTTGAGGTCAGAGCTGTACTTTAGAGGGCTTTGGGGCCTGCAAGGTCTCATATATATATTATTAGTATCTTCTTGAGAATTGTTTCATATAAGGGTGAATATAATCTTATGTTAGTTTCCTTTTCTTTTTTTTTCATTAGGTGTCCCAATATCAGGCTTCCAGGTGGAAGCAATGGGTGGAGTAATACTGAACCTTCTGGATGATGTTAGTAGTTGGGAGCCTGGAGACAGGATTGTGGTTGCGAGCACAGACTATTCAATGTATCAGACAGAGGAATTCACCCTCCTTCCCTGCCCAGAGTGTACCAGGCATCAGGTTAAAGTCAAAGGTATGAGAGCAGTCACCACTTGAAGATCTGTGTGAAATAGGTATTTGCTGCTGGACAGGCCCTTGCAGTGGAAGCAGTAAGGAGCAGCCTTTTCTTCAGTTGCTGTATGGCTTTGTTGCCATATACATGGATGTGGAATTCTCCTTGCTATAAAATGACTCTGTATGTCAGGTCTGCCTCACAGCTCACCGTTTCTAACTTTTCTTCCACATTTCTTCCCAGGCTCATTGAATGTGTTATTCTTTTTTTTTCAGGAGGGCTAGGCTTGTTTTCCTTCCTTGGCTCCTTTGTCTTTTCACAAGTTCTCTTTATACATGCTTGAATAACTGTTGTGGTTATTACTGTTTCCCTTGCTTTTAGTGTCATTCTCATCTTTTGAACTGTTACCATTATTTTTTCTGTTTCTTTTGTTGTTAAAAAAATAGAAATAAAAACAGGGGAAAAAAAGAAAATTGCAGTCTTTGAACGTGTACCTTTTTTCTTTTTTTTCTCCTTTTCCTCGGTCGCCTTTCTACCATCTTCCCACCAGATGGCTAGAAAATAAGTGACTCGTCCAAGATTCTGCTGTCATAGGATATCCTTGAATAGTTGCAATCTGTTTTTCCTTTGGGTGTGATGCACAAGTAAATGGTCATGCATGTTGTTGACCATTTCCTTTTTATTATCTGAGTCATTCTGCTTGACATCACAAGAGCCTCCCAGGGGACTGGCTCGCCAGCTATGCTGGCATCTCTGTTTTCCTTCTGCTGCTGCACACCTGATCCATGCTGCCACCCTCCTCCTTGGGGTCTTCCAGCTTCTGCTCTGGAGCTCCCCCTCTTCACTCCTGGTGGGCTGCAGCATCAGTGCGTAGCACAAACTAACACGTGTTGTTTTGCAGTGTTAGTTTGCAGCAGCTCATGGGTGCTCTTCTCAATCTGGCTTTGTGCCATTAATTTCTGCCCAGTGCAACTTGCTCTTCTTTAAACTGCTCTTCTTCTTCATTCTCGGAAGTTTTCTTCCACCTTCTGTCCCCCTGTGCCTTAAGGGACTGCAGTCTGTCTCTGGAAGTGAAATTTGCTTCCCACACATTTGTTAGCATGTATGTTTTACTGCATTGAGAAGTCTCAGGTATGAAAAAAGCATATCTGCTTTTACCTTATTATACATCAGAGAATATCAGTTTGAGTGAAGGTGCAGACCTAACTTAGTGCTATTGAACATGATATTTCCTGGGCTTTGTTCTTAAGTGTCATGTTGTGTGTTTTATTTTGCACAGTGTTTTAAAGAGCAAACTTAACTTGAAGGTTGCGGTATGAAATTTAAGTTTTTTGTCACCACTGAGTAGTGTGTGTGTAGACTACTTCATCTTGGAAATCGTGTGCTGTGAAAAAGCAGCTGCTTTTAAAGGTTTAAAAAAAGTGCCTTTTCACAAGATTTACAATGTGGCATAAAATAAAAAATCTTGGTGCTTTTTTTTTTTCTTGAAATTAAATCCTAGCTAAACTATTAAAAACATATTAAAGGAGGTAAACTTGCAGTCAGCTTGCCCATTTGGGGTTCTTTGCTGTCCTCAATATAGTTTCCTTTGTCATAGTAATAGATACAGTTTTAAAAAATCCCCACACAATCCTACGTATTAGTTCCACAAAGAATGAATTTTCTGTGTAATGGTAAACTTGACATGCTAAAGAATGTGCCGTCTTGAAATTATTTCTTGCATTGTTTTGCTAAGTTTTTAGCTGGTTTCACCTTTTTGTAGTGGGAAAATGAAAAAGTATTGTGTTGTAGGAGCTCTAGTTGCTCGCTCTTCACTTGATTTACTGATTTGCTAGTCAAATGCAGGGGAAAAACAATAGGTAAGCCTTTACGGAGAGGAGTGCAGTCCCATTTAGAGACATCTTTTTAAATCCTCAGCAGCAGATATGCAGATATGCTCAGAGTTTCTGTAACTCTTAGTTCCGCTTCATATTGTGGTAGTTTAGGCTTATCTCATTTTTTTAAGCCTTGAAGGGATAGTTATAGTCTGTATTCAGGATATCAGTAAATGCATAAATGTGTTTTTTTAAGGTTTACAGAACCAGATAATTTTCTCAGTTTAAGTAAGAAACTGATTGGAGTTTTGAAAAAGGGTGTAAAACCAGATCATCTTCTATTCCCTAATTTGGAGTTTATACATCTTAAGAATAGCTACCTAATAAAGAGGAAATTTAGTTAGGAAAGCAAGTCCTTTTTTCTTTTAGGAGGGGATGAATTTTCAAGCAGTGTTTTGGCATCACTTTCAGTTCTTAATTTGTCTTTGAAACAGATAAAACAGCTAGCATTTTCTTCTTTTAAAGCAAGTCTATATCTGTGTTTCACTAAAAATTTGATATATTGGATTAATTTCAACTCTTCTTTGTTTTTTTCCTGTTCTGTTCACAAACTATTGCATAGAAACTAAGATGCACTTGCAAATAAAATGTTGATACTTTTTTGAGGATTAGTTTCTTATTAAAATGAAAAATACATCTACCATAAGAAAAGCTAAGAGAGAGCAGCATGGTAAGGAAAAGGAACACATGGGCTTTGTTGCCACAATTATTTTGCTTTTTTATAAAAGTTGATTCTGGTTTTAATCAATGGCGACTTTTTTTCTTTTTTTTCTCCCTCCCTGCTTCAAAACTTTTTGGACAGAAACCCCTCAGTTTCCTCATGTAGGAGAAGTAGTTGATGGAGTGGACATGAGAGCAGAAGTTGGAGTTCTTACGAGAAACATCCTAATAAAGGGGGAGACAGAAAATACCTGCTATCTTGAAAAGGAGTGTCAGTTCTTCGGTTATGATACATTTGGTGGACATATCAAGGTTTGAAAAACATTTTAAATTAACTTTCTGTCATAAAAGGGCATATTAAGCACAAAAAGATTAATGTTGAACGTCAAGGGATTTGAAAACTTAAAGAACATGAATTCATTACATTGCTTTGTTCTCAGCTTTCCCCAAATAACATTTAACTCCTGAAGACTTAGTCTGCAGAATTGAAAGAAGGGGTATAATGCACAAACTGTTCTAGAAATGTCCAGCAGGTGTTGTAACGTTGTATGGCAGGGATTAAATTGTACAAGTGACATCCGTGCCGTGTACATTCTATAACATTACAGAATAAAGCTTGATCTCCCTTGTATCTCTCTTCCTTCCTATCACTGCCTTCCTGCCTCCCCACGTGATGAGCACTGAATCCTAAAGATCTGTCTCATCTGAAGCTGAGCACTAGAGAGGCATGGAGAAGGAAGAAACTAACTTGTACCATGGGTTTTTATATTTAGTTTCTTAAACATCTGAAAGTACTACTGTTATGTAAAGGAAACTGCTTCTAATTTATTGTATTATGAACATAAGCGAAGCTGAGAGAAAGTAGTGTTATAGAAACTAGTATTTCAACTTGTGTTCCCGTATGTTTTTAGATGAGAGATTTGATCAGCAGTGCTTCACTGATGCTGGAGAAGTTTGAGGCCTCAAATTTTAATTGCAAATATATTTGTGCTCACTATGTGGTCATCACAGTTAAAATCTCTTTCTAATTTATTTGGATACAGATTTTAATTTCATAGTGGTGGACATAGAGTGGGAAAGAAAATAAGCCCTTTCCTACTGTGTGGGTGCTTTTGTTTTGTGAAAGAAAGTAGGTGGACTCAAGGCACCTTTTATGTTCAAGACCATGTAATGAAAGAAGATAATGACAAGCTGTGAATCTGGTGAAGTTGTGACCTTGATTGCCACGGAAGTGTAAATACAGCAGACCTTCAGTTGTCTGGAAGGTAGAATAGAAAACAAACGTTTTGACTCATCAAAGTTAAATTGTTCCCAGGAGACTGTTTTGAGTAGTGAGTGTCTGCTGGCAAACCCAGACTTCAGCATTGGAAGCATTTTTGGCTTATGCTAAACTTAGACACTCAAGCAGAGGGATCCTGGACATTAAGAAATGTAATAGCTTTTGAACATCCTGGGTTTCCTACTGGTCACTAGGACAGTAACCTAAAGGAGGCTTAGTGGCAGTGAAGAGAGGCATTGGTTTGGAGTTTTGGTGCTTTTCAGTAGTAAGAGCTAGAGATAAGGGTGCCTGATTTTGACCTTCCCTCTGTATGTTAGCATGCAAACCCTTAGCTTTCAATTAGAGGAGGAGGAAAATAAAATATTACTGGTTTCCCTAGAGGACAAAGTACATATGAAAATCGGTATTTTTGAGAAATACTCAGTACAGGTAAGTTAATGAAATGAAGTTACCAAAAAAAAGAGGTAGGGTTTGTTTTGGTTTTGTCTCTGGGGTTTTTGAGGGGGGCGGTTTTTTCCTCTCATGTTAGCTTCTTGCAGTTTAGTTTATTGCACTTGGTTTATGCTTTCATAGCAGGTTAGGTGGAAGAAAATACTTCCTCTTTCCAGCATTACTGGTACAACCCCATTACAATTTTACTTTGTACGCAGTAACTTCAGTGCGAAGTTGAATGACTGTAATATGAGGGTAATTTCATATATCCTTAATAAACATGTTTCTCTGGAGTGCTGTGTCCAGTTTTGGGTTCCAGTTGCGATGAAAATGTAAATGCACTGGGGTGTGTCCAGGAAAGGTGGTGTGTGGCCGTATGTGGTGATGAGTGATGGGGAGCTGAGAGGAGGGATCTTGTTGCTGTCTTCAGGTACTGATGAGGGTTCAGAGCAGCCACAGCAGTTCTTGGAGGTGCACAGTGATAGGATAGGAGGCAACAGGACCAGGCTTAAAGAAGGCAAATAATGCTCACATACTGGAAAAATAAAAGTGTAGAACCAAGTGACATCATGAGCATCTCTGTGACTGGAGGTATTCTCTGAGCAGTGTGTGGAGCAGCTGTCTTATGAAGCGACCCAGCACTGAGCTCTCAACTGAACTAGGTATCTCAACAGGTTCCTTTGAGTCTGCATTATTCTGTGGGTTTTATCCAGCTAAGCCTGTCCCAGGTGGACTGTGCTGGTGCAGCTTCATTACAAGACACATCCAGATGTGGGGGACTTCTGTTTCATCGGACAGTACCTGTAAGAATATTTAATGTGCCACCTGGTAACGACCAAACAGTAAAGTGTGGCAGTATGTCTGGTGAAAATTCCTCTGTTTTACCCACATGGAGATTTAAATTTTAAACTTATTTATGAAGGATACAGTTTTGTGAGGCATCTTATAGAGCAAGACAGTAATGTTTGTTCTAACTTGTGTTATGTTGGCCTGTGGCAACTGTGTACATCTAGCTTCTGTACATCTGGGATTGATGATATATTAACTTAAAAATTCCATTGGTTAAAAAACCAATTAATTGGTTGTTCACTCTGGACTTCATTTTTTTTAGATTTTGAAGAATTTTACATCTGTTCATCTCTCCTATGTGGAATTGAAGCAAATGGGCCAGCAGCAGATTGGAAGCTACCCTGTTCACTTTCACCTCTGTGGGGATGTGGATGAAAAAGGAGGATATACTTCTAAAACTTACCTGGAAGGTCTTTCCATTCATCACTGTTTTTCTAGATGTGTGACTGTTCATGCAACTAATGGTTTGCTGGTAGGTGCAAGGAGAGTAAAACATACTATGTTGAAACGAATGTTATAAAGAGCATTTAGATGCCAAAATAATCCCATCCATTCTGCAAATCCAAGGCTCAGCAATGGTTTTCTTACTTCAGTGAATAAATAAATTACTGCAAACAGTAATTTAACAGTTCTCACCATTCTGTTTTTTCAAATTCTTGCAGCAGCTAGCTGTAAGGCAGCTAAGCTCTCCAGACACAGCAGTCTGTTTGTAAGGGATAAATAAAACTATGTGCTTGAATCATCTGAGCTGCTAATACTGAAACTTCACTCTGCAGCTGTGCCAAGACAGTAAAACTAGATGGTATTTGTCAAATAAATCTCTGTGAGTGTTGTTACTACTGACATAATGAACTTTTATTTCTACAGATAAAGGACACCATTGGCTATGACACACTAGGTCACTGTTTTTTCATAGAAGATGGCATTGAGCAGAGGAATACTTTGTTCCACAACCTTGGGCTAGTCACAAAACCAGGCACTCTTCTACCTACAGACAGAAACAGCAGCATGTGTACTGGGATTAGGGATAAGGTGTATGGAAGTTATGTCCCAGTGCCAGCCACAGACTGCATGTGAGTATGTCGTGATGAAAAAGTAAAACCCAACCAGCTGCAGCAGTTAAACTGCTGATGATCTCTTGACAAAATACAGATGGAAACATTTTTACCTATAATTTAATGAATGTAGTTCACATAGTATTGGCATTTAAAAATAGTAATAAAAATTAGCATTTAGCTTTTAATAAAAGAAAACAAATTGATTTATAGGAATGTTGTTGTTTTATGTGGTACTTGGGGCTTTAAAAGTCTGCTGAACGTCTTCACTACTGCATAAATGTATGCATATTCCCAAGTTGTCACCACTATTTTTTTCTGAACACTACTTATTTCTTGTGAAAGCTTCTTGAAACGGTTTATCATTGCATGGGATATCTGCACAACACTAAATACAATACTGTGTGTTGAACTGAAAAAAAGGCAGTTTTGACTTCTAGATGTGGGAGTTTTGTGATTTTTATTTTGAATGTGAAATTGTTACTTCATCAGTTTAGCTTTTTCCGATGTGCATAATAAAAAGGGGAGATACTTCTGTTGGAGCTAGAGGTTTTCTGCAGTAACTTTTTTCTGAATAATATTTCAGGGCTGTTTCAACATTCTGGATTTCTCATCCCAACAATCATCTTATAAATAATGCAGCAGCAGGCTCACAGGTGAGGTGTACGGGTGTAATTCATGACAAACTGCTCATGTCACTGGCATTTGTAAAATCTCCAACATTTACAGCCAGATACACGTGTATTTTTCTTTTTTTTTATAAATGAATCTTTTTATGTGTGGCAGCTTATTGGCATTGAAAGTGCAGGGTGTGTCTAAGTGTGTGTTTAAGTGATGCCAGGAATCTTTATTGTGGCTGGAACAGAGGAGATCTCTTCTTCTTTGTAGTTAATAGACCTGACAGTAATGTCAGTGTGTTTATGTCGAAATGCTTTTATTTTCACAGAACTGGTGCATTTCATATTAAGTCTTCTGTATTTTCTGTAGGTTGTCCTGAGTTTAGTGACAGCTCTGCAAGAGCTGTAGTCACTGGAATGAAAAAGGACTACAAAAAGGTGTTCACTGTGTAAGGAACAGCTAAAATACTTCTTTTCTGTCAGTGGTTAGTCAGTTGTTTCCAGCCAGTGACTGCTGATACTGTTTTGCTTTTTCTGAACCTTGTATTAGTGCAAATATCTTGTCATAGCTGCCTGTGAAGTAAAGCTCTGTACATATTGTGGAAGAGGGGACTGGAGTCTGTTCTATATTGGATGAGAGGCTGAGATATGTAAGGTGTTTAATTGGGTTTTTCTGAATAGATCAGTGGGAATGGAAAACAAGAAGGATTGTTGGTTGTTGTTGCAAAGGCTTCAATGTTGGAAGAATATAAGCCTGTGTGTTCTTAGCCACAGATAACATTTATCTCTAACAGATAACATTTATATAAACAGATTATTTATTAACAGATAACTGTTGTTTATAAATAGAATAAGATTCAAAATACTTAACTGAGTTGAAATACCTGGAGTATTAAAATATCAGAAAATTTTACTCTGCTTTTTGTGTGGTCTAGATTTTGCTGCTTTTATTGCTGTGGGTTTGTTTGTTTTGGCAAACTTTTCTATTTGACTGTTTACCACTAGGAAGGATCTGGACTCACCTACCAAATTAAACCAGTTCTTTTCTGACCAACAGAATGTCTTTCTATTTTGCTTGCTTTATGTAATATACCTAGTTTAGGCATTACCTAAAGTTAAAGGCTAAGGCTAAGTTAAACAGCTTCTTTGATTTGGTGCTTAAGTCCTGCAAGGTCTTTTTCTGCCTATGTAGCTCATGCCAGTAGATGTCACTTCCTTGTGTTAGCAGGATGTGCCTGACAGGAGCAAAAAAGCTAAAAAAGCTTTTGTCTGTTACAAAGTTTAACCACTCTGATATACCTCCCTTGCATGGGTGTAAATACATTAGTATAAAGGGGCCACAGCTTACTGTGTTTCAGAAACAGAATAATTCAACTGTGTTCATACAAACTCTGCACTATAGAACTTTTGCTGCTATAAACTAGAGCAATTCATAATCAAATAATTCCATTCTTCCCCCAGGTGCTTTATTATGCATTGAAGCCTATTGTAAGGCTGTAGGCAATAGATGTTTGTTTTGGTGTGTATGAGAGAGAAGAGAAAAAACAACCCCTTTTTCATATTTTTGAATGCTTGCAGATGCTTTATCTAAGTCTATTTTTCAAGCATCAGGGGGTGTTTTGGATAAAATTTACTTGAGTCTGCCAAGCACAGAGCTGTACTTAATTATATGTGAGGTAAAATTTTGGTATTTTTATTAATGGAACATCCATACTTGTTTTGTAATGGTTAATCACCAGAAATGTCAGTGCGTCATCACTGGGATGGGAACATTACTGTAAAGTAGATTTTCCAGCACTTTTTGGAAAACTAGTATATTCTTGGAATGAAATGCTTGAAATCTTGTAAGCTAGGGTGAATTGGCTTTATCCGTGTTTCTTGAAAAGGGTGATGATGACTGTTTTTCATGAGACGGAGCACTCATTGTTTCTTTAGCTACCATTTAACCTTTTAATGTGCCTTGTGGGGTGATTTTTTTTTTATTTTTTAAGGGCACACAGCCTATGGTCAGGCACAATTTTTCATATTTGTAGGTGTCTGCTATGCAGGTGTTGTCATGATGCCACCTCTTGCGAACACAAATGTGAGTGTAATTCATGACAAACTGCTCATGTCATGAAAGGGATGTTTTGTGGGTCTCATTTACCAGATGAATCCAGCTTCTTTAAGAGCAGAGATATTAAAGTATAGAAAATGAACGGAGACTAAAATTATTACCGCATGTTACTGGCACAGTGCCCCGAAATAGCCAGATTGCTTGGTGTGCATTTTTTCCTGTCTTCTGAAAGCTTTTGTGGGTTTTTTTGGCTGTGCCATTTAAATTTTCATGGGAGCAAGGATGAACCAACCTTAACAAACTGGAACAGTAAGGAGAGGAGGAATTATTTTAAGTATCTTACTGTGAATTGTAAATGAAAATCTATTGTGTGGGATGACGTAACTGAAATGCAAAAGTTACATTAACTTGGACGCTTTTCTGCTTTGAAATATTAGAACATGCTAAATATTGGGTGGTAAAGGGTTTCACTGAGAAGCAAAACACTTTTTAGTTCATATTGTCCACTAGAATATAGCCTTATTTGCAAAGTCTCCCTTTTTCACCAGTTAAATAGTTGTTTGGAGACTTTATTTTAAAATATATATTCCATTGGGTACACTTCCATTGGGCTATGTTTTTATTTGCTTCTTTACTTAAAATATCCAAGTTCAACTTCGCGTACAGTTTTTCTGTGAATAGATGTATCACCACCAATAACAGTATCAGAATCACTTAATGTTATTCTCTCCTTACTTGCAGGATGCAGGAATATGGTATTTGTTCCACAGGGTTGCTACAGGAGATTCTCATAGTTTAGCCATCGAAACCAAATCAGAGCTTACACCCCTAGGAATCTTCTATAACAACAGGGTTCATTCTAACTTTAAGGTAATGTAGTATATTATTTTAAAAAAAAGTGAAATTTTTATTTCTCGATATGCTGTATCAGAACTCGTCTGTTAGCATTTAAAGCTGATTAGGAGGTAGAGTTTGTGCTGTGTTTGAGCTGTACTGTAGAACAATGTATAACCAGCATGGGTGTATTTTTTAGTTGCATTTCAAGTATTCACTGTTTCAGATTCTCGTAAGACACAAACAACTAAAATCAATTAATATTTCTAATAAAAGACTTTTTCTTAGAAGTAGCATTTCAGATGCTATTGTTTATAGCTTTGTTTCCTACTCCAAAGAAAGCTAATCCTTGAAGAATCAAGGTTTATTATAGTAATGATTCATCTAATAGCTTCCTGCAGTAGCTAATCTTTTTTTTCTGAGTCTCCAGTGTATAGTAACTCAGGTGTTTGCACATGATGGTGCAGTCTCTGGCTAGAGATTAAGCTTCAATACTGCCTTCAGTAGCTCAGTTATTTGCAACAGTTTTTTATGGAGTTCTCAGCCCACAGTCATTGAGGAGAGTTTTGTTAGTATGACTTTCAGATCTTCTCCACTTCTCAGCTAAAGTTTCACTTCAGCTGAAGTCCTTAAAGAATTTCATTTGGAATCTAGCTTCTGTGTGTATGTATAAATATAATGACCTTTACAAAGCCACCTAACTCTAAATAAATACTTATTTGTGTTTTGGTTGCTGCAGGAGAGTCTCATAGTTAACCATTGAAACATCATAGAATCATTATTGGATTTTATTTTTGCCAAGTGAAACTGATTGTGCTGACAGGTGGTTGTCTGAGATACCAAGAAGTGATGCAGTGTTCTGTGGAAGTTGTGTTAACAATATATTTGGGGCTGTAGGGCATTTTGTTCAGATTGGAATTAAAATGTGCTGAATATGAAAGTGCACTGTAAAAAAGAGTTTCAGCTGTGTAGCTAGTATCATATTTAAACAAGGGTAGCAGTTTGTGTGCTAAATATCCATGTTGAAAGAGAACTCCACTAGTAGGTCTGAGAATCTCCTTGTGTATAAGACTCAGTTGTAATCATAATTTGGATCAGAGGTGAAAATAGTCACAGGTATTTGTATGTAATTCAGGTTAAAGAGCACAAATGCTTCCTCATGCTTTTATTTTTCAAGTAATTTTTTTCGTACTGGGTTATTGAGTTTCAAGCTTATGACTATTTGGACGAAAATAATCTTTAGTGGTAAAGGTAGTTTAGTTTTAAAGTGGAATACAAAGGCTTTTTCACAGTGGGTTTTGGGTCTTCTTTTATTTATTTATTTTTATTTATGAGAATAATCTGATTTCACCACAAGATTGGCTTCCAGATTTTCCAGAACAGCATCTGGTAATAAATGGAAGACCTCAAATAGATGTTGTGAAAGAAATCAGAAGTGAACTTTGATCATTTTCCATTACTTTTTTTTTTAATTACAGATAATTCCTTTCCTTCTAGCACAGACTGGTTTATTATATTAATCAGCTAGTTTTCCCTTAGACAATATGCCAGTTAAAGCCAAATAGAAAGATCTAGAGTTTCTAACGTGTATTGAATGCAGTGCTTAAATTTAAAAGAAGTCATATTTATTTTAGTTTTAATTTTGGATAGTATGAATTTTCTTTCCTTGCTTATTTCAGGCTGGTTTGTTCATTGATAAGGGTGTTAAAACAACTAATGCTAGTGCTGATGATCCCAGAGAATATCTTTGTTTGGACAACAATGCAAGGTAAAGGATATTTTCTTTCAAGTGAGTGAAAAATGGCAAAGTTTTGAGACTTACATTCATATGGGGAAAAACCCTTTTAAAACAATAAAATAATTTATAAATTATAACCAAATAGTAGGTTCATATATGTTCTTTTCCCTCATTTATTCATCTGTTTTGGGAGCAACAAAGATAGTGTCTCTTAAAGGATTTGGGTTTCCTCTGAGCTTTTGTTCATTATGGTTTTCGTCCTCTTAGAAGATCATGTTTAAAACATGATCTACTATCATGCTTAGAATGTTTTCTGGAATTCCTGCTAATAGGAAAATAGTCCTTTAAAATATGATCTTCTGATTTATGACTCAGTTTTAACTAATGGTTAGAAAAAAGGCTTCAGTAATGCATCACTCGCCTTTCCTACTGCAGAATGTTTCTGCCATTCCTGGTAGAGTTGGAAGTCATAGCTCAGGGGTACAGTTCTACTGAAGGCTCTTTGCAGAGGCAGTGCATTGAACCACATTTTCTTTAGTTTACGAAATGAGAGAAAGTAATGGACAATCTAGGAACGTTCCAGGTTATACTGTATTTGGTTAGTCCTGTCCTGAAGTTCAAATAAAATAGCCTGGGACAGTGTTTAAATGAAATTATTCGATATCTCTATCTGTCTACATTTCATTGTGCCAACTAAGCATCAGCACTGAAAATGCGGTTCATAGGATTATCTTTATTGTCAATTGACCTGTGTTTAGGACAAGGACAGTTAAGTGACTGCCGCAGATGGGAAGAGGGAAGTTCCAAATTTTGATGATACTTAGTGCTTTATAATTTGGAAATGAACCTGCTAGTTTCATGTTTTGACAGAAAGCCCATATAACCCTTGTGGTTCACCTGAGTCACAACAGGTAGTCAAGAGGAACTTGAGAGGGGCAAAATGGCCTCAGAGCCTGTAGTGTGTTGAGGATGCAAGAAACTCAGTGCATGAAATGGGGTCGTGTTTCACAGCAGAAGGAAAAAGAATAAGGCATTGCATAACTGCATGAGGCCCCTAATCACTGTATGTGGAACCAGACTGGAGATGTTTAAATGTTAATTGAGAAGACTGAGACTATCAAAACCTAACATTTACCTATTTTCCCCTTTCTCCCTTGGATGGGGAGAGGGCAGATCCAAATCTGAACAAAAACATTTTAGATTGTTGGAGCAGCAGATGTAGATATCTTTACCCACTCAAAATGCCTGTTTTGCAGGTTTTTTAAAATGTATTACTTTTTCTCTGGGATCTTAGGGATAATGAAGTGAAAATGTCACCAGTCCTTAATTGGACTGTTTCTTCCTACTATTTAAACTATATTCCAGTCGTAATTTACTGTACAAGACCACCTTGGTAGCAATGCAATTAAAAAAAAATTTCAAGCATGCCTAAAGAGGAAGCACTCCTGTATGTTAGAAGAGTTTGAGACATTTGAAGGACCAGTTAGACAAATGTGCTTGCATAACTAATGTCAGCCCTGTGTGTCCTTCCAAGGAGCTTTTAATTGCCTTCATCAAACTTCCACGTTAATGCTTCAGTACAAGTGGGGAGGGCAGAAAGAAAAAGGGGATAAAGGGAAGCTAAAGGCAGCTAAAGAAACTTAGGGAGACTGAGCAAGAGCCTGTGTCAGTTACTGGAAAAGGGAAGTTTCATGTTCCTGCTTCATTATACCCAAAGAGTAGTAATTTTCTAGTAATAGAGAGCCAGAGCTTTTAGTACCTGCTTTTAGCTTCTTTCATTCCAAACATGAAGCAGAGTGGAATTTGCCCATCAGATGAGTGTTTATCTTTCAGGTTTACTCAGAGCAACATATATGACACATGTAAAATAAAAAGTTTTCTTGTACTGAGTGTTTATCTCTCCCAGGTTTCGACCTCATCAAGATGCAGACCCTGAAAAGCCCCGAGTAGCAGCCCTGATTGACAGATTAATCTCTTTCAAAAACAATGATCATGGGGCCTGGGTCAGGGGAGGGGATATCCTCATTCAAAACTCTGGGTAGGTATTTGGAAGCAAACAGCTGTGTGCTGTTAAGACGTTTTCTGTGAAGCTTTGTTTATGAAAGGACATTATAACAGGGTTATAGGAGAGGATTGGTGGTTAACTTGAGGAACTTCTCAATATCATGATCAGCTTTTATACCATCCTACTACTTCAAATATGCAAGTTTGTATGTGATTAGATGAAAACCTGCCTTAAACAGCAAAAAAACAACTGTGGTAAAAAGAAGCCTAAGAGTTGGTAGAGACATTAAATTCAGACTGGGATTTCTCTTGTCTCCCTGAAGCTCTCAAGTCCTGCTTAAAATGTGTAGAAAATTATTTAATTACTTTTTAAAAACAATGCTTTTAGAAAAGTTAAGTGTGTGGTGGTTCTAAGTTCCACTAATAGAACAAGTCAGGCTTTTTTCAGTGCATAGCAGGATGTACTTTTACATTAGCTGATCTTAGGATAATTCAGGAAAAACAACTGATGCTTTGGGCTTTCTTGTAGGTTTGCAGACAATGGAATAGGTTTGACATTTGCTAGGTGAGTACTTCGTTGATCATTTCTGTGTTTCTGTGCTTAGAAGCCTAGAAAATCTACATGCATCTATTAATAGGTATACTTTCATAAGGCTGCAGTTTTGGTTTGGAGCCAGGTTATATTTCCAGTCATGCAGATGATGGTATAGAGGCTGTAAACTGGCACAGCTGCTGAAGTTTCCACTTTAGTTCAACCTGTGCTTGGTTTACACCACAGTTTGCTGCCTCTTTACCAGAAAGGCTATATTTATCCAGGTATTCTTGGTACTGTATGATTCCTTGGGCAGTATTTTACTTTCCAGCTGAAAGTGAGTAATGGTAAAGAAAGGGGATGAGCATCTAGCTGGGGTAAGGCCTCTTTCTAATGAAAAATATCAAGTAACTAGGTAGTGATTGCAAAAGTGGGCGGCAAATAAAAAAGTGCTCCACTACAAAGGGAGTTAGAAATTTTAATGTTTGGCTCTGCTGAACATTTCAGGGAGTTAGCCTCTATTAATGTTAATGATTAAATGTATTTGTGTACTGTACATGATGTCTATACTGCTTTGCTTGAGGAGGAATGTTAGAGAAGTAAAAGTAGTACTATGCCTTGGTATTATCATCTGCTGGAGAGTCTTGGCTAAAGACTTGTCTCTGATGCTGCTTTGATAGTGATGGGAGCTTCCCAAATGATGAAGGTGCCAGCCAAGAGGTATCAGAGTCGCTGTTCATAGGGGAGAGCAAGAATTACGGGTTTCAAGGTGAACAGAATAAATATGTGGGAACTGGAGGAATAGACAACAAGACGCGCACTCTGCCTAGAAATCGGTATGTATGTCATGAATGAAGGGAGTAGAAGTACAAGAAATATTCTCTCTATCACATATAAAGACCCTTCATGGTTGAACTGTGAGTGATTAAGACTCCATTGAAAGTGATGCTCTTTTTTTTTAATGCTATGCGTGCAGCTGTTTCACCTTTCTGTTGCAGCAGGTTCATCTGATGCTTCCACAGGTTACTATTCCATAGCAATTTAAATTATCCTACTTAAGTGAAACCTTAGTCTTAAAAGGTATTCGGGTCTGGAAGAGAGCTTTCAGATAAAAGAATTTAAAGGTCAGTTTGGGACTACAGAATGTAGTCTGTTTGTGACAAATCACGATCTGTGACCATGATCCTTCTCATTTCTCTTTGACTTGCACTGATGCTTGTTTAACATAGTACCAAGTCCTATCCTTGCCACAGAATAGGAAAGAAAACTGTTGTGGTCTGATGGAAATTGAGCCCCATGCAGCCACTTCCCTTTCCCCATCTCCTCAGGTGAGAAAGACAAAGGCAGAAATCTCGAGCTGAGATAAGAACAGTTTACTGGAAACAATGAGGTTAAGAGAATGAACAGTGATAGCAACAATACTAATAACAAAAGTATACAAAAAGAAGGTGATTTATGTACAAAAAAATGCTTACCACTCAACCTGGCACTGGGTGGCCCCCAAGACAAAGAACAAAATGGCCAACAGACCATCAGCACCTCACAGTTTTGTCCCAGTGGACAAATCCTCTGGTCAGGACCAGTGTTACCCCACTGCTTTCCTGGAAAAAGGAATGCCCTCCCTTCAGGAAATGAGGGAGAGTCCCTTTCCCCCGCCTCCTAGCCGTGATGTAACATGGTGTCAAGTAGCACAATGTCTTGGCCATACTCACATGGCTCCAGGCTCTGTCCCCTCACATCCTTGGCCAAGTAGGACAAAGGGTGAAGTGGGCCTAGGCCACCCTAGTTTTTCGGTGTTCAGCCATTTATAAGTGAGTGGAATCACAGAACAGCTGAGGTTGGGAGAGGTCTCTGGAGATTATCTGCTCAAGAAATGTCACCTAGGGCTCATGTTCCAGGACCACATTCAGGTGTCTTTACTATATCTCCAAGGATGGATTCTCCAGAACTTCCCTGGGCAGCTTGTGCCAGTGCTCAGTCACCCTCTCAGTGAAAAAGCTTCTCCTGATGTTTAGCAGGGTCCTCCTGTTTTTCATCTTGTGCCCGTTGCTCCTGTTCTTGTCACTGGGAATAGCCTGCCTCCATCTTCTTTGCACCTTCCCTTCAGATGATAATATACATTGAGATTCCTGCTTTGAACGTGTCTCCCAGTGTTTCTTCCCATGAGAGATGCCCCTGGGACTTAATCATCTTTGTGGCCCTTTGCTGCACTCTCCAGTATCTCCATATCTGCCTTGTACTGGGGACAAGCACTCTAGTTGCTGCTTCACCAATGCTGAAAAAATGGGGAAGTATCACTTCCCTGAATTTGCTGGTAACACTTCTCACAGTGCAGGCGTGGATACCTTTTCCCTGTGTGGCAAGGGCACATTGATGGTTAGTTGGTTTCCACTAGGAACCACAGGTCATTTTCACTGGCACAAAGAGTTGTTGCCCCAAAGTCCAAACCTTGCATTTCCCCATGTTAAAGTTCATGAGGTTCCCATTTGCCTGTTCCTCCAGCCTGTCAGGGTCTGTCTGGGTGGTGGCACAACCCTCTGGTGCATCAGCTGCTTCACTCAGTTTTGTGCCCTCTGCAAACTTGGCCCATAGACTATACTTGGCCTAATCATCCAGATCACTAATGAAGATAATGAACAAGGCTGGACTCAGTATTGACCCCTGGGGTACATCACGAATTACTAGTCTCCAAGTAGACTGTGCCATCACCTTCTGAGCCCAGCTATTTGTCCTCTCATCCAGCCCGTACTTCATGAGGATCATATGGGACACCAGTGTCAAAAGTCTTATTGCAGTTTTGGTAGTGTCCACTGCTCTCCCCTCAGCTACTAGGCCAGTCATTTCATCACAGAAGTTTTATCAGCTTCTCCTTGGTGAATCCATACTGATTATTCCTGATGACCTTCCAGTCCGTCAGGCACCTGGAAACGGTTTCTAGGATTAGCTGCTCCCATCATCCTGGGAGTCAAGCTAAGCCTTACCAGCCTGCCATTCTCTGGGTGTTCATCCTCAAGTTAGAAGTGACGTTTGCTTTCCTCCAGTCTACAGTCACTTCCAGTTGCCGTGATAAATCAAAGAGTAGGTGGTATTACTTTTCTGCTGTATTTCTCATACTGGAAAAGGGGCACATTTGCAAATGGACAGTGATAGCTCTGCTAACAGGAAAATCTAAGAGTGGGGGATTTTTTGACTCATTAGAGAACCACAGAAACCATATTTCCTTTACTAAAATCTATCCTGTGAGTCTTTCTCTAATTGTTGCTTTTTTGATTCCTCTGAGAGGAAATGTATTTGACACACATTCAAGCATATTATGCATTTTGTTACAGGATAGTATAAATATTTGCTTTCATCAACAGGACGTTTCCAATCAGAGGCTTTCAGATTTATGATGGACCTATTCACCTTACCAAGTGCACGTTTAAAAACTTTGTGCCAACTCCAGACAGATTTACCAGTGCAGTTGGATTCTTGATGAAAAATCCGTGGCAGATGACTCCAAAAAATAACATTTCTCTTGTGAAATTTGGTCCAAACGTAAGTTTATTACAAGTTTTCTTAAGTCTTGTAATTGGTCTTCTTTTATTGTATTTAACATACACAGACAAGAGCTGTAAGTCATCTTTCCTATGCATACCTACTCCAGAGTTTATCTCCTGGCTGGAGGTCACCCAGAGTGTATCCTTTGTCTCCTGAGCGAAAAAAACAATACAAAGAGAGCTGTAGGATATGTTACAATAAATGATTCATGGACTGTGGTAAAGCTGAAAGGAAATTTTTGTAAGGTTTGGTATATCCTTAGTAATGAATTTTCTGCAGCAAATATTAAGACTGTTCAGAAGCAAGAGCTGGCCTGAGCCTATTACCTAAGCCATGACCCAGCATGTCTGTTTTCCAAAATTCTACTATCCTTGCCATAACGTTTTTAATCAGCTTTGTCAAATTCCTGTGTTTCTGCACATGTACAAATGTTAGTCTGTGTTTCACCTGGGGAAAAAAAAAAAAAATACTGTTGTTTTCAGGTGTCTTTGAAAGCCTTCTTTGGAAAGCCTGGTCCCTGGTTTGAAGAAGGAGATCTGGATGGTGACAAGAACTCAATATTTCATGATCTAGATGGTTCAGTGACTGACTACAGAGATACCTATGTGGGCCGAATGGATAATTACTTGATTCAACACCCCAAATGCATTAATTTCACAGAATGGAATGGAGTGGTTTGCAGTGGGAGCTATGCACAGGCTAGTACTTTTGGCTTTGTTTGGGGCAAATCTGTAACATGAACTACTTGTGGAGTCAGTGTAAGAAATACAAAATTACCTGTCTTCAGATTTCAGATTTTTTTTGACTTTTAAAAATGCTTTTATTCATATTACACTTTCCAGCCAGTTGTGTATGTATCATGCTTCCTCTCAGCAGACTGAGGGTAACAGTATTAGATGCTGCAAGATAAAACTAAACATATATGTTTGCCAGGAGTTCTGTGTTGCAGCTGTATCTGCTAAAACATTTTTGCATTGAAGGTGTCTTCTTCCACTCAAGTTCTGTCTGCTTTTTTTTCCACAGAGTGGATTTTAAAGGGTTTGGTTTGTTGGTTTGTTTTCTGGAGATGTTAAATACCACCTTCTGAATACAAATCTTACAGGCTTGATTCACGTTCTGGTTCCTGTTCTGTGTGGCCAAGTATCATAACTGATTTTTTTTCTTCTCCATACCATTTTTTGTTTGTAAAATGGGAAAAATCTGTAATGGTTTTTTAAATAGGACTTTTATTCAGGAGAGATTTGTGTATGAGGTAACTCAGAACATCAAATTGCAGCATTTTGGTTAATAATGTACTAATTGTGCTTCACTATCTTCATTTTCTTTTGAAAAGAGACCAAATCTTCCTCTTTTCACCCTCTTTAATATCATGTAGGTTTATGTCCAAACCTGGAATGGACAGAATCTTTCCATGACTATTGTGCGAGATGAGTATCCAGGCAATCCCATGGTTCTTCGAGGTATTAATCAGAGAGCAGCTGCCTTTCAACAATACCAGCCAGTAGTGATGCTCCAAAAGGGCTATACAATACATTGGAATGGAAAAGCTCCAAATGTCACCTATTTATATCTCATTAACTTCAACAAGTATGTTTACTTTCTTTCGTGGCTTTGATCCATAAAGCAGTACTGAAGTTAGGTCTACAGAATATTGTGCATGAGTTTGCAGCCATCCGGAAGACCAGAGCTTCGATTTGGGGTTTTTTTCATAATTACAAATACTAAAGTATGAAAAGTGAGGGATTAAACAATAGACCTGCACCTGAAGTTAAACACTTGTCCAGTACAGTGTCTTTAAGGAAACACCTTTGGAGAAGAAAATGTACAAATAGTGAAGTTGAGCAAAATTGCAGTTGATTAGTTTATCATACTTGATTTTATTGGCAGATAAACTTACTAAATATCTTTGAAGTATATAATCAAATATATCCTGAGAGAATCAGAGTTATTAAAAGGTTTAATGAAAGACTGTAGATTCAGTCATCTGGCTGGGGGTTTAGGAGCTTTTTCTGTTCCTGTTTCTTTTTTTTGGAGTGATCTGTGTGCTCTCAATAGACACCTAAACTGTTTGTATGAGGACTCATAAATTTTATTTTGGTTTTAGGAATGACTGGATTCGTGTTGGTCTTTGTTACCAACCAAAGACAGATTTTCTTATAGTATTGGAAACCTTTCAAAGGCGGTCATCTGCTCTGTCAAGCAAGGTGGAGCGTTATACGCCTGTATCTTCAATGATGGAGCTTGAAAAGAATCGATCAGACAAGAGGTTTTACTTTGACAACAGTACTGGGTAACTCTTGTAATTTGACTCTACTGGAAGGTGTTGTTTAACTTTGACATGTCCAGTATTTATACTGTTAAAAGCAGCTGATTGAGACACCTGCATAAGAGGAAAGCTGTTGAGAAGGACCCCAAAACCCTTTGGAAGAGTGTTTATGTGTCTTTAAATCTCCGAAGTACCATGGTTGTCATTGAAATACTTCTCAAGAGCACCACAGTTGCCAAAGATATTTCCTACCCCCTGTCTGGGGAAGATACAGTATCTGGTGTGCTGCAGAGCAGTGCCTTTCAGGATTTAATTTCTTAGTCTTCAGAGAAAATACATGTTTTCTTGTTACACTGAAAATTCTAAAAATTTCCAAGAAGCTTTCTCTTCCAACATTTAAAAATTATTTTTCTGAAAATCCTAATCAGTTTTCAGCTGTCTCAAAAGGACTTAAAAGTCCTAGTCTCTCTTTCAAAAGTACTTCTGACAGAGCCCACTAAGACCCTTCTGAGAGGTCTTAGATATAGTCAACTTACAATAAATTAAGTCCTGTGTACATCACTTGTGTGTTTTGCAAACATTGATTCTAAATGTATAAATTGTTCCCTTATTTATTTTGTTGCATTACCTGCTACTGTTCCTGTCTGTAATAAATAGAGGAATGTAGATTTTGAACAGACATTTATGTTGCTTTGTGTAAGAGCTGCTCTGATAACAGTCTAATATGTAAGAGAAGAACTACCAGTCTTCTGTGAACATTATTGAACACTACACCCTACATTGCATTTCCAGGCACTTGAAGTAGCACAACTCTATTCTTCAGTGCTGGTGGGTGAAGCTGAATATTTCTGCTGCATATCTGCAAGAATCTATGATCAAGGAAAAAATTCATGCTCTGCAGTTTGGTTTTTGTTTCCTGCAAGCCACTGATCTGAGGACTGGTTCTTCTTTGCAAAGCATCTGCATTTATATTGATGTCTCCTTTAATTGGGGGGAATTTTAAATAATAAATATTTTAAATAGAGATTTCCAACTCTAGTCAAGTGTAAATACTTTTAAACATTTAGATAGTGGTGCAGAAGTGAAAACTGTGGTTTCTCTGCTTCTGAAAATCATGAAATACAGCTGTTAAGGTTGAATATAAATACCTGTATTTCACCAGCTAATTTATATTATTTTTCCCCTTTTTGTGTAGATTACTGTTTTTATTTCTTCAAGCCAAATATAATAGGGATGGTCACAGTTATTGCTCATCTCAGGGATGTGAAAGGATCAAGATTGTGACCAAAGATTCATCAAAAGGGATAAGTAATTGCATGGGAAAAGCTTACCCAAAGTACTACCAAGTACCAACCATCATAAAGCAGATGCCAGAAAAAACTACTGTACCATGTACAAAATGTGGCACAACTCAGGTAAAATAAAATAAGGAGAAGCTTCTGTGAACTCTTGAATTGGTGATGCTGTCTACTCAGTTTAAGTCCAAATTTCAGTATTTCAGCACAGAATACTGCACTTAGCAATTTGCAGTGGTTAATCTTGCTTAATTTAATCTTTGGTTAATTTTCTTGTTAATCTTCTTGGACTCCTTCGAGGCTTGGAGTCCTTTCTGTAGCACAAAGGTTTCAGGGTTTTTTTTCTTATTTTGTTCAACTCTTGCTCCAAGTGCTACAGAAAGGGACATAGGTGGATTGATGTCTCGCACTGCAGTATTGTCTGTGCTACATGGAGAGCTTTGCTGCGGAGATCTACATGGCCAACCTTCTCCCTGTTTGGATCTTTGCTTATTAGTATGAACTTGAAATTGTTGCAGCTATACAAGCTGAGAAAAATATTGAAATAAAGGGATGAAATAGGTTACACTATCTATCATTATATCTCTGAGGATTACTAGTACCATAAATAATGCTGCTGACAAATGGATACATTTGCTTTGGAGCATGGGCTGTCTGTTGTAAACTGGCATGAGAAAGTGTTGAAGAAACATCAGTATGTGTATTTAACTTTTTTGTTTGATATCCAGATGGTATTCACCAGTGATCCTCACAAAAACTACCTCCTTGTGCAGATTAGTTCATCTGATGAGAAAGAGTCAAGCAGAGGTCAGCAAGCATTTATATATGTAAGTTTTCTTTATGGTTTTCTCCTTAAATATCACTATAGCAGTTTGTATTATAACAGTTGTACAGCTCTACATAGTGCAGACCTCAGTTTTCTTAACTTGAATGGAAAGATTAGTTCATTGTTTGAAAAACGAAGTAAAAAAGCTTATGTTTTAACACCAGAAAGTGAGGCTTCAAAGCTCCAATTTATGTTTGAATCTTACCTGCTGAAGAGAAAAATGTTCCTGTTAGATTTTAAAATGTTCAGTTTCATGTTTAAATTTATGTGGGTATATATTTATGGTTGGTTTTGGAAATAAACAGAACACATAACCTGTAACAATTTGTTAGTTAAATCCATATTGTTGAAATTGTCCTCATGCAAGCAGATCAGCAACTTAATGGGATGGATCACATAAGCTGTTAAACTTTGTTAAAGTCCTCCAAGTGGAGGACTTTAACAAAGTTTAATCTACTGGACAATCAGTAGATTTCTGTATTTGTTCTGATGTGGCCCAAATAAGCCCAGTGATGTGATACTGTATGAAAAGTAGTTTAGTTCACTTTTCCATTCAGATGCTGAAGTGGACTTGCATGTGATGGTGAAATAATATTTGCAGACACCCTCGCACCAGCGAGCTTGGTCTGCACATGCCTCACATTCTGCAGTGTCACTGTTGGCCTGGCTGAACCTTCAGTTACCCAGGTAGACAAATGACACAGGAGCAGCTTAACCTTTGCAGCTGCAGACTTCTCCAGGGATGTGTGTGCCATATCCAAAGCAGTAAGAGCACTCAGTAGGAAGAGACCGGACTGGAACTAGCCTGCTACAGTGATCAATTAACTGTATTCTTTTCAAAAAGTCCGGGGTGTTCAGTATGAATTTTAGCTTCCCAAAGCAGGAGCAATGACTGAGGCAGGTAGTAAGTCACCTGGAAGGTGCAATATTCCTATAGAAGCTACAGACTTAAGACTCCCATGCAGTTTCAGAAGTCCCATTAAGCAGTGTCCTTTCAAAGGGAAAATTGAAGAGATGCTAGGGAAAAGCAAGTATTTGTAAGGAAATTACTGTGTCTAAACTAGGATAAGATTAACACTGAGTGCAGTAGAATTGCTATTTACTTCATGTTAATTTCCTTTTCTCTCTCTTTTTCCTTCCCATTCAGGTCAATGACACTATGTTTTCCTTCAAGGGTAATGGAATACTTATTGTTGTAGTAGATGCCTGCACTGGCACGGTGTTGGGAAACAAATTGTTTTCTGGAGTAGACATTAGGCGTATAGATGGATATTTGAAATCTGGAATTCCACAAAGGTATGTGCAATGACCACTCATTTCCAGTATGTCCTACAGGCTGTAGCTCTGCTCGCTGACAAGGATTTAGGTAATGATGAGTCGATAATGGTACACGAGCACTGAAATTGAACAAAACACAGCTCTAAGTTGAGTCAAAAGGAGAAACATAGGAGCAGTTTATTGGACAGTTTAGCCTTATTTAAGAAAACTAAGCAGATTTTTAACACTTAAAATTTTCTTATGTTGCCTATCTTTTTCCTCAAAAGTAATTTTCTTTAACAAAACATCATGTAATAACACTTCTTTGCTTAAAACAAGAATAATTGCTGTTTAATAAGGACACTGGCAAGGACTATGTGAAAGATATCATACTATTCTCTCCCTATAGGGAGAAAATTCTGTATCACAAAATAAATAGAGAGTTAGTATCAAAAAAAGTCAGCATTTAAAATTTCTTATTTTGTATCAATATCTAAACTTGATGTTTTTGATTCGAAATATTAAACCATGTTCAAAATCATTGGAAAGCGTTATTTAAAGTTAAAGTCAGTTTAAAACCAAGAAATTCTAAGTACTGCTTTCAGAAAGGGTTGAGTATTTCCATGTCATAAGTACTCATAAGGAATTGGACTATGAGGGCAGCTAGTTGTAAAGGCGTGTAGCAGAATATTTAAAAAATGTGTTTATAACAGCTGCTGTGTCTGTACTGTTCCTGTTACAGGTCTATCATTCTGCTGAGCACAAGAGGTGATGTAGCGATTCCTAATAATTTAGCAGAAGCCTTTATGTCCCTGGGGACAGCAAAACCACCTTACCTTCAGAGCAACGGTTGGTGGAAATGTTGCACATTTCTTTGACACCACCTTGGTCTTTGTGTTTGCGTTGGCGTGTGGGATTCTCATGGGGTGTGTGAGAAGGATGCAGCTGGGGGTGGGTGGTTGCCAGTTTGCTCTGGTGTGGCTGCTGTGTGTCAGCTCTTGTTGAGAGGAGGTGGGCAGCTCTTCAGCATATGGGGCAGAAAGCCCCCTTACCCCACTGTGTGAAGCTTGTTGTGAACAGAGGAGTAACTAGCAGTTCTTTGTGCCTGTGGATCACACAAAAAGAGTCCCAGGCTTTTTTTCCTAAAGCCTGTATTTTGTGCCTCACTCAGAAAACCTATTTTTAACCAATCTCCTGTACCTTCCTAGTATTTCCTGTTCTAAAAGAACTTGTAGCTAGAAATGAGAAGCTATTGGTATTTTAAGGGATGATGAGTTTATAGGTCAGATGGGGTAGCTCTCATCTGTTAAGAGTGATGGCACAAGTTGTGTCTGAGAAAGCAAGTTTTATAACTGTCCAGTTAGCTGTGTTTTCAAATTAAGATTTCAGGGAATTTAACACTAAATACTGAAAAAGGAAATTGCAAGTCATTAGTTCCTTGTGAGGTGTATGTGAAGCTGAGAGTGAATTGATATCCTGAATAATGTGGGAGAAGGAATTTTGGAGGAGCATGCCTTTTCCTACCGAACCAGTCCTGTATTGTGCTGCAGTGAGCTTGGCTGGTTTGGTAATGCTGAGCTGTTTTTGTCACAGGAAGCTTGGCCTTTCTGGGCTTCAGAGGAAACGTTAAGCCATCCTGGATTAAGCTGTTGACCAGTCCTGCTGGGCATGGGCTCGTTCAGATAGAAAAGTATATCCCTTTGCAACTGGAAGAATATGGCTGTGCCAGAGCAATCAAAAGCCGTCGGAAAGACCTCGAGCTTCTGAAGAAGGCTACACGATCTCAGTAAAGACTAAGATGTACATAAAATCTGGGGAAAAAAATGTGAACTAACTTATTTTTTAATTTATGGCATTTTAAACTGTATTGTTATCCAAGTAAATCATGTTATTGTCTGACAGATGTTTGCCAGCATTGACTGCTTGAATGCCAATCTGTGCACCTTCTAGTTGTACAAAATATTAAAGATTTTATTAGTATTTGTATAAACAGGTTTCAGAGATTTTTCAGATGTTTGTATTTACTGTAAACAAGTTCCTTCTGTTTAATACTCCTTTTGTATGTAAAGGGGTATTCATAAAAGCCTTAAGTTTTTAATAACAGGTGTTGGAGTGCATTATGGGTTACTTGAAAGATTAACATCAATGCCTTCATAACCAGCTTCAATTATAACTTATACATTTTTCCCTCAGCTGTTTAGGTGTTTCCTTAGGAGTTTATTGATCAGTCAGCTTGGTTACATTCTCAGTCTGCTTTCCAGTGTGTTAAAACCCAATTTCCCCTACACATGCAGCTGACTCAAGGGATTTTAACTGCAGTAAAAATTCTTGCTTTCCTGTGTGAAAGATGGAGAGAAGAATTCAAAGATCCAGCCTGGGGCTGGGTGAGGATTGTGTACCATTCAATGAAGTTTTACAAGCCTATGTGTACAAGCATGGCATGCAGAGCAGGAAATTACTACTGTTCTTTAGGTTCACTGTTTATTATTCCCTCTAAATACACAGGTGTGTCTGTAAGAGTTACTTTAACAAACAGTCTAGAAGTTAAGGCTGCAGTCTTGAGTACAGCTTGACTTCAGCTTAGTCTTTTAAAGCTTTCAGCCAGAAGGGCAAAGCTGAGTTACTGTTATTCTCAATTTGTTAGGAAATTAAGCTTCTACTCTTGCAGTGGTGTCTTTTATTGTTTTGGGGTTTTCTGGTTGGTTTTTGGTTGGTTGGTTGTTTTTGGTTTTTTGTTGTTGTGTTTGTTTGTTTGGGGGGGGATGTTGTTTTTTTCTTTAAGTATTTTTAAGGCTATCTCAGCTGTAGCTTCTAAGTAAATGGAAAGTGCTCTCAGTTCATTCAGTCATACCTTCTGCCTTAACTTTGATTCTTTTCGTATACTCATGTTGTTAATTCCTATTGACTTTGTATTAGGTCCGTTTGATTTCATCTGGTTTTGTTGCAATTACTTGGCTCTTTCTGCCAATAGTATGAAAACCATTCAGAACAGCAGCGCAGCTGCCCTTTTTCAGGATCCTCGTCTTTGAAATTAAATTTCAGGGACTGTAAAGATGCATTTCATAATAGGGAACAATAGGTGCCATAGGGCTAAAATGTAACCCTAGTTCTAATAAAACTGACATACTTCCTTCTTCTTGTATATGTTCTCATTCATTCGAGCTGGCATAATGTGTCCACCATTCAGAGATGCCTTGTGCTTTGAATTCAAAGTAGAGTGGCTGTTGGAAATGAACTGTATGCTTTCTTCTCCAAAGATGTTGAAAAACTGTGGGGATTTTTTTTTTTTGTGCTTTAAAGGAGAGGAGGCACAATAGCAAACGTATTACTCTGTTCAATTAAAATATGCTACCTCAGTGCTACAATTGAACTGCCTGGTCTAGTGTAGTTTCCTAAGTGAGAAGGGAGGGGTAAGGACTACGACACAAGAGCTGAAGTTAACAAATAGATGACCAATATTATTTTTATTGTAAAACCAAGCCAAATGGATGATTGTGTATTTTGCAGTTGTTCTGATGCACAGTTCTCTTGTAATGTTTTTAAAAAAAAGTCATTTTGTTAGGGGAAGTTGTGATAAATCTTTAAGACTAGGTGTAATGTTTGGTGTTATTAATGCAGGGCAGCGTGATTTAAATGCTCTGAGTGCAGTAGTGATAGTGTTTGGGGATTAAAATGGCTTTAAGGCTTTCTCTATTCTGTGGGTTATACTCAGCAGAGAAATAGTGATGAGGTAGTGACCCTCAGGCTTGTGAAGTTGGCCATTATTTATGATATTCTGCTGTTCTAAGCGTCTTGTAAAAATTGTCCTTTGAAGTGTCAAGGGTATTCTGATGTAGGGCTTACTGATGAACAATTGGACCTGAAGTTGAAGTGTTTGTCTTCTGTGTAAATTTAAACGATAAATAGCGTAAATAAATTTTTACATCTGACAAAGGCAATAAAATTTTGGGTGTCTTCTGTTCTTGTATCAAGTAATTTTATAATGTGTGCTGTGTGAATAATGCCAACTGCCTCATTTCAAACACCAGTCTAATTGTGAAGTTTGGAGAGTATAACCTACTCTTCGTTCAGAGACAAGGTAGCAACACTGGAAAGGAGACACTGGTGGTGACTGAAGTTATGGGCCTGTCTTGAAAGTCAGATATGTCAAAGCCTGTCTGAGCTGCTGAGTCTACAGTCATTTCAGCTTGAGGGAGCAAGGAATGCAGCTTTGTTACTGACTCTGGGGCATCCTCTCCATGTCTTTAACCACCTGGTGGGGGAGTAAAGAAGATTAAGCCAACCTGTTCTCAGTGGTGCCCAGTGGCAGAGAAAAAGAGGCTGTGGGCACACACTGAAATGCAGGAAATTCCACAAAAACAGGAGAGTTTCTATTGAGTAGGATATCAAGTACTGGAATTGATTGCCAGAGCACCGGTGGAGTGTTTTTCTATGGAGGAACAGCTTTAAGTGACCTTGCTTTGAGACAGCAAGTGTCCTGGGCCCTCTGCAGTGGTGACTGCCAGCCCGGGGCTGCTGTGGCTGTGGCAATTAAAGCCAGTGATGTACCTCAGCCTCTCTTTTCAACCTTGCAACCTGCAAGGACTGAGGCAGACACTTTCCATCTCTGAAACTCTGTGAGCCCTCAAACCCAGTCCAAAAGGCATTGTAATTGTTCCTTTATGCTCAGGCTTTGTATACAGATTTATTTCCATTCCTTGCTCAAATGATGTCATCCTGCAGTAAAGAAATTTTTAAAAACCCCAAAAGAATGAACAAGTTACTTGGTGCCAGTAGCATATCAAGTGTACTATCAATAAGGCCCTGTCTCTGGCCCAAAGCACCACTGGAAATCCACTATGTGAGGGAGGAGAGACCCATCCCCAAAGAGCCAGGATGATGGCAAGGACATGCTCAGGAAAATACAGACTTAATTTTGTGTATTGTGGGACAGCAGTGACAGCTGAGGCCCCAGATAACTTCTGACCCAGGGCATGAGTTTCCTGTTCAGGGCAAGTCCCATGATTTCCTCTGCTTCCCTTCAACTCCTTTTCACCTTATGTAGGAAGGATGTAGATCTAAGGATAGTCATCCAGCTCTGACTGAAAAGCCCAGTCAGCTGGGTTTGACGCTATCTGGATCTGTAGCTGGTCAGCGGTTGTAAGAAGGTTTGTCACAGTTGTAATTTGTTTAAGGTAATCCTGGTGTCACTTTAGTGCCAGAATATCTGTAAAAAGCAGTAACTTCTCTACTTCCAAATGTGAGCTTTACCCAGCCGTTATTTTTCCACCTCTTCTGGTCATACTTGTTCTGGCACTTGTGAGGAGGTTTTGACCCTTAAGAGTTCACAAACATATTTTTCTTTCCTTCTCTTTCCCCTATGGCTAGTTAAAATTCTAAAATAATACCCAGTATTGAAGTACATAGGGCCACCTTTACCTTGAGAAAATTTAAGAGCTTTTTAATTGTATGGCCGGGGACTACTCCAATTTTGCAGATTAACTTTGTACCAACAATTGTAACTTGCTAAATAAAAAAAAGGGCTTGTCTGGCCATTGACTTCCACGACTGGGAGTAATGCGACTGGCAAGTCATAGAATTCCCCTCCTAGTTTTTTTACATGATAAAACTCTGGGGGAAAAAAAAAAAAAAAAAAAAAAAAAAAAAAAAAAAACCCCANAAAAAAAAAAAAAAAAAAGTAGTTTTTGGATACAATAGGAACAATTTTAGAGAGAGAAGACACTACCACCACTTCCCAGTACCTGAAGGTACGGGATTGCTGGAGAGAGACTTTTTATAAGGGCATGTTGTGATCGGACAAGAGGGAATGGCTTCAAACTGAAAAAGTGTAGCTTTAGGTCAGATACTAGAAGGAAACTCTTTACTGTGAGGGTAGTGAGTCACTGCAACAGGTTAAAAGTTCTCTGGATGCCCCATCCCTCTAAGTATTCAAGGCCAAGGATGGGGCTCTGGTCTAGTAGAAAGTGTCCCTGCCTGTGGCAGGGGGGTTTGAACTGGATGATCTTTAAGGTTCCTTCCAACCCAAGCCATCTATGAATTTTGGGAGAGCAATCTCCAGATCTCCTGAGATCAGCCTTTATGATACATCATCATGGGCTCTTAACCCAAAATGAAAAAATTCAGAGAGACTTTCGCTTTTCTTGTAGCTGTCACATTTGATATACTAGTGAGAAGTTGGCTCAGTCAGATCACAGAGAAATTTCAAGATAATCAGTCTGTTTAAACTTTTCCCCTTAAAGGCAAACCTTTTAACTTTTTTTATTTCTATTGTATTTGCAAATACAAATTAGACTTAATTGCCTTGCCTGGAAAGTAAATTCTTTGTTTCATCTTTTTCCAAGTCAAATAGGTTGACAGATGAATATTCTAATTTATAATCTTTTTTTGAGGAACTGTTCATACAACATACAAAGACCTGACTTTATATATAGTTTATTCTAAATGGAAAATAAAGGGATATTTCTTTGCTAGAACTGCTATAAGCAACTGGAAAAAGCAACTATCTCTTTCCATGCAGCATTTCCAGCGACATTTTCAACAGATACACTAAAGTCAGTCCAGGGTGTGTTTTGTGTAATTGGTAGCTTTTGGGGATATATCTCAGATGATATCATCTTTTTAATATCTGTGAAGTTCTTGGTTTATTCCATCTGTAGGGTGTGAACTATGATCTGAGAGTTTTCCTCCAGCTCTGGTGCAAATGACTGGTTTATGTTCTTAGTAATAGCAGACAACACTGTAGTTTAATCTGTGGTCTAATTTCTATTTCTGAAAAACTATTTTATGATGAGCATCACTCAGTAGAGTACATTGCACATTTCTGCTTTTTAATTCCTTTTTTAATAGTGTAATAGGAATTTCCATGTGCAGCATGTTTTTGGTTACATTCTTCTGTTTAACATTCATCAACTGATACCAGATTTTTCTGTCCTTCACTACAGTGAAATATGAAGTGCTAGAAGATATGAGTATCTATAATCCCGTGAATCATAGCAGCATGCACAATTGCCACTGGGTTGATTCTCATAGCTAGCAGACAAATATACAGTAACAACTCATTGTCAGGCTTTAATAGCTGAACATGGAAGAAAATGAAGATACAAAAAAAAATTGTTTGCAGTCTCTTTTCCCTATGAGCCAGTCACACCTTTCTCTTTTTGCTTTGTAGGGACCTCACCACTTTTCTCTCAGTCCTTAAGGGCTGGAATGCTGCTCTGGTTAAGCGTCTCATTCCCACAGAATTTTCCATTTCTGGTATTTCCAACATTTTGCTGCCTGCAAATTTTTCTGGGTTGGACCTCTCCTGTTTTCCCACCCTTTTCTGAGTTTCAGAATGTAATCTGTCTCTTTGTGGTGGCGCATCTCTCCCGCTGCCTCCTCAAGCTGCACTGACTTCAGAAATGCTCATTAGGCCTCAGACTTGGTGTGGAAGATTGCTGTGCCTGAAGCCAATTCTCTTGCGACCCTAAAAACAGTGGTGTCAAGTGAGACCCTTTGAACTTCCCTGGACCTCTGTGGGCTGCCACCAGAAATCTCCCTTGGAGCAAGCACCTCTCGGAGCCCGTGAATGATACTCAGGGACCACAGCGAATGCTGACCCCAACCTCGCAGCTCAACCCTTCACCCCTTGAGAAGGCACGAAGGCATCCCATGTGAGTACTGCACTGAACTTGGGGGGAATTTTTCACAGGTATAGGCCTTGTACGTACTCCTCTGGGTCTGTGTGCATGCAAGTGTGAATGCACATTGGCAAATGTTCTGTGAATGATTCTCTCTTAGATGCTTTGGTACTTCATATTTGTAAGTTAAACCTGTAAGTGAGTTACTGTTGTGCTTGCAGTAAATTCTGTAGAAAATAATCTGTCAAATTATTTAAGTTAGGCCATTGATTGAGTGCTGTTGAGTGCTGTTAAGTTTAAGTGATGTTAAACCCTGTAGGCCTAAACGGTTGGTCAAGTCCAAGGTTCATTTTGGCAAGGGCGTCTACTCCGAACCTTGTGATTCAATAGGAGAGTCTCCCTTACTCCTTTTAATCTTTACTCTTTCCCATCCTTACCCTTTTCCCATCCCCAGCTTCCATGTATATAATTTTAAATTGATTTTATTTTTAGATTGATTGATTCAGATTTTAGTCTGATTTTTCTGTGTGGTCCAACTATCCAGTAAATAACAGAGTGAACTTTGCCAACGAACTTCTTCACACTTTCACTTCTATATTAAACCTGCTTTACCGATACCTTTGACATGATTCCTTGAGCAACCTAATACACTCATTCGTGACACTCTGAACAGTGTCATCACGCAAAATATATTTCTGTCATTAAATTTTCTGCTCCTTGTGACTCACACTGTAGCAACATGTTCAGAATCAAAGAGGTGCATAGAAATATCTTTGGCGAACAGGCATCAGGTGTGGGGACTCTGCCCACGTCCCAGAATCACAGAATCAGTCACCTTGGAAAGGACCACAGTGGGTCATGTGGTCCAACCTCCCTGCTCAAGCAGGGTTGTCCCAGAGCACATGGCACAGGGTTGTGTCCAGACAGTTGTGGAATCTCTCAGGTGAGGGAGACTCCACAACCCCTCAGTGTCAAACTGAAGGAATTAATAGCTCAGAACTTGTGTAAAAATGTTGATTTCCACTCCCTATTTTCGTGTGCAGTGTTGCTTGCTGAGCATTAAACAGGCCCTTTTGTAATCTGTGGCTCGAGGTGACTTGGAATCCTTCCACAGCCATCACGTTGAATGAACCTAAAGAAAGGGCCACCAAAGTCAGACACGAATCTTCATAGAAATATGGTGAATGCTCAGTTTATTTTTAGGTCAAGGTTCCTTTAATACACTCTACCGCTGTCCACGCGCCTAATAACGCTCTATTATTGGCTACAAGCATGCTAACACGGGCCTTATACACATAATTCATTGGTTACTGCTGTCAATGCACGCGTACCAGTTGTGCCCCTCCGTGGCCCCCCTATCTTCCATCCTGTTTACCTCTTTGCTTGCTTCAAGGGCAGCTTGTCCTTGCCAGGACAAGCCCAGACCCAGATATGCAGGGTTTTCCCAGCACTGCAGGGCCTCCCTGTGCCCTTGCTGTTCTAAAAATTCCTCTACATGAACCAGATTAAACACTTTGCAGTGCAGATTATGGAATTAGAATGAGTGTCAATATGAAGCTTAGAAATGTTGATATCCCCTCTTTGCAGGAATAATTGGTTGTGGTTTTTTCTTACACTTCATTACTTTTGCACTTCAGTCACTTTGCAGTCTTTACCCCCCACATGCTCCCACCCTGGGCAGTCCTACACAGATAACAGCATGGTTGGTAGTGACATACAAGCTCAGTTTCCAAAATGAAGCTAATAAATAAAGTTCACACTATTAAGCATATGTTTAATAGTTATTAATTATACAAGTAGATAACAATGGTCCTAAGTTAATTGCAATTTCTAGACTTGTGTGTTTGATACCTAAGTGCATAAACAACTGTATTACTCTATTTTCCAAACAAGATCCTAAAAATTACTGAAATATTTTTGTGTCCAAACCGTTCCCCTGTTTGCCTGTGAAAGCCTGAGCTGTGAAAGAGTAAATGACATTACAAATTGTCTAGAACTGAGGTTGTTAAGGGACGTCACTGCTGGAGGGCCTCAGAGCACAAAGTCTTAATACAGAGCTTAATAGGGAAGCAAATGTTCTGTTAGGAGCGTAGTGCATGGTAAATTTGAGTAAAAATCCTGGGTTTTTTCTCACAGGTGACTATACATACACTGTAACCAGCATGTGAACCCACAGCTATGGTTAACCAAATTCTGGTCATGAACTTAAAGACTCAAACACTCTGTATCTTGACTGTAAATATTAAGAATTCATAAATGTTATGCAAAAGTAATGAAGCTGCACAGAGACATGTCATTTGCTAGAATATACCTGCAAAGTGAAAGTACCAAGTGAGATGAAGTCTCTCACTAGGCAGAGATGCAACAATGTAGGTACAGGCAAATCCTTGATCTCTAAAGACAGTAATTACCCCTGGCTATCTTTGTAGTGTTTTTTAAGTTGTCATCCAATAAATGCTTAACTTGTGAATAATCAGCTGTGTGAGGTTAAGGTCATAGGAACAAGTGTTTGAATGCAAGTGTGCGGTTTTGTTCATAATTGTTGCAGAAGTAATTTGGCCATTTGTACTTAAAGTGAGTATTTAATTCTCCTTTTATTTTTGTAGTCTGTTAACTCTTGCTTTAACTTTTACTCCTTTTAAACCAAGTTCTTATATTGGACCTGTGAACCTTATTCATAAACAATTAATGAACCCAACTGCATGCAGAGGACCATCAGTGAGATTTAGAGAAAAAAAAAGGAAACCAAAACCCCCTTTCTCCATGTAACAGTGGGTAGCGAGGTGTGTGGGAGGGCTGTATGTGTGTTTCCACTGACTTTTCACAGATTTCTCTGCCTTTCCTTGGCATTGATACTCTGCTGTAATACAACTAATTTTTCATGTGACAGGTAAGTTACACGAATACAATTTTACATACTTTTTTGGAAGATAGGAAGCCAATTATACTGGTACCAAGAGTAGGCAGTCCATATAATAATCCACTAGGAATGAGATACCCAGATCTTAAAGTCTGGTTTTGAAATCCAATGCAGTAGTTATATTTAGGAATATTTTAATTTCCGGTAAAATCACCAAAGCTCATCCTGAAAGCTTCTTTTAATGGGTGTGTAGCCTTTGTCCTGGGGAAAATGTGGGGGGATCACAGAATAGAGAAAGAGAGTTGATTCATCATGGAAGAGAACTAGTTTAGGAAAGAAATGTCTGTAAATGTTGGCATGATTTTTCTTTTTCAGATAAAGTATGTCACAAACAGGAATAGGTTCCTGTGCAGGAAACAGCCCTTCCGTAAAAGGGGCCAGGGAACAGAGTGTGTTAGGCCAAGACAGTGGCAGAGGAGTCAAAACAAGTACAGTGGCTACTGATTTCCTTCCTCTGTCATGTGTAATTCATTGCAGAACTGCAGAAAAGCAAATTCTCCAGCTTTCAAAGCAGTTATCACATCTGATTCAGACAGAGTAATGCATGCTCTCATCCTAACACATACTTAGATCAAAAGGTAACAGATCTGGAAAAGCAAATGCAGGCAGATGAATACATTTGCCAGCAAAAGAATTTTCCGAGGAGTATTACCAAAAAAAGGAAAGTTCTCTTCTGAAGGAAATTTTTCAAGAGAAGATTGGCATCAGGCTATGGGCTGCTTTGACCAGTAGAAGTTACATTTTTGTGCCTCCAGTAAGGTCATGCTTGTGAAGCAAGAAGTGCTGTGATCTGCAAACCCCGAATTTACTCCTACTGATTTTACAAGCACTGCCATCAGATGCAGAAAAAAGCCTCCATGCGTGCTGTGGTCTCATACTCAGAGCAACCATACACAAACTCACAGAAGAGAAGTAGAGGTGTCACACCTGCGTGTCAGAGCCAGCAGACAGAGAGAGGAAGGATATGGCTGAGCACTTCAGAAACTCAAAAGAATCTGTGGCCAGATATTTCTGGAGCGAAAGGTTTTGGAGTGAGGCTTCTTTGAAACACGACTTCTATTGAGCCTTTCAGGAGTGTTAGCTAATACAGGATATCTCGGACCCTGGGAGGCTTGTGCTTGTTTGCAGAAGGTGGTTTTGGTGTGTCTCAGCTGCAGCCTGTGATGGTGAGGGGTCACTTGCTGGGGTATTGGCAGCTCCAGCATGCCTGGAGCCAGAAGAGGCAGTGCCACATGGCAGGGATTGTGGATTGCTTTACCACTTGGCACCTGTCCAGCAGATAGTGCAATTTCAGGAGATCTCCGTGCCAGGCAAAGCAACAAAGAAAGGCTTGCCACCACATTAACTGGTTAAGATGAATTTGCTGTAATAAAAAAAAGGTCACTTTAATTAATGGTTTAGTGTAAGCCTCTAAATTGAAATCTTGATGAAGGACATTAGAATAACCTTTGAGTGAACTTAGTTGGAGCTATCATTTGAGCATCACAATAAGAAATATAAAGCGTGCATTGCCATGGGCACAGATTAAAGACTACCTTGAATGGGAATGCTGGGGAAATGAAGGAAGAATTTAAAGAGACAACACAAGTTATTGAAGAAGAGATTTCTCTTGCCTCTTAGCTCCCACTCGACCCTGAGCATTAAACTGCAGATGTTGCTCACAGAAAATCTCCACCGCATGTCCATCTTCAAACACAAACCTGAGAGCAGGCTATTGAGTAAAGTCTGAGACTGACTGTCAGAATCACTGAGGATCATGGTTTAATCAACCAGCAGAGATGTTCTAAGGTAACTCTGCTATAGCTCTTATGCCATTTTATGTCATAATTAAAAAAACACAACAACAAAACCTCAGAAGCTGTTGCCTCTTGTATAAAACCTGGCAATAGTGCACTGGAGACAGGAGAAATTGAACTTGGTTGAGAGGTAGGAGTCTGGCTTTCTCAGCTAGATAGTTGGGGCCTTTTCTTTTAAAGCTATCCTTTCATCGAACATTAGTGTGTGGATTCTGAAGAGCAGATATGCATGGCAATAAAAATAGCTTCTGCCTTTCAGTAACAGATTGGAAGGTACAGATGGAGACAGAGGACAACAACTGTACTGGGGTATTTGGTGCCAGCTAATAATTGGACAGCAGCCTGCTCCAAACATCCTTGTAGCTGAGCCTGTGGATTTGTTTGTTCCTAACCCACTGCCTACATATCTTCTTTAAATACTGTGCAGGGTCTCAGGCCCCATGCATTTCCCAGCACACCATATCAGGAGGGGCATCTGAGTCCTTTTTTCCTTGCCCATTACAGAGTTCTTCTTTCTTGATCTGTTTTTTTTAAGAAATAATGAGCATAAAGCTCATTAGTTGACATTAGTTCAGACTTAAACATCTCTCTCCTGTTCTTAGCCATTGTTTTTTCCTTCAACCACTAAGAAAAAAGGCTCAAGAAACCAGCCAGGAAGCCTGGCCTGACCCTGTGAGAATGTGTAGGAGTCAGGTGGGACCTGTCAGGTCACTGGAGTGGTCGCCGTGAAGGGGCTTCCATCCCACCAGTGACGGTCTCTGGTGGTGGGAGTGTGACTGCCAGAGTCTCGTGAGTGGTCAGGCTGGGGAGGTCCCTTAACAATGCTCTCTGTGGTTTTTGTTGTGAGTTATGCTGCACAGTTTTCATAGCAGAGAAACCAAGTTGGAAACAAAATGTTTCCCGACAACGTTGCTGTGAAGGGAAAGCCTAAGGTCCCAAATAGCTTTTCAAAACTATTTTTTATCATTCATATTTGAATAGGAATTATGTTATTCTTTTGCCTGTTTGAGTTTTTTAACGTTGTTTATTTTTTCATGTAGGACTTTATATTTCAGCAGAGGGCACTGTGACCATGCTTAGAATTCAATCCATTGATTGGGTCACATGAAAATGGAAAAATATTATTCTGTTTTTCCTCAGCATGAGTCCTTAAACCACTGGGCTATATACATGTAGGATTTACTTATTCTCCATTTTAATCAGTTCCTCTTCAGCATAGCTAAAAGATGGGAAGCAAGTGAGAAAAGTAGTTATTGAATTAGTATATTTACAAATAAAATAATCTCCTCACTTTTCTGTAGGGAAAAATTAGCTAAGTAAAGACTGGGACATTTTTCCTCTAGGGTACCATAGTTTCCCACAGTACAGCAATGAACTGAGTAGGCATTTTAACAGCACAATGTAGGCATTTTAACAAAGAATTTACAGCAGCTACTCTCTCAGAGGATATGAACAGGCAAAAACACCAAAGCCAGCAGTGTGTCCCTGCTGTAGCCCAAGGTACTCTGGTCACTGCACCTCCAGCATCTCCCCTGCCAGGCTGGCCCTGCTGTTGGGTGCTGTGAGCTGAGCAACTCCTGTGTGATTAGGAAGCAGAAGTGTTGCTATCAGTTGCACTTTGACTGATGCTCTTCAATCATACACAGAAAATGCCAGTAAAAGGGTAGCAGTAGAGGTCTTTCATATGAGGCGGTTTAGATAGCTGATAATATTCCCTAAGAGATATGTCAGTCAAATCTTTTAGGAGTTTATGTTTATATTTGTATGAAAAAATGAGGTCAGGATAACAAAAAGAAAC
>VYXC01000307.1:152313-175019 GCA_013397175.1 Platysteira castanea
CCATCCTTTAAATTTTCTGCATTGAGTCACTAATATCCAACACTTAAGTTTATTTAATGGTGTTTTATCCAAAAGTGGTATTTGTTTCTCACAGATCATACATGACTTGGCAGGACTGCTTTGAGCTCTCCAGATAAGAAAACTTATTCAAGATATCTCCGTTGGCGTTTTGATGGTAGCATATGTCTGAAGAAAAATAATTTATTTTTTAAGAATGACCCTCTTCTTTCCCTTATTCTCTGGATTAAACATGATGTTTTTGCAAAAGAGAAACATAAGCACCTTGTGGTTTAGAAATCAGGTTTTTAATCCTGGGCTCTACAGGGTGCTGTGGTGCTCGGCACCTCTTATTTTCTGTGACGTGTGATCCACTCCGTTTGGTGGTCCTGCTGGTGTTGATTCTGATCCATTATACAAGGCCTGTACAAAAAGACCTTGAGAAGGTTGGGAAAGACCTTGGGAGACCTTGGGAGGCTCTTTGTTTACAGGTATCTAGTGCCAGTACTGGGAAGAGGTAATACGAAATGGGGGCTTTCCTGTGGGCTGTGTGGTAGAGTCCTGCCCTGCTGGAGTCGTATGTCCTAAGAATATTTTCTAGCCCCATGGGTATGCAATATACCTGACAAACGCAATTGTTATGCACTGTTTTTAGCCAAAAGTTTATGGCATATTTGCTCACCATATTGTTGACAGGTTGCCTTAACAAGAAGCTGTCAGCAGGATCCTTCTAATGAGACAACTTTACTTCTTCAAAGAGTACAAAATGACAAATCTACCTCTTTGTAGAAGTCACACAACAGTGACCTCTATCTAATTATTGTTCCTATTCCACCCACAGGAAGAGTTGCAGTAGTACAATTTTTCTGTAATTTTTTATGTCTTTAATTTGGGGGTAAACAGGACAGCTGAGGCTAACAGGATCCTCAGTGACAATGTGAGAACAATGTTTTTTTTACTTGTGCTTTTCATTTGACATGTTACCACCCTTGTTGCTTTCAGAAGATTGATGGGTTTTACTGTGTGACTCCGTTTGTCCCCCACTGCCCCGCAGAAATAACCTCTGTGCCCATTCTGTCCTGCATGGTCAAACCAAGCAATTTAAAAAATATACTTACCCCTGTTTATGATTCTAAATGATGCAATTCCCATTGTGTTTAAAAGCCTCCCTCTGGTGTCTTCTTGTGAGCCTGGAGGTAGTGCAGGTCTCTAAGACAGCAGTGTTGCCTTTGTACACTGACATTTACAATATAGCTGCCACTTGCTATTCAATCTTTTTGTCTTGTAAAATACACAAAGAAATCCTACACTGCCTTTTACTTGTCACCCCCAGGCTTGTATAAAATGGGAAGCATGGAAAATAAGGTTAGATGTTTAACTTTTTCAGGAATTTTTAAATGATTTAACATTGTGGTGAGAAGAAGGAGGAAAAGAGATACACTCTGCATTTGGACCAGCTTGAAAAGAAACAGGTGATGACCAGAGTGATGAGAATAAACTGTGGCATGACTGGCATAAACAGTTCCCTTCATGTGAAGATGGAATTTATGTAGCCATGTTTTCATTTATATCTATGGATTAAAAAAAAAAACAAAAACCAAACAAACATGTTAAAATTGAATTCTAATCTTTTGTAGCACATCAATTGCAATAGAAATGAGTTAGAACTCAAGTCTGCTAGTGTAAATAGCATTGCACTCATGTAAGGTCATCCCCTTGTATTTCTGGTGGATAAAACTGGAAATTGCCCCCATGAAAGCTCAGCCGTGTCCTGTCAGGCTTCAGCAGACAGCAGAAAAAAAATGAGTTTGCTATAACTGCATTTCATTGAGGTGTGTCCTGGATGAAAAGCTGGTCTGAGAGGGGGCGGAATGGAAGATGAGAAGCCGTGATGCAGAGCAGGTACTGGAGACATGGGAAACACATGTGCAGGTTTGAGTGGCCCCACTGGTCACAGCAGCAGCTGGAGGCCGTAAGCAGGAACAGGGGAAATACAGCACTGCTCACAGTGGCCGTGGGTAACCATGGCTGGCAGTGGAACCGGCTCTCGCAGAGCCAGAGCAGGATGTTCTGGTGTCCCCAGGGCAGGAGTACCCCGTGGCCAAGCAGATTTCTGAGAGCTACCTCACCACACACTTGTGGCATGCTTCTGCTCTGGCCACTGGTAGACAAAGGAGACCCTGCAGGGCAGCAGAGAGGGTGGGGAGGCTAAGGTAGGGATGTCAGGAAAGAGAAATATGATCTGATTCATCATTTCCTTCAGCTCCTTTCCACCAGCTGCTTTCTTCTGCCCATTTCCTTAATTTTCTTACATACTCCTCCTTGCAGAGGCGGCCTCTCTCCCGATGTCCATATCAATCACACTAGTTGCACTGACGACTCTGGATAAACTGCCTAATTTAAACCATCACGCCTATTTGATTCTTCCCTCGCAAATGGTTTAAATGGCTCTATTCTGAGCTGAATGCTCTTCCCATCAGAAATATTGCAGACTCTCTGAGCATGGCTAGCTTTTGATTTAAAAGAGATAAAAGCATGTTACAATATTTTAATTATTCATTTCATAATCAATTTTACCTAATTTAGATCTGATACCTCACATTTAACATTGGCTGCGGCATCTCATTTTAATTTGTGCACAAATCCAGCAATTTTTGCTGATTTCATTCTGGTCCTCTCCTTCCAATCTTTAAAGCAGATTTTTTGTTAGCCTGCTCAGCACTGCTTTTTTGTTGCAAATTTTTGTAACATCTGCTGCTGTGTACATGCACCTAGTCTAGTTATCAGAAACTGTCTGGATGCCAACGCATACATTTAATTGTGTCATAAGAAGGGAGGTAGCTAAAAATTGCATACCTGTTTTCTTTATGCTGAGGTGCTAGTAAATGTTTTCAGGCCCTGAATGTTGTGATCTAATATAACTTGATTCTCCAAGAAGGCTTTTGCTTCTCTCAGTCTAAGCTGGTTACAAGGCGATCAAATCTTTATGAAAATCTGTTGAGATGGATATTGGTTAAAGAGAAGAATTGTCTTTGCGCTTGGGCTTGGAGACTTTGACCTGAAAAGAGTGGTGTGGTAAGGAGAGTAAGATCTTGAGTCAGCCTGATGGCAGCTGCTTATAAAAGTATGTCATTCAAACCCACTAGTTTACAATCTAAGCACATGTTTAGCCCAGCAGGCAACACTGTATTATAAACGCTCTCAAACACAGTTTAGAGCCAAGAGCAGCAGACTCTGTTTACCTGAAGACCCAGCTTTGTTACCCTGCAATGCTGATGGCACGAAGATCTCCAGGCATGCTCACAGAGAATCAGAGAAACCACAGAAGGGACCCATGAGGATCATTGAGTCTCACTCCCTGGTCCTCGGAGGATTACCTGAAACTAAACCATATGACCCAGAGTATCCAGATGATCCTTCAACTTTGTCAGGCTTGGCGCTGGGGCCACTTCCCTGGGGAGCCTGTTCCAGTGACCCTGTCTAGTACTGTCAGGACCCGATGAAGTTACTACATTTTGAAAAAACGTTTTGGTGGAAAAGGCACCCATTTTGACATGGGCTGCTTTGTAACAGCTTTGTTTCTCAGTTAGTGTTTCTTGCTTTGCAGTTGGTGTTTTTATATTGCAGCAAGAGTTTTGATGGTTACTTTTACCAGAAGAAAACTGTTAGACAAGTAGTTATTGCAATACAAATATTTTAAAATATGTTATTTTCTGCGGTTCAGATACTGAGATACAGTCCATATAACAGAGTAAAAATGTATGCAAATGTTTAGATATTCAAAGATACAAACACACTTACCACCATACAGGATCCTGGTGGTAACTTTGTCCTCACATTCAGCATGTACCACAGGGACCCTTTCGGGCCCTCATTTGCTCCATTTTAAGTATCACTGGATTCATGAAATTATCTCCTGTACATGGGACATAATTACATGAAAGGTTTTGTATCCAAACTCCAGTTTCAGTCTTTTGTTGGTGCAGAAGGTTCTTCTCTGTTCAGCTCAATCCTCATGTATCGCATATCATGTTGACGAGAAAACCTCCTTTCCTGAAAATGATTTTTTCTGTCACATCACTCTGCATCAATTAAATTAATCTTGAACTGAGATTTTTGGGGGAAAATTTTGAAGCAAGATTTATTTTTTCATCAAATATGTTCAAGCTAGTCAAGTTAACCATGCATGTCACTATTCCACTGCCCCTTTTTATGCTGGACTTAATAAGTACCTAAATTTTTCTTACGACTTATTTCTGGGGAATTTATGGAACAAATACTTTTTCCTTTTTCCCTCCTTTGTTTTTTCGATTCTTGTCTCCCAATTTCCCATTATTTTTCTATTGTTCTTCCTTTCTCTTTGTTTGCAATAGTGGCACAAAATAGACTTATACAGAAGAATGTGTTCTATACCTAAAATCTGACCTACCAACAAAATTATTGGATTGCAAATTGTGCAGGTATCTGCATCACACAGGTCTTGCAAAGGAGCAGTATCATAGCCCAGCTAGCATTCATAATCAGGTAATTTAACCTAATCAGCTGCAGAAGGAATTGAAGCCACTGCTCTGACATTTGAATCAGAAAAGGGAAATGATGAGGCTCCAGGCAGCGGGGCTTAAAGGCTGACTGCCCTTTGCTCCTCACCGATTTCCACAGACGACAGTCAGACAGCCCTGTGGGTTTTAATGGCAGTGACTCCATAACCATCATTTTTTTCCTTCTGAGTTGCTGCTCAGTTCCTTGGCTGCTCCAGCTGCAGTCCCACTGCTGCTTACTGCTCACAGTTCTGTACCCTTTGACCCAGGCTGTGGGGACAGCGTTTCCCAGAGCCTCCAGTGCAGTATTTTACCTGTATTGCAGCCACGCTGCTGTTGCTATGCTGTAGGTCTTAGGGCCTTGCCCATGGTCATCCCTGTGCTCTTGTTACAGCAAATTCTCCTGGGAAGTGGCTGCCGATGGGATGAGATTCATTCCTCTATTTCCCTACCCTGCAGCTGCTGCTCTGGCTTTCATTTGGAGACCCAGGAGATGCAATAACACACCAGCACAAAGCTCAACAGAGCTCTGCCAAATGTCCCTGTGGCCTGTAAATTCTGCATTCTTTGTGTCCAATATGATTGATACATCCTTCTTCCTAAGCTTTGTTAAATCCCACCTAGGACTGAGATCACTGAAGCATGTCAAGCCCTAAACTTTAACAAAGCAGTTCTAAAAACAAGTAATTTATCTTTTGAACACTTGAACATTAAAAGCACCACCAGCCAGCAGAGACTTCAAACAGGCCCTGATGAAAACCTGTTGTGTTAGTACGGGGAAGTGCTTTGAGGTAAATCATCTGCTGCATGAGGGAGGAAGGACACTACACTTGGGAGGATGTTCCTCTGAGGACACCACAGCACTTTTCCTCCCTGCACCACCACCACCCCCGCCCCGCCCTGCTCCTTTTTTTTTGCCTAATTTTCCTCTGAAAGTAACTTTGACAATTAGAATCATGAAATGTCATCAGCTACAGACCCTGTCAACATGCTTTTGTGCATGGAAATCTGTCTGAAGGCATTTTGTATAGTGACTTTCTCCCACCGTTGTGAATTGTTTTGAAGAGTGTATTTGTGAGAGGTTTTACTTAAATTTTACAAGAATTATGAATATACTGTATTTGTATGGCCTGCTTTTGCTGTGTCTGCAAAAGAAATACAGGTTTTTGAAGCAAAATAAGGTGCATCCATTGGAAATCTGTCACATTCACGCTTGTTATCTAGTTAAACGACATGCTGGGCTGCTGATCCCACTGGCTAGATTTAACAGGTTAGCTTTGTAGCAATGCTTCTGCTCTTTGTCCTACTCAGGGCAGCTATCTTATCCACTCCTATGTGTTCCCTTCTATCTGTTAGAGTGCTTTAATAATTAGTACTTATATTTGTGCTAGTGAAAGCTTTTCCTACTCAATGAGAAAAAGAGTAATTTTGTTTAAATTTTGGTAGGTTAATCTTAATTGGTTGCAGTATAGCAATCTGCTTTTATATAAATGGAAAGGTACACAAGGAAACATACACCTATGTCTGACTCTTCAGGTTTTTTCCCTCAGGTATAAGTACCGTCTAAATTTGAAAGACAGGTGTCTGCCTAAGGAAGGCAGCAGCCTCCCTTGGAATGGAAAAGTGCAAATCCCCTCCCTCCAAATTTTATAATTTTGAAATTAAGGGGCTTTCAGGCAAAGATATGGGGTATAGGAATAACAGTTCTTTTACTAAAATATATATAAATATANGCCCATTAACAGGAGATAGTCCAGAGGGAGGAGGCAGGGAGCACCACCCCACCTGGTCTCAGCAGCTCATGAAAATGGTAAAGAATATCTTACACTATGACAGTACATATCTTAAAAATTTTGTGGTGCAGCTATAGAAACCCTTTGAAAATTTGGCACCTTGTGCAGAAATTACTGAACTATCATTCTAGATAATCTGAACATGTTTATATTGTGGAATGCTTAAACTATACAGCTCATCACAGTCTTCAGGCTCAGTCTGAAACACCTTTTAGAAGCTAATAATATAATTTGAGATCTTGGGTGAAGACAGAAATGTAACATAACACGATAGTCTCCATTTGGCCTGATTTGAAGGTACACTTAAAACTTTACCTCAGGAGGAATATCAGGCACCAGGAACATGGATGACTTCAAAGACAGAAGTATAAATTTAAATTTTCCGATATTTTTTCCTAGTTGTTTTCAAATATCAGGAATTGCTACCTTGCACATGGCTTTTAGAACTTTTCACTCAAATTAAAGTCATGAGGTTTGTAGGTATCACTAATTTTTATGTGGACCCAAACCTTGCGTAAGTAGTGTAAGATCCCTACATAGATGTTTCATGCATAGGCATTAATCAGAGTCACATTGCCAGTCTGGTTCTTCCATGGATGAGCTTTCTATGTTTTGACTTATTTTTCCCTCTCTTTTAAAGTAATTTAACAACATCTGAAAAGCTGCATGAACTATTTCACAATCAGCATCCACTGTCTTGTTCTAATTTTACCACAGCACACTGATAATCACAGCTGCATCTTATGCACAAGAAAGTTTTGGTTTCCTGAAGATACCAACCATAAGAAAGAAAACCGTGGAAATGAAGCAGCCATAACAGTCTAGGTATGGCAGCCAGGCAAAGTGGGTGGAGACTGGTGAATAGTTTTGGGGGAGGGAGAACATAAACCATGTGCAACACAGCCCCTTTGGGAGTCAAGGTCGGAGCAAAATGTGTTTGCTGTCTTTCAAGAAATCTGTGATTACCTGGAGATGGAAATTTCTCTTCCTCCAGAAGTACTCTTTGAATGGAAAAGCATGTACTGCATGTCTCCTCGGGAGGGGATGAGAGGCCTCTGCACATCTCCACACTGCACCACCTCCATCGCTTTGCTCACACCTTCTGAGGATGGTTTGTTTTCTCTACAGCTCCAAAGGTTTGATCTGACTTCCTAGTCTGGCGTTCAACATGGCATGCTTATTTCAATTTTTTATCTCTGTTTGGATGTTACATTAGCCATCTTAAGTAATTTTATGGACGGCAGGAGAAGGGATCTACAGTTGTTCAGGGAGAAAAAAAAGGTGGCATTTTAAGTAGAAACTTCTGAAGACAAATGTCTGATGTATTTGTCCATGCATTACAACATTTCCAGATTGATAGCATTTTTATATAGAATACTCTGCTGGGGGACCCTTATTGTGGATACAACTATTTGTCCTCTTCTGTCAGCTGGTTTTTGGTGCAAATTAACTATTTTCAACAGCACAATCTAGTTTTCTCTTTTGGGATTTTATTCTACAGTATCTGCAGTACCAGAAGCACCCTCTATCCTGTGACTAGATGCTGGAGAAGGCTGAACCATTTCCAATCTGTAATTAGACCTCGCTTCTCTATCATCATTTAATCAACAGAACTACAAATGCAAAAGAAATTATGTAAATATTTGTATGCATAGCATGGTCATGACACAGTGGATCTCTTATCATCCTACTAAAGTACAAGTAGAGGGAACAAAAATGAGAGAGAAAGAGCATGAAACTCTCAGAAGGCACCCATTCTGGCATGCTGTTAAATAAAAGAGTGATCTTTGTGACCTTTATTGCATGTATGCAGGGTGGTTTGGATATCTTCTGCTCATTAACTGTCTTTTCCAAATCCTCCATGGTCATAAAGTAGTGGCAGGGAAGGCTCTTAAAAATATACAAAATTGATTGACTCTACAGAACTAGGCAAGTATCTGTAATTAGTATACAGAATGATGTTGAAATATTATTAAATATTTTTTAAAAACTCATTCTGACCTTGCTAAGTGACTGAGTAGTAACCTAATTTTTAAATTAATCCATTATCAAGTAAGTTGTTCCATCAATCTCCAACTATTAATTTGAAGCTTAAGTGGAAAACTATTAATATTTTCTCTGTGTCGTCTCACGATATTGAGAAACATTTCTCTGAGAACAGATGAGCAATAAGACATGTGCAATCTGGGATTTCTTGAGGGAGGCATCCCTGATAATGCCAGCCCCTCTTGAAGATTTCCTGCACACTGATGGCGGGTTAGGACAGCTGCTTTTCTTGTCTCAGCCATGGACAGTATTCTCCTTTTGCCACCCAATGGCAAACGATAGGGTTTGAAAATGCTGTGATATCTTTCTGGAGGTCTGAATGTAAGAGTCTGTATGTGAGTGCCATTAAGAACCAACACACGATCTAGCTGGCTCTTAAATCTTGGTCCGGACTCATCTCTGCTTAAAGGATAAATTCTATACATGTTAAAACAAGATGACATGAGCTTTGCAAACGAATTTCTGACTTTAAAAGAATGGAAAAAAGTGAAAGATCATGAGTGACTCATGTTGTCTATCCAAGGGACTGTATTTCCTACTAGTTATGTAGTTGGAAAAATGAAGTATTTGAGCAATGCAAAGCTCTGGCTCTGTTCAGAAGTGAAAACAGAATTTAACTGTCCAGGGTCAAAGGACAGAGCACCCCAGACAGGATTTCTTTGGTAACACAAGCTATTTTGCTTTTTTCCTTTTAATATACACGTTTTATTTGAAGAATTTGAAATTACTTTATAAAACAACACTACTTCCATGCTAGTGCTAGGAAAAAAATTCTTTCCTGCAGTCACAAAAGAAATAGAGTCTGTAGTGTAGCTAGTCCTTGTGCATCTCTTCTCCAGCTGAAAGCACTGAGAATCTACAGAGGTCCTGTCATTAGGAAAAATAGTAGCATGAATGAAATTCAAAACTGCATTGAGCAATTTATGTTTTTTTTAATTATTAAAAAAGTTATTTTTCCCTTTATACAAGATAAAATCCCAGTAAAAAAGGGAGACACACAGCTTTCCTCGCTATTCAAACAGGTCAAGAAACCTAACGTCTTCAATCCCATTTTGAAAATGTTTTGTGTTATGGTTCATCCACGAGACTATTATGTTGATAATCACATTAATAAATTTATTACTTCGATTATTTTGACTGCCTAGAGATGGGACTTAAGAATCCCAGACCCTGAGCTCTTCAGCAGCACACCCTGCCCTGTGCCTCCAGACTAGTTATGCTGCAAGAGCAGAGACTCCTAGACTAGGATAATGCTCTGAGAAGAGGCCTAGAGGTTTCTGAAATGTCACCATAAGCTCAGTGGGACACACAGTGTGCACGGACAGCACCCTGTTCCCGTTCGGCAGTACGAGTGTATCGCTGGAGAGGTGGGTCAGCTGTCACTAGCTAAAGCAGAAGGCAAACCTCTGGCTGAGGAGGGTGGCTGGTGCCTTGCTGCAGTGCACCCCAGCTCTGCTCTGATCTTTCACACTCACCCGTGGCTCTGAGCACAACCAGCCTTGGGCAAGGCTCCCAGGAAAATAGAGGGAACGCCTGTCGGCTGGTCTACACGCAGATTTGGGGATATGTTTGTGTTGATTTAGAAAGGTTTGTAGCTCTTTGGTTTGCATCAGTGAATTTATATTATCATCATGTGGCTTTCTAACACAATGGGTGATTGTTAAGATTCTCTGTTGGAAAATAAAATATGGAACATTGGCTAGCTAAAGAATTCCTCTTGCCTGCTGTTCTTCTGTTTGCCTAAGATTGCTGCAGTTTTTTTATGAGAAAGGACACACCTTTAAAGTAAATCCCAGCTGGAATATTTTCACTAACCTTAAAGAAAGGAAGGGATTGGGGTAGCAGCCTGAAGTTTTCACTGAAACTAGTACAAGTACAAGCTCACATTGAGGGAAAGGCAGTTTAGGGCCATATGAGGAAGAAGCACTTGCCATTTAATGGATCTATCAGTTTCTTCCACAGAGGTCAGAAAAAGACTCAAAAATGCATTTCTCTTTGCCGTACTTCTGTACTTTTCAATAAGGTGAACTTGCAAGCCAGAACAAATGTCAAGGGTTTTTTGTTTAGATAGCTAAGAAAATTGGTGTAGCTTACTGATGATCAAAAAAGGACTCCCCAGATGTCAGGACAGGTTAAACAGCCAAATAGCAAGAATGCAATGCGGGTTTTTAAAAACACAATAAAGCCTTGGTCTTTCAGTAGACTTGTTTGCACATTCTTCATATCATCTTTAAGTGTTCAAAGTTAGAGAGCTCTTTGCCTCCTGGTGCAGAGTGAGTGCTAGGCAGGGATTGTGCAATAGCATGATGAAATGGCTTGACAGCTTCAAGACAAAGATAAAGGGATGGGGGAAAGCGTATGTCAATATTGATAGGATTTTCTGTGAACTCAAGAAATCAAATGGTCAAGCTGAGACAAACTAAGTGTAAAAAACCTTCAAAAATCCTTCTCATTTTTCTGTCAACAACATCACCACCACCTTTGCAATCCCCAGGAAGACTTGTGTGTTACAGCTTTTATAAAACTGTATTACTGTACAAAAACAACCTCCCCCCCAGCCCCCCATACGGGTTTTGTCGGGTGTTTTTTTATTCACTCAAGATTAAACACAAGGATGTCCCTGTTTAATTTTGAACTTTTCCGAACTTAATGGCAATTTTAGGTCTCAGCTCTCTACTCAGCCTCTCCTCCATAAAAGCCTGCCTAGCTAGCACTTTCCTTTCTTTCAAAATAGTGAGGATTCAAGTTTGGCCTCATCTTCAGAGTGAAACTACAGTACCTTACCTAAACTCTCAGCCCTGTTTTCCTCTGTGTAGCTATATTGAGCAGGCAGCTGGAAATACTGCAATATGTTTAACTTAAGAAATAAATTGGATTTCAGCTTAATTATTTTACATTTACTTTTCTTGTCAAGTTTAAAACATCAAAAGATAGAATCTTTTGGCCCAGAGCCTGGCCAGGCCTTGCCTTCAAGACCTACCTGCTTTCAGAACATCAAAGATAAAAGAAGAGAGAAGGATATTCATCACATCTAAATTAATTTCTGCTTCACTGGCATGTAATTTAAATGTGCTCTCCTGTTACAGTGGTTTTGCTTTTTGATTTTCATCATAGATATGAGCTATATGCTAGTTGCAGAGTTTTAGCTCTGTGTGTCTGTTGGAAACAGAGATTCAATATGAAAATACATGTTTCTGGACGGAAAGTTTAGCTTTCTGGCTCTGCAAGAACACCAAAACTGTCTTAAATTAAAGGTATTTACTCTGCTTAACCTATAACATTGTGTGAATCAACACCCACAGGTAACCAAGGGCAACATCAAATCACAGCCAAAATGCTGAGAGTAGATTTATGTCATTACCTCCCTAACAATGCTGGACGGGGACACAGGCTCTTGTTCCCTTGAGACACAGGCTCTTATTCCCTGGGAACACAGGCTCCGTGCTCTCTGGGAACACAGGCTCCTGTTCCCTTGGGACACAGGCTCTTGTGCCCTAGGGACACAAACTCCCTGCTCCCTTGGGTCACAGGCTCCCCACAGGTAGAGGAGGAACAACATTAGGCATAATAAATGGCGTTTTTTCATACCGGCATTTTTAGCATTCCCAGCTGCAAGGTCACTTTGAGCAAAACTGTTCCCTCCTCCTCACCAAATCTTCTGGGTTTAGTCCTTTTCTCTCAACAAATATTATAGCTTTTCTTCATTTCTTTTAATAGTACGTGAAATTACCAACTATTCCTGTAACTTTTAACTCATAAAAACCTCTTTCTATGCATAATCATACATTCATGCAGCATCGAATTACTTTTACCTGCATTAGGTTAATTTTGGTTTTTGTGTGTCTTTTTTAACATTTATGAGTGTTTCTATAACAGTATCTGTAATGTGGAAATTACTGCTGAGTTTTAGGCTTGGTAGGCAAAATTGTTTTGACCAAATTCATTCTTAACAGGATTGCAATATATGGTATTTTGCTATATGCTGCATCTGATACACTTCAGAACCTGGCTGTAGGGTGGAGAAAATGAAATACATATGTTGAAACTTCACAAGAGCAACAGGCAAAGCCAAAAGCCCTTGTCTTTTGTATCTCTCGAGTCCTGAAGGAAAAACTGGCTTTTCAGAATTGGCAAGGCAAATCACCATGTGGGCAGGGAACTGCAGTGTGAACAAACAGGGTACAACAGCTTTCATTTGCTTCTCTTTACTCACATTCATCTTCCAGCAAGCTCAAAGGTTGTGCAGAAATTCTCCTTGTGGCATATATAGCTGTGTGTTCAGCTCCTGTTTTACCACAGTCCAGGAGCTTGCAAACATTTAAGTGTCTGCAGAAACTTCAGTCTTTCTTACTGAAGCCATTTTTGCATCCTCATTTATTTTTCTTGTCTGGAAAAGATCCTGGCCTTAGTTTTGTCCCTTGTTTTGTTTTTCTTTTCAAATGTGTTGAGAGTTGATGAAATTGGTTATAGTTGAGTTAATCAGAGCTTCAAAGCACACCCAAGGGTTGGATTAAACACAGATTTGTCCATGTGTCACGAACTCCTTCCCAGAAGCTGGATTTTGATGTCTGACTCAGTGGAAGTAGCCACAAGAGATTCCGATGTGCAAGCTGTTTACTCAAGAAACCACAGCATGTTAAATATTAAACAAAGAAGTTAGGCAAAAGACACAAATTCAAAGGGAGCTATTGATAAAAATAGCCGAACTGCAGACAAGATACAGTGGTACTGCTGAATCAAATCTGAGGGAACAAGTGGGGTTGTGGTAATCTCAGAGCTCTGGGTATACTTGAATTTCACCTGTGAGCTGCAGCAGGGCTGTTTGGTAACTACTGCCAGTAGTGTGGTGCCAATGAATATTGCAATCCCAAACAGGCCTACGCTGTCAGTGTTGCAAAGTGCAGTAGAGTGTTGCTGTCTCCCCTCCCAAGCTTGCTGTGCTATGCTGTGTTGGATTTTTTGGGCAGAGAAGATACCTACAGGATCTCTCTCTTTGGAATCCATGAGTGTGAAGTCTTCAACAGCTACACAGGAACTGTCATTACTTTCAACGCCTTCCTGCAGCTAATGAACATGCACAGAGAGAACCAAAAAAAAAAACCAAAAAACCAAAAAACCAACCAACCAACCAACCAACCAACCAACCAACCAACCAAACAAACAAACAAACAAACAAACAAACAAACAGAAAACCAACAGAAAAAAGATAGGCCTGAAAAGTGCCGTATTTGCAACAAATAAGAAAGTCCACACAATTTTATTTTAGTGTCACAACGGGAGGAAAATTGTACAAACTAATGGTCTGGTTTGAGATGAGGAGAAAGAGCTCAGAAAGGATTGAGATTGCTTATTTCAGAAACAAGGCAGAACAAAACAAGTTTGCACTGGTATCTACGGGTTCTGCTCAGAGTCAGTTAAAATAATAGATGTCATTTTCAAATCAAAGTTTTATTTCTTAGAAAATGTTCTCTGACTTCCCCTCTTCTGCTCACAATTCTTTTTTCTGACAATACCTCTCTTGAACCTGCATCTCTTTATATTTCTGTTAGACTTTGAGGGAGAGAAGGTAACTTTCAGGTAAAAGTGGCTTCCTGATTTTTCCACCATGCTTATATCCAGAAGGTAACATACTTACCTTCTGAGGAAGAAAAAAAATGCCACAAAAATATGAATATTTTTTTTTTTAGATTAGATCGGGCAAAGTCTGACAGTACAATTACTTTGCAAGGCTCTAGTATATCCAGTGGGTCCTTCCCTTTGGAAAGGCTCACTGTGGGCCCTGGGCTTGGCAGAACTTAATCTGGAGGCATAAATCCTTCTTTGAGTGCCACTCTTTCATGAGAGAAGGCAAATTCACCAGTTTAGGTAACTCCAGCTGTGAAGCTGTGTATTTCATAGAATTGTAGAGTCATAGAATGACCAGGGCTGGAAAGCACCTTAAAGATCCAAACCCCTGCCTTAAGACCTTCAGGTAGCAACCTCGCTGAAGATATTTGCTGACTCTTTTGGTTATCCCTGTTCACACCTATCCTTGCTTCCTCTGTGATATCTGTGTCCTGAAACATTCTTTTCTGCCCTCTTCTCTTGTGACTCCCACAAGTCTGCCCTCACATTGGCCTTCTCTTGCCTTTAATTAAGTCCCATCTCTGTCAGGCTATGGTAACAAGTGTCCCTGTAAGTGGTCAGTCCTGCACAGTCCTCCCAGCGCTGAGGCAGAAACAAGGGGGTTAGTTTGTCCTGCAGCAATAAACTGATTGAACTATTTCTTTCGAAGCTACGGGACAGGAAGCAAGGAAGGAGGATGAGCTAGTGGTGGCAGTTTAAGCTCGTAGGGGGCAATTCACAGATTTGCATTTTATTTCTGAGGTTCCAGTGATTTCTTCTTCATATGAACTATCAGATAGGATTAAAAAGAGAGAGGATAAATAATGCATGATGTTATTCACTGAAAAAATATTGCTAAAATTCACTTCAAACAGCATACTCTATTATATAGTCAGATTTTTCAGAGCCCTTCCATTAGTGCCCATTTAAACATGTAATATTTTCCAATTAAATGTGTTGGTAGGAATTATTCATTTTAATAATTAAAGCATTTCCAGAGCTCCCTGAAGAGCGTTACCATGGAGGACTGGACCCTCTGCTGGGAACACTCACAGCATGTCAGTGTACACTGTAGGCCAGCTGCTTAATGTCAGTCGTGCAGAAGCATGAAATCCAATCCTGAGGAACATTAGCATTGGTTGCATATAGCTGTCTTTTCTGTGGCTGAGCCATAGTCAGGTTTTTGAGGCAGCTTTTGAGTTCTGGGGCTTATGAAGCACCTTCAGGCAGACTGCAAATCTGTCCATCTCCTGCTGTACCCTGTGGTGGTGGCTTCCTCATAGGCTTAGTCCTCTTAGATTGTTCATCAAGGACAAAGTGAAGGCTTTAATGGTCCAGTTATTTGCCTTGTCTCACTTTTGGAAGACTGCTAGTCCAGACTATTGACAAGTCGGTATTGCCCCTCCTCCCACTCAGTCATGTTCTTGGCATGGTCCTCTTCTTTAATGATCAGAAATAAAGACATCTGCTGCTCATGGGTGGTGAAAATCTCGTGGTATGCTCTGCAGAGGAGGGTTTGATGTGGCATCCCTGGCCAATATTCCCATTTGCCACTGCCATGCGGCGCACTGGTTGGCTACCAGTGGGCTTGTGTGGCTGTCACCCTCCCACTGGAGATGGCTGATGTTCTGTGCTTGTGTGTGGGCACATGAAATGAGACAGACAGACTGCAAAGCGCTCTAGAAACAAGACATATGATACAAAATTAAGTTTTGCTACCATCAGATCTCCACTTCACATTCAGACTTAAGTTAAACCAAAAGAAACCTGACAAACAACAGTTGAAGATGAGAACCACAAGGTCCATGTCTCCTTCAAATTTAATAGAACTGCTTCTGGTTTTGTTTTGTACAAAGAGGGAAGAGGATCAGGCAACTGGTTAAGACACCATGTTGTCTCAGGAAGGCATAGAAACCTGAAGGAAGATTTTTTTTTAGCTAAACCAAACAACTGAAGCAAAAAAAAAAAGTTAAAGAGACAAAGTGTCACAGAAAAGCTGTCAATAAAATAATATAATTGTTATTACAGATCTCTTTGTGCTATTTTCTTATCCACAGATAGAAAAATGAGATTATTTAGAAATACTGATACCTCTTAAAAACGTGTCAGCAGTCCAGACCACCTACATTGTTCTTGGGAATCAATAATGCTGTGAAATATTCAAATGTTTTCTGATCTGATTTTCAAAGTTGATTTCATACCCTTGTATCTTTGGAATGCTTACAAATAAAATTCACAGTTTGTGTCCTTCTGGCTGTGATTTGGAGATGTATGGAAGTTTATCAACAGTGGGGAAATTATCAGTGGTCGAAGATGAAATATTCTAAATAATTTGGCATTGAAAGAATTCTTTAAAAAAGAGTTCTGAAACCAGCAGAATCCACTGGCAAGATCTGAGAGAATTTTTCACAACCTAATTAGATGAAACAAGGTGAAATCTAGACCAAATATTCAGGGCAATTGTTTAGTCATTCCATTATCAATCAGAAACCAAACTCTTGTCTGAAATTGGGGTAGATTCTTTTGAAAGGCTTGAAAGTTCACAACAGAGAGGAACATAATTTTCTACCTACATACCATATATTTTTATTCACTGGAGGGTAAATGTAATAATAAAAAAATCTTTCTTCTAGAAAGACCTTCATTATAAGGACAAATAAGCTTAACTGGTCCTTCTTTTCTGATGGTTCTTTTCTTTTCCTGTGAAAGTCAAAATATGGAAATGGATTAACTGTTTAGTAGTGGGATTTGTAATGCTTAAAATTCTCCTGTATTATAACTGATGGCTAATATGCATACAGTATATAAGTGGAAGTGTGGTTTTATATTTTTGCATCCTTCAGTCAGTACTGACATCAAATCTTTCCCTATTTCTGCCTAGGTGTTAGCAACAGTGCACCACTGCAGCAAACAAGGCAAATCAAGTCCTGGGCTGCAAAGACTGGAGAGAGTCAAAGAAGGTTATGAAGATGATCAAAGGCCTGAGGAACCTTACCTGAGAAAAGACTGAAGGGGCTCTGCCTCTTCCTCCCGGAGAAAAGAGTGCTCATGGAGACCACATCAACATCACAGTATTTCGATACTTAAAGGATGGATACAAAGAGAATGGAAGGTCTCTTCATAAGTGGGCACATGAAGAAGGCATGAGGCAATGGGATTTGCACTCGGAGAGATTTCATACTGGCAATAAGAAAGAAATTGTTCACAATGGGCACAGCCCATCACTGAAACAACCTCCCCAGGTTTGTGATGGAGCTCCCATTGCTGGAGGCTTTCATGATGCCTTTGGACTGGGTGCCAGATAATCTCATACAGCTTCCTTTTCCCCCAAATACTGGATCAGGTGATCCTTTGAGGTCCTTACCAATCTGGACTGTTCTGTGATTCCATGATCCCAGAGAAACATTAAACAGCCGAAAAAAAAGTTTTTATAAATCCACTCGAGTTTTGCTTATTTTGTATGTATCAAACCCACAACTTCCTCTAGAATTATCTTTTCTTCATGTCATTGCAGAGTTACTAGAGTGTGCAGAAACAACAATATATTTTATACTCAGACTCGTGAGAGGTGTCTGTGAGACACCAGACAGAGCTAGATTTATTTACCAATCATATTCACTAAGGATAGCCAGATATAGCTCTGGGCCTGCTCTTCTGTAGCCTGAAAAAGTGCAGTCTGTGTCTGACCTTTTCTTCAATGTTTTGCCAAAGAAATGACAGTCCATAACTTTGCATAAAAACTGTGTTTACCTGCATTTCAATATCACTTGGTAACTCTTACGAAACTGAGTCTGGAAAGTGCTGGCACATAATTCTTCATGTTCTCTGTGTTCACTAACTTATCATTGACATTATCTGGTGAAAACAGATTGAGCTTAGTAGCACTGAATGAAGTAACAGACAGTAAAACTGGCTTAAAATAATTCTCATTTACAGTTATCTGTATTGCTAAAATGATGTTGCACTCATTGAAGAGAGTAGTGCAAGCAGCTAATGTCACCTCTACATCTCAGTTTTAGCCTTGAGCCCTGATTTACACAATCAATTTCCATCTTCTCAGTGACTTGCCTACCTGTGCAGTTTGTAGCTGGAAGCTCATTTAATGCACATTAGTTAAACTGTGATGGAACTGGAAGAAGTGAGTCAAACTAGGGACAAAAATAAGCAGTTGATTTTTAACATTTATAAAAGATAATCCACAAAACTGTCTTACTTTTTGAAAAAATTTTCTCTGCTTTTATTTCCTGAATACTGCAGCTTACTTCAGAGTTGCCTTGTGCGACAGTACTTACTGGTGCTTCTGAACTGATGTAGCAAGGTGACAGGTACTTGGTCTTCTTGTGAGCCTCTTTTCTAAGGGATGAGCATGAAGGTGGCCCCATGACAGACGAGTCCAGACTGACATCACCTAGGCGGCCACACGGTGCTAAGTAAGTATGGTACAGGAGCACCAGCAGCTGAGTACTCAAAGCTGATTAACTATAACAGAGCAATGATCTCCCACTCACCTCCGGAAACCAGAACAGGACAATCAACCATTGCCTTTTTCAGAGTCCAGGGGCTTACTCCTTGTACACGTCCCAGACCAAGATGGCTAAACCTGAAGTCAGATCCATGTCTGCCCAGTACCAGGAGCCCTTGCTGCTATTGCCCTAGCTACCAGCATTCAACCTTCTGGCACCACATCCTCTCCCTGTGCCTGTCACGACCACAGTCAACTTCCCCCAGTTCAACATGTTCTAGGCTGTCCCTGCAGTTGAGACGAGAGGGATTTCAGTGTCTCTTGGCTCAGACATGAGCAGGAAAGGCTCATTAGAAAGGCTGAAAAGGTTAGTAACCCTCCAACCTGTACCTGGGAAGATCTAACTGCTTGAGAAATTGTTCTCAAACCTCTGAAGTTAACAGCACAGTATATAAAGGCAGACCAGCACTCATTTCACTGCTTCTGCCTTAATCCATCATAGCATGAACTATAGCCGATGAGGAATGAACTTCCAAAATGTTAAGTCCACAGGACCAGTTCTGATTCCATAGGAACTCCTGGTGTCTATTGCTCCTTTTGTAAGCTCAAAACTTGCAAATGCTCTTGGTTTATAATGAGATCTCCAGACACATGAAGATGCATAAACTGTGACTTGGCTGAAACAGACAGTAAACAAGTTTAGTGGCTGATAACAAATTGGCAAAACCATGTGTGTCCCTACAAATATTTTGCCCATCTTAGGTTCTCCACAACTCTTGGCCATGGGTTCCTTAGGGAGTCCAGGACACCCAGGCCTACAAGGAGTTTCCACGTCTATGTGCAGTCTCAGTTTCTCTTCTTGTCCTCTCACTTTCCAATATTTTTGCTTTCACAGTCAGTCACACCATTAAACAAGAGCTCTGTACCAGGAAAGCACCTTTATTTTTCACTGCATTATCACTTCCTAGCTTGTAAGACTAGTATTCCTATCTCAAGATTTGCCTAACTTAAAAAATCCCAAACATTTTTTTGGACACTATTTTTTCTTGAAACTCCACCTGTCCTGTTTACACAAGCTTCACCTCAGTGGGAGCTTTTCAAGGAAAGTGTGAGTCTGCACCATCACAGCTTGCATGAATGCCTTGTGTGGGAGAAGTTAAAGATGAAAAGTATATGTTCTGACAGAATCAAACTTAAGGACCGACTGAATTAAAGAGAATTTTATAGCAGGCCAGCGAGATACCCTTAATGCTACTGCACACTTTATTCTCTTTCTTTCACAATCAGAAAGATGGCAGTGGCACCACTTGTGTGCCAGCAAGGACAAATATGGGAAGTGTTTGTGGGAGGAAATGGGGAGAAGGGAGACAACCAAAGAAACTTGTCCTGCTAGCCAGCTCCTAGTCTCAAGCAAAAAATCTCTGAAGTGAAGTTTGGCTGTGAAGGCTTTGAAACAGGTTGTCAGGTACTGCCAGAGCTGGTTCAGGGAGATGAGATGTTCAAGCAAGAGGCGTTGGTCATTCTGGAGAGCTGAAACATGCTTCTCTAATGCTCTTCTTGGTATCTTCCCTGACAGCTAATGAGATAATTAGAATACGTGTATATATAGTCATTACTTACACCTTCCCCCGACTTTGTGGTACAGATCTGACCTGTTTCTTCTCCACTCACCTCCCACTCCACCCACCTCCAAATGGCTACCAATCTGTGACATTTTTTGCTCATTTGTTAACGGTTGTGCAGGCTGGCCTTCCTGTATATGGAAAAACAAAGTGGTTCATTTCCTCTCTGCATTTCTACCCCATATGCACAACATCAACACGGGGCTCTCTTGAAAAATATTACTATAGCAACTGGTCTCAGGTGTCTCTCAGCAAAAGCACTCAATACTATATAAAAGCTATTCAGCTCAACATATTTATACATTTGATCTCATTGCCAGTTTTGCTCCTGGAAAGAAAAAAAAGTTTGAAATTAGAGAATTATTGAAGTTGCTGAGTACCTGGTAACAAATGGTAAGACAAATATATGAATAAGCAATCAAAAAAGAATTAGAATCTTTTACTCTCAAACTCTTACTTCAGGTGAAATATTCCACTTCAATTTTCAGTGAACGACTCTTTTCAAAACTACTTTTCACTGGCAATAATTGTACAAACTATGACAAGGAAGACAGAGCTTTATGAATTTTTGAGTGTTTTTTAAATTCCAAGTCAATTACTCAGCCTATCTCATGATATTTAGTAACATGATTGCAATGAATGTTTTTTTAGGACATGAGGATTCAGAAAAAGTCGTATTTTTAGTTTAAAATCTAATATATGACTTGGCAAGAAAAAAAGATTTCTTAATGTCATTATTGTAAAGTAAATACTTCTAACTGTAGTTGAGTATCTAATAAGATTATTTCAAGGTTTTGTACTAATTATACTGGTGGATCAAAGGCTGTTTCAGCTAGAAGATCTCAAAAAAAATGCTGTATCAGACTTGAATGTGTGTGCACGTTTACATATCAAGCATAATTTAAGAAAAACAACATTGAACAACACAAGAAAAGCAGAGGTTTATGAAATGGTAGTATAAAGAAGATTGTAACTTACCCCTATAGGCCCAAGCTGCCAGTGGTCATCTCAACAAATCTGGGAACAGGAGCAAAGTTCAGAGATAAATACAGTGAATGCCTATGTCTGCTTGAAAAGGGAATTGATTTTTGTGTGACTAAAAAAATTGTAATGGAGTGAGTTATGTTAAATGTTGTCTCCTTGTCGTGTGTTACTTCTGCTGTGTTATGCTGCCACTGCATGTCACTCACCATAGCAGTGAGATTTTAGCAAGGTTTAAGAGGTTCTGTGGGGTTAGCTTGCTGCTTGCAGGGAAAAGAACCACCCTCATTTAAATGCAAATATAATTTTGACTTGTACACAAGAGTAACTACTCATAGCATGATGTTATTGCAATTTAAATCCAGAGAACAGCTAGTGGCAGTCTGTGCTTTGTTTCTAGAGTTGACCATGACATTTTCTTTCACATTAAAATTCAAGTGGCTACAATATAGTTAAGCTATTCTCATTATTATCTTGTACTCTATATTCCAAACAACTAAGAAGTCAGTCCACAAAAAAAATTGAAATTTAAAAACTACCTTTTAAACACCCTAAAATGCTTTATCTTTTTTTACTACACTATAGATATACAAACATAAAGCTGAAAACTATTTCTCAAATAGTAATGTGTTCACAAAATGTTTGAAACTCAGACATTGCTGGATAACTGAAAGAGAAAAACATACTAAATAATACCAATAATTTTCTTCCATTGCTACAAATTAGAAAACTTTCAGTTGTAAAGAGCACACATTTTGACTGGAAAAATTCTTAACATTGCTTGGTTTTAGACATATTTGAGGTGGGAGAGGTAATGCATATTTTCGTATTGTAAGTTTTTAAGCTTGTACTGTAGCTTTACATGTTAATGAAAAATCTTCATTATATAATTTTTCTTACCAATTCTCCTGTCTTTTGTTTTAAANTGTAGCTGAAATGCAGAAAGGGTCTGGATCTTTTGTATCTGGAAGAAATTTTTTTCTTACCTGAAATCCAACTTGGCATGAAAACTCATTATGTATGGTACACTTTAGACCTCAGTTTAAAGTCAGTTCACATTGAACAGCAAACTAACCAAGAACAGCAAACTAACCAAGAACAGCAAACTAATCCAGAAGAGCAAAGTGACCCAGAACAGCAAACCAGCCCAGAACAACAGTGCTTAAAGTTAGTCAGAAAGAAAACGTTGATATGAACAGGGACTCTCATCAGACCTTTCAAACAGTCCACTCAAAACTGCAGAGAGGTGCTCCAGAATAAGTTCTTGGATGGACCTGGTCCTGATATTCTGCTTTTTCAAGGCAAAACCTCCAGACTAACTTAAAGATGTAGAAAGTAGTGTTTGGGTCTAATTGTATGTAATAGTATCTAGAATTTCCTTAAAAACAGACAGCACTAGTTTGTCATTTTNAATTCTCCTGTCTTTTGTTTTAAAATAAACTAGATTGTAGTTGTTATTCTCTCCAGGATGAAATTTGGAGTGAAGTCTGACTCATACCTGCTGTTTTATCCACATGTTATCTTAGCTGTCAAAACCTTTACTGGAAGAAAATAGGATGAGTGAGATGAAAAGGATAAAGAACTTTGTATGTCACCAAGATAACGCCTTTCAGTTATTAAAGCCATTATAACTTTTTTCTTCAGTTATAAAGTAATTTAGAAA
>VYXC01000307.1:175138-267084 GCA_013397175.1 Platysteira castanea
TAGCTGAAATGCAGAAAGGGTCTGGATCTTTTGTATCTGGAAGAAATTTTTTTCTTACCTGAAATCCAACTTGGCATGAAAACTCATTATGTATGGTACACTTTAGACCTCAGTTTAAAGTCAGTTCACATTGAACAGCAAACTAACCAAGAACAGCAAACTAACCAAGAACAGCAAACTAATCCAGAAGAGCAAAGTGACCCAGAACAGCAAACCAGCCCAGAACAACAGTGCTTAAAGTTAGTCAGAAAGAAAACGTTGATATGAACAGGGACTCTCATCAGACCTTTCAAACAGTCCACTCAAAACTGCAGAGAGGTGCTCCAGAATAAGTTCTTGGATGGACCTGGTCCTGATATTCTGCTTTTTCAAGGCAAAACCTCCAGACTAACTTAAAGATGTAGAAAGTAGTGTTTGGGTCTAATTGTATGTAATAGTATCTAGAATTTCCTTAAAAACAGACAGCACTAGTTTGTCATTTTTCTCTGCTGTGGAGATGCACGCATAGAAATCCAAATGTGTATGAATGCATGTTGCCTGCTGTGGGGTGCAAATCAGTGGCAGGTACCTGTGGCAACCCGGGGACATCCCAGTGGGAACAGGCTGACGAAACATTCAAGGTCTGCTGGGACAAGGGGATAGTTTACAAGAACAAGTATTATGGAGGCAGAAAATTCTGCTCCCCATTTCTGGGATGCCTAACATTCTTGGTCATTAAGGTAGCCACTGGAAAACGAATGTTATAGCATATGTACTAAGACTTCATCTGGGAGTGAGAATCTGTACCTGCTCCGGGACACCCGAGATCACTGCTGCTCTGAGCACTGTCCTTGGTTTCTCCCAGTCCTGTATCAGTCTAGACTCATGCACTGCAGTGGAGTGGTTAGGGTAACAGCTGCGAGATGAGAGAGAAGCTTTAGAAATGTAGAAACAGAGAGAAGAAAGGAATTAGGTTTTGTTATATAAGAGGTGACCCTGCTTACTGGTGGACATGTTTCCATCCTGGCAAGCTCTCAGTGATCATTTTAAATGAGGGCAATTTGACAGTGTGTTCTGAACAGACAGAGGTTCCTGCTAAAAGGTATTTATACACAGTCTGAAGTATTGGTTATCTAACAGAGGGCATCCCTATGGAAGCAGAGGTCAGGGTACTTCTGGCTGAATGTCACAGTCAGACCAATGTAAAAAATCTGAACCCAAGGTTCTTAGACCTTCCTGTTATCTAGAAGGTTCTAAAGGTATATAGAAAGTTAAAATAAAAATTGAGGTATTTAAGGAACATTGTCAAGTTTTGGAGAGTGACAGAAAAAAAAATCACAGGTCTGGGTTTACAGAGTCACTGAACTTTTTCATATTTGATAAAGTAAAATTAAATAAAGTCACATATAATGTATGGTAAAAAAGGTGTCATTCTTATCACTGTTTCTGCTCAGAGTATTATTTTTTATTCTTGTACTTTTACAAGTACGTTCTTCAATATTCTGAGACTTGTCCAAAGTCACCATCAGTGAAACTTCAACTTGAACAAATGATTTTGTTCTTCCTCTAACAGGCACTTGGAATTTCTCACTCCATCACAAGCTCCTTCACATGCTTACAAAGAGATGAAATGATTTCATGAGTTTGTTGCTTTTGGGTGCAATAAGCAATGCTTAAAAGCAGAGCTCAGGCTGTAGGGGTGCTTTGTCTGGAAGCCCATGCCCCTCAACATGTTTGAAAACAGCATCTTCTCAGTCTCTCTATGACCCTGGCAAAGCTGATTCAAGCCTTTATTTATACAGCCATAAATAAATAAAGTGAATTGTTAAGTAACCACCAACTGTTTTATTGTAGTTTGCCATTAGTGTGAAAGGTTTGCCAATTTATGCATCTAGCAAATAATGATACCAACTAGGAAAAGAGGAAGCTCTTCTCACAGGGGAAAACTCCTATCTCTTCCTGAATTTAACATGAATGTAAACAGAGGAAAATTAATCTATAAATAAGCCCACTGAACTCATATGCCACAATGCCTTTCACACCAGTTTCAATAATCAGTGTCATTCATAGGTTGTTTTAAGAACCAGCTGGGATAATTATCACTTGGCTTTGAATCCAACATTAGTACTAGAATAAGGAGATTGATCATTTTATCCCAGGTGACTGGTGGCAAAACTTCTTTCCTCCCCAGGCATCGATAAGCCCCCAGGGCTTGCTGCAGGAGACGGCTCGAGGTGTACAGTGATCAGCCTTCCCTTGCGCTCCGCAGCTCTACAGGCAGCAGTGTCAGAGGAGGGGAGATCAGCTAAAGCCAGTCATAGGAACCTGTGGCAGTAACAACATGCCAGAACTCTTAAACTGCTGTGAGGGCTGATTTTTCTCCCTCCAGCCCTGCTTCTTCTGCCTCCCTGCTGTAGAAATGCACCAGCATTGCACTCTGCTGATAGATTTGAACCTGTCACATCTCCTACATCTCCTAGAATGAGGGAAAGGCAGCTGGATTCATAGCACCTCATCTGCAGAGAGTTGGCTGCCCAAATGAAGAATAAACAGGTGAATTTGGTGAGTTTCTTGTTCTATTTAAATTTGTTGAAAATAAGTAAGAGGATTTTTTTAAAAAGTAATTTCAGATGTTGTGATTGCTCTTTCCCAAGTCTCTAGAGTGTGGCATGACTAGGAAACTCTGGAAATTTACTTTAATAGTTCCCTCTGAGATCAGCTGCAGGCTGGAGTAGAATGACTGCAAAGCCACAAATGCCTGAAAATATCACTCTTCTTGACTGATGCTGCATCAGGATACTAAAGACATTGTATCATACAGCAATTAGCTGTTTATAGATTTGCTGATCCAGAATGGGCAAACAAAGTAATGAATACAGAAAGGTTTCAAATGTCTTAAATAAATTGGCACTGTCATTGAAGGGAAAAGATGAAATTCAAAACTAACACCCAGTTTAATGTAATATAAATTCATTAAATAATTCATAAGGCTTTTAAATAATAAGGACAAAATGAACAAGTTACATTTTTAAGTTATGAAAGACTACTAGTGCCTTGATTTCTCTGTTCTGATTGTTCGATGTTTAATTCTTGTACAAAGACTGTATACACAAAGTGCCACTGTTTGGATCTTTGTTACCTATAGAATTTGTCTACTTTTTCAGCAGCATTTGTTGTATGGGATAGGAATTATCCCATGATTAAATGATTAAAAACAATGATTAAAAAACAGTTGGTTTCTGCACCCTGTTCTGGTACCAATATGCAAATGCATTTCAAGGGCTGATACTTAACTCTGTTGAGAACTTTGACCAACCGGGATTGGTTTTGGATGAGTGAGATGTTTTCATCGGGGGTTTTGCTTAGTTATTGCTTAGGACCTCATTAGACTGAAGAGACGAGGGGTTTTTAGGTGCAATAAAATATTTTATGTTATTTAGCTGATAAGAACATAGAGTTTTCTTGCTCTGTGAAATGCATTTTACATAGAAGATATCCTTCTGTGACTAAAATTATACAAATAACAGAAATTTTCCCAAAGAAGGCTAATTTGGAAAGGTGTTCGACTATGGTAAGTTATCTTACTACTTCCTAGAAGATTAACTGTGAAGTGAAATGTCTTGCTTCCTCTACTTTCCATGCTATGACTTTGGTTTAGAGGCATTCTAAGTGAGGTAAGTGCTGAGAGATGGTGTCTGACAGCAGTATTACGGTAGGGGCAGAAGGAGCTTCTTTGGACAGAGTAGAGTCGGAGCAAGTTAAAAATAAAACATTATATGGAACAGCTGTTGCAGACCTCTGGCACAGAAGAGCAGGGATATGCATTTTAAGTTTGTGGCTTGCTGTAAACATTCAAGCTGATTTATTGGCAGCATGAAGACTTGTCTATAGATGGCTAGAAATGATAACATTCTCCTTATTGGGAGAAGGGACAGATGAAATGTAAAATAGATTCTCTGGGTCTTTTGCACTACTATTCAGGTTTAAGAGCACAAGTATTTTGAGATGCACATGGAGAAAGTACCATGTCTGTCTTGCTTGTGTGCAGCTTCAGAGGCAGAGATGCAGAGGCTGTCATATTTTAAAGCATAGCAAAGGAGATGAAGACATCCAGGAGTATACCCCCAGCATAAGATCTCAAGGCTTCCAAATGACTCTTAAAAATACATGTTGTTCATGTTGTTATCTATGCTAAATAAACATGTATGGGGAAGAGGTCTGGGGGAGAAGTTAGGACTGGCATTTTGGTTTGTATTTCCTGGATCCTAAACATAGTTCCATAGTATGTTAAAATGATACATAAAAATTATTTTAGAGATCTTATTTTTTATAACTCAGTGATAGAAAAAACGTTTTTTCCAATCCCACTCTCTTAATGCAATTATAATTGTACAAATACCCTTTGACCATCACTGGCTTTGCATGAAGTTGTCTTGTGGAGATGTGATATGCTTTTTGTATTTTTTTAATATTTCCTCTTTTGATGCAAAAAATTGCACAAGGTTAAGGTATCTTGATTTTTAACACCCTATTCCTGATGATCTCAGTGTTCTCTGCAGCAGTCCTGTGACTGTTTTGTCACAAATGGTGAAGGGAATACATACATGGAGTACACTATTGCTAAAATAATAAACATAAGTTCACTTGAGAACAAAATAATATTAAAAAAGAAGAATATTAAAAACCAATGTTGCCTGATAGCAGGAATTCTTCTGAAGGACAAGACTCCTTTCAGAAAGACATCAGTATATTTTAAAATGGCTAGGAATGTAATTTGAAAGATATAATTTATAATAGAGATAAAAGGATTAATTGTTAGCAGGTTTTGTTTCTAGACATTGAAAATGGTCGTTCAGCTGTGCAATGGCATTCTTCCAAGCTTAAATATCTTTATTGCAGAAAGAGCAGGTGTAGTCCCCACCTGTACTGCTGTATTTTTGATGTTCAGTGGTCCTGTACCACAATAGTAGCATGAACAGTAGTGACCCTGTCTTCATGCATACACCCTAAAACATATTGAAAACTGTTATTGTTGTTTAAAGGGAGCATCTTGGAAAAAGCCCTCCTGATCTTTGCAACAATATTGGCTGAGAACATGATTTTAAAACTCCTCTTGTTGCATGACATCTCTTCTCCAAGAAGTTGAGCTGTCAAGGTTGGCCAGGGAGGATCAAGCTGCCCAAGGTGGCTCTTGTAAAGCCTTCCTGTGACTAGCACAAAAGAGAACAAGATAGGCTTTTCAGCATCATGCATCTTTAAAGTAGATTTCTACTGCTTTGGTCTCTTGGGAGGCTGTTTCTATTGGTGTCCTCTAGCTCCATCCCTGACTGAGACTCACCAGCTCACAGAGGCCCTTCTTCAGAGAATCACCCAGCAAGGTACCTCAAGGAACACATTTTCAGTGTAGTCAGGCCCAAAAGCATGTGTGAATTAGACATCACAACACTTTCTACCCCAGGTTTTAAATGGATGGGTGCCTCCCTGACCAGTACCAGGTGGATCATTTTCTGGATTGTGGGCATAGCAGCCTATTTGCTTGCAGTGACTTGCTAACAGTAGCATTTTCCACACATCTGGGTATCAATCTACTCCACGTTCTGACACTCTGCTCTGCTGGATGAAGGACTGCCTTTCTGCCTTTGGACTGCTCATTGCTGCTGAGGTATGTTTCATGGATCTTCAGTGCATACCAGATCATATCTCACTGGAAAATAAATGCTCTACCAACAAGCCAACTCACTCTCTCAGCTGGAGGGGTGATATGCCAGTGTCTGGGTCAGCAGAAGTTTGTTATGACTGAAAACCAGCTGTGGTGATGGGTACGTGAGTGTGGTGTGGGAGTTGCTCGTTCTCTTGAGAAGCAGGTGTGAAGTTTTAATGGCATGCAACACCCTCTCCTCATGTTGCTAAGAACGGCTGGTTACTGATGGCATTGCTGCCTAAGAAACACTGTACTCACAGAATTACTCCTGGAATTACATTAATTGTGCTGATCAGGAATTGCTTTTTTCTGTTCACTAATTTTGTTCAGTGTGAATAGCACAGAGTCTTAGCAGAGAACGTAAAAGGTTAGCAAGACACTGATCGAAAAGAGAGGAGGGAAGCAGCTTTTATGTGAAGCACCTGGACAGGTGTTTTGTCTCAAGTATGGTGAGATGCAGGTGGATTTTGGTTTTCCTTAAGTGAGACCTCCTCTTAAAAGATCAGGTTCATGAATGTTTTGAAATATATTTTGGGGACTGAATCCTTTCTTTGGAAGAAATGCGTATTTGCTAGGTTTTTCTGATCAGCTTCAAGTAAAAGACATCCTCTAACTATCATTTTAGATATGGTGGGTTGTCTTGTGATAACTGGCTACTCTACTGGTGCTATATGAACATGCTGATAGTGTCTTGATGAAAGGGAGACTGCATCCAGGCTTGAGGGCCACTCCAAGATATAGTCAATGCTTCTAGAGATGAAGTTGCAAAGCTTTTTTTTCTCTAGATAAATTTCTAGACCAGAATATCTTTTAATGAGTTCAAAATTGAGGGCTGAAGTATCTAAAATGTGAATAATTCCTTTAGTTTTTCTCATGTTGTTCTCCTTAATTGCCTATAGCAAAATTTTGGGGATTCCCACAAATACTGAAAAGGTTACCACGAGGTAATGAAGCTGTTGTCTAATTATGCTGCCAGGTCTTTAATTTCATATCCCGGAGATGCTCAGACCTTCCTGAAGACAGGGGGTTTTGGCTGATGATTGCAATTAGTTGCAGTCGTGACATGTAGCGTGTGAACTGCGAGCAGGGACGGTGCTGCCGGGCTAGTCCTGAAGCCCCATCACTCTCCGGGCTGCAGGACACAGCCGGGATGAGCTCGGATGTTCCTGATCCGGCTTTGCCCTCTGGTGGTACCCGCTTGAAAGATTCCCTGAGCCCGAGAGAGATCAAGGCTCTGAAGAGCCTGAAAAGATCTGAGGAAACGGCAGGTGTGTGTGATGGGTGTAAAAGTACTGTGATGGGTGTGAAAGGAAGGGTGTAAAAGGTGTGAAAGGAAGGAAAGGTCTTGCAGACATCAGTACTGTGGATGCCAAAGAGGATGCCAAGGAAGTCAGAGGCAGGAAGGTTCAGTGCCCCTTCATCGAGGTAAGCTGAAAAAGGAGTTTTTCTGACATGCAGTTCCTTACTGCTCTGACCAATCCTTTGGCATCAAAAACGCATTCACTTGGAAAATATCACAACTACTGTCGTATTAAAGCTCAGTTCCTAACCTGATTATGAGGACACACCCCAAAAAAGACTCCCCTGTATCTCAGTAAAGGAGAGAACTTTGGGGAATTGGGAACTTTAATGACAGACATCCTCTCACCAGCCCTCAGAAAGCTCTGAGTAACGCTATAGCGCTTTCATGAAGTGACCATTCATTTAACTGGCAGATGTGTTTGAGGGGAGATAGGTTTTTATTTTTATTACCTGGGTGTTTTATGTGCTGGCAGTTCTGCATGTGTGTGAATGAAATTTCTGTTTCTCCTCTTGGAAAAGAAACTAGCAATTACTTATAGCCTATAAGGGAAGGAAATGCAAAATGCTTATCTGAGAATACAGTTAAGGTTTAAATCAGGTGTCAAGCAGCAACTAGAATAAAGAATGTTGCAGTTTGAGAAGAATAGTTCTCCTAGGCAATATCAAAAAAAGGTGCACATTTTGAATGTCTAGGTGTAGCTTTATTTAATTTTTTTGCTGTTTCTCTTTCTACTTTAAATTAAGGAACAAAGAGATGAATGCTTTTCAGGGAAAGGATGGATTTTTTTCTCCTGAATAAAAGATTTTTATTCTTGAGGAAAAAAGTTTGGAACAGTTGTTGTTAAACCTAGTCATACAAAAAAGCAAAACAGATCCTCTCTTTTTACTTTTTTTTAGCATTTACGAGCAAAAAGTTTCCAGTAAAAAAAAAAAATCAATGTACTTACAGTTGGATATGCAAATGTAGGGATAATGACTGCAATAATTTTGGGGAAATTCCTACTAATAAATGACTAAATAAAATCTAGGGCATGGGACAAGATTATGTATTTTGACATATTTTTCATCACATTCTGAAATGGCCTAGGTATAGGAGACAGGCCTCGCTTGGGGATTGCAATTATTGTATCCCGCGGCACGGTCTTTCAAAAAAAGTGCAGTAAAATAATCCTTCCTATCATCTGTATGACCACGTATACCTCCCTTCTTGAAAATATTTGTTTTGTTTTATGTTCTGGGTCCTGACTTTAATTATTTAAGCCTTGCAAAGCACTGTGCTGGAGATGGACAGTACACTACAATTTTGTTATTCTGGCAGTATCATATCACCTGAAACCAAGGATCCTTACACTCAGAAAATGGTGTCCTGAGAAAGATGTCAAAGCACTACTAAAAAGCCAAAGGCCAAAATACTCTGGAAAGCACTCCCCTCACACAGGTCAGCAGTTCGTTGTTTTTACACTAAAATTACAAGATTCTATGTACCCAAAACGATGCTGTGCATTTAATTGCAGCAGGGTTCTCGTGATATTTTGTGCTCATGGTAGAAGAAAAAATAAATTAAAACCTGAAATATACATATTCCTGAATATTTTCATGTCAAATGAGATCTTTGTTGCTCTCATCTTCAATTTTGCTGGCGTTCAGCAACAAAAGAGATCTTTTATCTCAGTGTAAAGGATCTACACTGCTATCAGTTCTGATTCCAGCATTCAAATTTTTGACACACTATTTTAGTAAATAGGGTTTCTTTTTAACACAACCATGCCTGCAATACCCTGAAATAAATAATTACTAGAGATGTAACCCATATCATCCAAGTTGCTATACCGGTTAGCATCTGCATATTTGGGAACAATCATTTGCATGCTTTAAAATGTTAAAATTTTCCAGTTTATTACATTAAAATTCTGGACAAAAACATGAATGACTTCTTTAAATACTATGTTCAAAACATAGCATTTATTTTTTAAAGAGAAATAAATTCAAAATGCTGCTCATTTTAAAAATATGCGTCTTCCTCTTGTTGAAGATGAGTAAGTAATGTACTTCTGATTCTTCTTCTTTCTTTTAAAATTTTATGTGTTTATGTGGGCATTTTTCTCATTCAAAGGATAAAGAAATATAAAGATGATCAATACATGCATGAATATAGGCATGATAAGCAGGCAATAACTCTGAATTTCTAAAGTTAGATGGTAAGAATAACACATATGCTGTACTTTGGGAGCACTAGATTTGGTAGCTAATGTTTAGGCAATTCGCTTAAAAATAAAAATACAAGCTTTTTCTAATTACTCTTCGATATCACTTCCGTTTTCTTAGTAAATGTCTTTTAAACCACTATTAATGGTGGAGAGCTTTGTGGATATTTACAAGAAAGACTTTCCATATTTAATGTACAGCATCCAAAACCATGTAGAAATACTTGTGAAAAAGGCTGAGAAATGGGTAAATGAGACAGAGTACTTAGAAAATAAAGAGAGATGAAATAAAGACCTGAACCTAAAGTTGGTATTAAGATGTTTACATTTTCAGATCTGAGCTGTTGGAGGGGTTCAAGAATTAAAACACGGTAAAAATTGTGAATAAGGAAAATAGCTTATGACCAACACTTGAGTAGGTGTGGGCAAGACAGTGAGGAGGAGAGAAAATCGAGACTGAGACTGGCAAGACCCAGACAAACACTTTGCTGATTGTGATTTGGTTTGGAAAGCCAAGTTCATTCTCTCTACTGCAAATGCCTACACCCTTCTATCTGGTTGTAAAATCCCTTGCCATTTTCTTTAGCCCTGTTCTTCTTCCACTTTTGCTGGTTACTGTACAAAATAGAGCAGGAACCATAAATTACCCAGTAGAATCACTTAAGCTTAGTGATCATTTCCACATCATAGTTTAAGACATCATCCTGCATATTCTACCCAAGTATCCAAACACAGAATTGTCACTGTTCCCTGCTATTGAAAAACATTTGCTGAAGACTTGAGAAGCATCTTATAGCTCAACTGTTTAATCACAGACAAGTATGTAGATTATGGATTGGCATTTATATAGCATGTAATGGAAATTTTCCTTCTCTGAGAACCTGATTTACACTCTTGTCAGCTTCTTAAATATCCTAATGAGTGTAAATCTTTTTGTCCTCCTATGGTTCTTATTTTGTGAAGCTTTCCAGTTTATACCCTACCTCTAATAAAGGGTGTAAAAAAATCTCATCTTTGAAGTATTACCAGTGTTTTGTACAACTCTGAACCTTTGGCTTCAGGATACTTTTGCTGATGTGAAATTTTAGTAATTCAAAACAGTCACCTGAGCAACCTGGAAAATACCTAGGCCTGCTATAAGCATGTTGGTAATAACAGTTTAGCTGTATTCCAGTTTGAGATGGCTTCAGTCCTACATAAGACTACATGGATGATAATTTTGAAAAGATTACTTGCAGTTCCGGGATAAAATGTCTTCTCCTTTCTGCCTGTACTGGAAAGGCTGACACAGAACTCAGTCACACTAACTAACTTAAATTCTGTAAACTGTTCCTGTTTTTGAATTTTTTGACATTTTACTTTTCATGTCAATATTATGCTCTTAAAAACAATACTTTCAACTTGAAACCAAAGAGCCATAGAAAATACTAGATTTTTATTTTTTGTCACTTTGGATTAGGGGCAAAATTGTAACTGAGGAATACTTCACCAAGGAGTGGATAAACAGATCTAGAGGTGTTTGAAGCTGCTCACCTGACTGTTCTGGCTATGTTGCCAAATTGTTCCCTGGTCTGTTCAGATCTGAATCTCCCCAAGTCCACTTTCGTGCCAAAGCAGGTTAAGAATTGTGTTCCAGATGCCTAAGGATCTGCCAGGTCTTATTCAGTTACTCCTCACAGTAGTTCTCACACAGACTTGCATGATTAGAGCCTTCCCAAAATACACCATTTTTGAACAAAATTTTGTAAGGTGTGTGATCACTAGAGATCACCAGTCATATTTGGAGTATTTACTCTGCCTAGGCTAACACGTCTTGAGCAACTCCTGTAACCCCAGGAGAGCCCTACTCAGTGATCAGGAACCTGGTCTGAGCAGGAGGCAAGTCCTGCACCTTCTTTCAGACTACGTAGAGTTGGCTTTATAGGATGTAGGATGTCTGTGGGTGGGTTTACTTCCTACTTGAATGTTTTATCGACGAGATCCCTGTGCTCTCCTGGGTGATGCTTTACCCACAGTTCCACAGTTCTCTGCCTGTCTATAGAGGTGCACATTTTTATTTTCATGTCCTCTTTAATATCCTGGTACAAACTGCTTTAGAATCAGGGAATGGACTTTGCCTCCAAGCAGAACAAGTTAAGTGAAGCAAAGCTGGCTCTTTCAAATACATGTGCCATGAGGTATCTTCACCTTACTTGTAATAAACTAAACCACCTGTCAGACACAATACTGCTATTAGCTTCATAAAATCCTTGTCACAGAGGCTCTGGCTTACATTCTGAATTAGACACTAAAAAGGGTTTTGGAGCATTAAGTCTTTTGTAGCTCATTAACCTGTTAGACAAATCCCAGATGTAATAGAGTAACTTGTAAAAAGCTAAGCTATTTCTGCTTCAGGTAAAACGAAGATCTAAAACTCATAATTTTTTAAGTTTATAAATTTTGGGAAAAGATAATTGTCTTTGTTAATATTAAGGATTCTGTCAAGTACATCAAACTGTGGTATGATATTAATGCATAATGATATGAGGGTAGCTGTTTGTCTACAAAATAGGCAGATGCTGGAGCAACACTTGAATCTCTCTGGAATGGGCTAAAATTTAGTAATCAAAAACAGAAGATGAAAAATAAGCATATGGAGAGGCAGGACATTATCCACTACTCTATGCTTTAATTAGAACTAACTATTCAAAGTGGAAAGTTTCAGCTGTGGTGTCATAACCCTACATCATAATAATAATAAACATGGACGTATTAAATTTCCCATTTTCTGTGGCAACATGTTCAGTCACTTAAACTGCAAACACTTAATAAAATACAGTGAACTGGTGTTAAGAGAAATTTGTCTTATATGGACTGGGAATTTCTCATAACTTCTGCAGTGATTGCAACTGTAAATAACGCAAGAGGGCTTATTTAACTCTATCCTTTAAGTATATGAGGGAGAGACTTCTGATCTCCATATAATTTGCTGTGAAATTTGGGTAAGGTTTTTTAAATTTTAGTCAAAAGTGCTCAGTCTCCCTGTTGAAGAATGGCCTTGCAGGCAGATTGTCTTCCAAGCTGTGTTACCAAATGATGTCTGGGTAAAAGAAGTGGCATATAAGATCCATTTAGGTCGGATAATACAACAAAGTACTTGCAGCTTTTCTAGTATGGCTGGGTTTTGGGTTGTTTTTCTTCCAAACCAGAAATTTAGACATTTTTAAAACCGAACATTTGGGGATGAAGAGTTTTCTTATAAATTTATACTGGGCATGCAATATATATTTCAGATTTTCTTCTCTCCTGCTGTTGAACAACAAAGAGAATGTAGTTGAGCAATTATGTTTCCTTTAGCTTTAAAACAAATGTGTCTTTCAAAAGTATTTATTTTTCATTCTATCTATTAATCTTGCCTGCAGCCTTTGCATTTGAGTGGAAGTTTTTTCTCCGCTTTTCTCCTTTTTGTCTTCCAAGCAGTAAGTTTGTCAGTGATGGTTAATAGAGCAATGTTACTGCTGATTTTGGAGAGCCCAGCGGGACCAACAACTTTGCAACATGCTCCAGTAGTCAAATTTTCCTCTTTCTGACATCTTAGTAGCAGAAGGAAACAGCAAGTGATTCTTTCACATCACAAAAAAAGGTGGAAATGTTTGTCTCAATTTTGCAATTTACAATCGTACAAGCAGATGCTAAGGGGAAAGGTCTCTCCCACCTTCCTCCCTTCTCCCACCTGAATCATAGGGGATCTTCAGCCCCCACCCCAAAGCATGTGCTGTTTTACCTGGGTTGTTGGATCAGGGTTAGTAAATTAACATGGCTTGCTGAGAGATTCCTAGGAGTGGAGAGGATGCAAGTATTCTGGAAACAGCAATCCTACCGAGGTGGGACGGATGTCAGAGCATCTACAGGTATATAAATCTACAGAACCTGATGTAGATAAGGGTTTATACAGAGGCATCAGTTTCATTGCCTATTATAATAATCAGTACCAATTTAATAATATATGGCTACAGATTGTTTTGCAATCATCAATGAACTGTTAAATCATTGTATGTCATCTCTAAGACTGTTAAATATACTACAAAAATATTATTTTCTAGATGGTGATTGTTGGAGGCTAGGAACACTAATTGAGAGCATTGAGGCAGAGATAGCAAGTCAAAGTACACTTTCCTTAATGAGCTGCATGCTATTACTGGGAGGAGTTTTCAGCCTGGAAGTGGTCATTCCCCACCCTGAGTGAGTGTTGCCTCATCCTGTTGGAGCAGGTCCAGAAAAGGGACATAAAGATGATGGGAAGGATGGAGCACCTCTCCTATGAGGGAAAGCTGAAGGAATTTGGATTGTTCAGCCTGCAGAAAAGAGAGTGCCAGAGAGACCTTATTGTGGCTTTCCAGTATTTTTAGGGAGCCATTAAGAAAAATGGAAACAAATATTTTAGCAGGCCCTGTTGCAATGGGACAAGGGGAAATTGTTTTTAACTAAAAGAGGGTTAATTTGGAGCAATTATAAGGAAGAAGCTTTTTCAGTGAGCGTGGTGATACACTGGTACAAGTTGCCTGGAGAGGTGGTAAGTGCTGTATCCCTGGAAACTCTCAAGATCAGGTAGAAGGAGGCTCTGAACAACCTGATCTTCTTGAGGATGTTCCTGCTAATTGCAGAGGCCTAGGGCTAGATGGATTTTAAAGGTCCATTCCAACCCAAACTGTTCTGTGATTCTGTAATCCACAGGCTAAGAGCACTGGAGTAGCAGAGCCTCACCTGGTCACCCTTCACCTTGGTGGAGGCAACAGGGCTGAGCAGAAAAGTCTTAACAGACAAATACACTTTCAGATAATAGACCTGACTTTACAATTTTCTCCCTAGGGGAAACAAAGCTTTAAGGCACCTATAAATAAGGGCAACTTGGCTCTGCCTTGCTGCAATTTCATTCACTCAGAATTGCATGTGGGAAGGCAAAAGGCTGTGGGGGCTCTGCCTGCCCTCCTCTCCCCTCCCTTCTTTGCTCTTTAGAACCCAATTTTGTACAAGAAGATGAAGTGGGGAATAGCAAACAGTTGATAAAATAGTTGTCAGGTATCTTTCTGTAAACTCTGGGTACTCTCAGGAATCTCTTACTAAAAAAAATGTATATGGAATGAGTGCATTATAATCACACGATCCTGTAGGCCAAGCTTTAAAAAGTGTCCAGTAGCTAATGACCCTTTTGTCAAATATGTCATGTTGTTTACTTCTGTCATACTTAGGTTGTTCAGGTTTCCTGCCCCTAGACTTGTTAGGATGGTTTATCATTAATGTAACAACTTTTCTGGTTCTATTTCTTTCTTCCGAGTACTGACTATTTGCTGCTGATTGGAAGTAATGGAGAGACATACTTACATTTCCACAAACATATATTTCCTGCATCATTATTCTGTTTGCTAGCAACAGTTCTATTTCTTTTTTAATGATCTGACTCATTGTTTATTTTCCATGCACCTTTGCTTAGGAAAAACTTTGTGGGTCTTCCCTACTTAGGAAGAAACATTGTGGTCTTAGGAAGAAACATATGTTCTAGTGTTTCTTAGATCCAATATTTCTTGAAACTTCCCACACAGAGTTTAACCTGCTCATCAAAATATTGATTACTAGAGTTCCCGCTACTTTTTCCAGAAGAGGTGAAGAGAGGTGAAGAGTGCCCTCTGGCATGAAAAAAGGGAACACCTCATGTCTGTGAAAGAAGATCTGTGGTTGACAGTTTTCCATTTACTGTAATATTTTAGGAATCACAGAGAGAAAGAAAATCAGTGCTGTAACACAAATGACTTATCCGAGCCCACAAATGTTGGTGTGGCCCTCTAGAAAAACCTATCCTGCTGACATTATAACACACCACTGAAGCTCAAAATACTTGTCTACATACACCATATATTATGGCCCTCCAGTGCTTCAAGTCAGAGAGCTGATCATGTCATTTGTGCCCCCATAACTGCTGTCAGGCGTCTGAGTCGTGTTAGCCTCCAGCCAGTCTGTGCTTACAGGCAGTAGGATGTGTCCCAGCCTCTCTGTGGGCTTGGCCCACATTAAGGGGTTAAAGCTGAATCAAATTGCTGTATACTTACCATGGCCTGCAGCTGAAAATACAGGCACTCACAACAAGCTGGCTTCATGGACCATGGCAAAGAGACCACATGCTGAAATTCAGCCTAAGAATGTGCCCCAAGCAGACAAACTGGGACCTGTTTTCTTGATTTTCTTCCACAGTGAATTCTGGTTTCTGCTGCTGCAGTCACTTTGTAAGATATGGAATCACTAAAATCTTGTTCAAAAAAAAAAAAAAAAGCAGTGAACTTCTCCCATGTAAAAATATTGGCATATTACATCCTTCTACTCTCCTACTTGAACAGCCATACAAGTAACGCTTTTGCTGTTCACTGAAGTAGCTATTATACTAAAATAATAATTTTGCCTTTTTGCCGAAAGTCACTAGCCAGGGTATACTACCCTTTTCTGTGTAGCACATCACTGTTACTTGGCCAGTTAACTGTATCCTTCCCTTCTCTGTGTTTTGAATGGAAGGAAATCACAGCTCTGCAGTGGGTGTATGTCAAAATGTACCAGGTTGTTATCTCCACTGCCATTTAATTTTCATGCCTTTCTAATGCTCTTTTAAGAGCCGTTGCATATGATGGTCTTCACATGGCAAGTTTTACCATGTTACAATAAAAATCTTTTAAACTCTTTGTTTTATTCTGTTGCTCCTACGCTAATTGTTAAAATAGTCATTAAAATAGTCACATTTAACTTGCATTCAAAGTTAAACGACCAGCTGCATAATTTTCTTTTTAGTCTTTCAAGAGTTTTCAGACAGACCTGACTTACTGTGTGCCTGAGATTAATCTGTGCTGGAGGTCAAGAAAATATGACTGTATGTAGCTGCTATGATATAGATCTTACTAATGAAAAGGAACTGAGGAGGGCAGGGGAGGAGAGGTCATACTAACTCAGAGCTCATCTGTTTGGATGAATGGATTCTTCAGGTTTGGATTTGCTCAGATACTTCAATTATCTTAGTTCTTTGTATTCTAAATAAATTTTAATATCATGTGACAAGTGAACCTCTATTTTTCAATATCCATTTTTTTATGTCTGTCAGGGAGAATTATCTGAGTAAACTCAGTACAGCTGCTGCTCAGTTTGCCCAGACACATCTTTTTCAGCCCTTTTTTTTGGCTCTGAAACATAGTTTTTGACGAGTCTTATGCACAAACATGAGGAAAGCAGTTTACTAGAAGGCCATTAAATTTTCAATGTCTTTAATATGGAAAGATAATCTTTAAAAGCAACTGGTTTGGAAAGGGACCAGCCTGAAAGAGATTCATTCACATGAATGCTAATCCAGGTGTAAATGTCCCCTACAGGATATGACCCAAAAAAGGCAGGCAACACTCTGCAGCCTCTGTGAGAAATGTTCCTCTCAATCAGCAGGAATCAAAGCAGACACAGAGGATTTTTTTTACTAAAATGTGGACTGTAACAATTGGCACTCTCATAATGTATTTTCCTGAGCATTCTAAGGGAGTTCTTTGAATAAATTTAGTGATACTAAGGTTCTTAGTCACAGTAAGTCATACTTAGTTATATTTAGTTATACTAAGATGGTATTTTGCCTTTTTGTTACTCGGTGGGTATAAGCTCCTAGTTCCTTTCAAGAAGCATTGCTGTCCTGCAGCTCCTAAATGTGGATGGTATGGTATGGTATGGAGGGCACTGATGACATGTTATTTTCCACTTTAAATCAAGTATAGATGAGGTTTATTTTATTCACTTTCTTGTTTAAGTCCCTGCAAGTGAGGGCAGAGATCTTACAAGAGCAAAGCAGTGATTATATAAAAGAGCGGGGAAATGTAAAAATGAAATTGAGATTTTGTGTTCTGTGTGTGTAAAGAAGTATTTGAGAAATGAATTAAAAAAAAAAAAATTACTGGAGCTGTGCTGAAGGCTTCCAAATGAGAAGTGTGTTAAATTAGAGTAGCTCCGTCAGTACAAAACAATTCCCATGTTGACTACTACTTAAGCTTAAACAGCTCTCCATTTGAGGCCCATTCTCACCACCCTAGTGAATGCCCCTTGCTGGTGTCAGTCAGACTCTGTGCTCTCCTCACTAGAGGATTTAACTTCACCCACGCCCTGAGGCACAAAGGAAGGTCCTGCAGCAGAGAAATTTCCTGTAGGCACCGGAAGAGGAGAAAAGAGGAGGTCCGGGGCATAGAAATCGCATGAATTGTTCTTGTGGACAGCTTGTTCTGTGTCATTTCACAAGAAGTCCCAGAGATTTTAAGCCACAAAATACATCTGTGTACTGACCTACTTCCCCGAGATACAAATTGGTGGGGGGGTGGGGCGGGGGGAATGCTTCAGCAGGAGATTGCAGAAATCATCCCTTTTATTAAACTTACTGAGAACAGAATCTATAAGTTTCTCTGACTCGAAGCCACAATATGGTGCCCTTTACTGCGGCATATGACCTCTAAAGAGTTTTTGGGAAAGCTGTGGGAAAATGTCACATTTACCAGAGCTAGCTGTTAATCGCAGCAGCTACACTGCTTCATTTTGCGCCAGTAAACAGGCTCAGCAGAAGAAACACAGCACAAGTCATCAGAGCTGGATTATTTTCACCACTTGATTTTCATCTGTGAGCCTAAAAATGCCAATATGTATGCAATTTTTGTTTAGTTTAGTTCTTTTAATCATTCATTCCTTTCTCTTTCTGCAGCTGTAGGAAGGATAATCTCAGTTAGAAACATCAAAAATAAGTGGGTGGGACTCTAACAGAAATTGATCTGTGTAAACACAAGGGAAAACCACAATGTATTAGTTGTATGAGTGTCTACATGGGTGATTATTCTATATACAGAACTCTCTCACCTCCTATTTTCCTTTTACACGTCTATCTTATTTCTGGGGTTTTTTTCTCTTTGGACTGAAGTCAGTAAACTGTCTTCCTCGTGCTTTATTGCCCAAGTTAATTTTCTTCTAAATTAACAAATAAAAATGGTGTATTTGTTGTAGAAGAAGGAAGAATGCAACCATCTTGAAATTATTAAAAAAGCTCTTAAATCCAATCTTTAAACACCTGTGAGTGGGTGGTGCTTCACCCCCCCACACCTTATGCATACTGAACATCTGTGTAAGACATCTGGAGGTTTGTCAGTTTTGAAATATTTTTCCCTGCACATCAAACATGGACTCAGATGCATTCTGGTTCTTATCAAGTTCTCCAGTGCTATCAGTAACAGAGAAACTTCCCGTATCACCTAATTATAGAAGGCTTGAACTTCTTATAATTTTTGCACGTCTTTCAATTTCAACGAAATTTATATAATTTTGAAACTGTTCTGTATTACTAAGTCACCCTCAACTAGTACCAAAAACATGTATAGTACAGAGTTTTTTGCATTACTCTTTCAGTATTATAAAGTATAGCAGAAGTTTTGCAGTCTGCATGAATAAAGTATCCTAATGTTCAGCATAACAAGGTCTTTTATGTTGCTTCTTGTGTAATGGCAGACTTGATTCTTGTTTATTTTACTGCAGAATGTTCTCCTGTCCTGTCCTGTCCTCTCCTCTCCTCTCCCTGTAAGCAGTTTAGATTTTTTTTTTTTTTTTTTACAAAATATAGTGGGAGACATTAAGTTAAGAAAATACTACTAGTCTGTAGTTTTTACAGTAAGTGAAGTATGTGGTGCTTGATACATTGGCAAAGAACTTAGGAGGCAAGTTTCAAATAAATGTAGGATAAATTCTCCTGAACTTTAGTGTAGAAGCACGTCAAAAGTTGTCAATTTATTACTATACTATGTCTAAATTAGATTTTTAAATTATTAGTTCTGGAAGTTACCTATGAAACCTCTTTTATGCATATTCTTTAAACAGCTTAACATTTCTGGATACTGAATCTGTTGCAACAACACAACCAGGGTGCAGAAAACCAATGTATTTGAATGGCTTTATTTTGCTTACATATATAGAAAAAATGTGTTCACAATAGTAGTTTCGGGGTTTGTGGGTTTGGTGGTTCTTTTACCTTTTGAGGGCTTCAGCAGGTTCTCAGATCAACATACTAATTTTTCATACGGGGACTGATGGGGATCAGAATAGGTCAGACTAAACTATTTGTTTTGCATGCTACCATTACTTCCCAAAGCTGCTCAGCTACAGAGTCATAAATAGATGTTATTCATAAAAGGAGCAGGTGGCTAATTAAAAAATACTGTGGAAGGTGTCAGGGTGTTATGCAAATCAATGCTTTTTTTTTTTTTTTGCCTGATGTCAAATAAATGCATAATTTTATTTGTAAATTTTTATTTGTATTTAGCAGAATCATTCAGTAAAATTAAAAGCAAGTTTCTCACCTCTGATTAATGGATTTTCAAAAATGACTTCTTCTATATGGATTCCAATGTCAGTGCAAGCTGGTATGGCTTAGTCATGGCTTAACCACAAACTCTCCTCTGTATTTTGGCAGGAGATTGCAGGAATCAATTCCCCAATCTCTGTAATTGCCACGGAGTAGTGTACCGTCTGTGCTCTGGACATGTAGGGCACTTACACTACCAGCAGCAATGTAGTGTTAACCATCAGTTCCTCTAATATTCACTTGTGTCTGTTGAGGAGTATGTACACTGTCATTTTGGCCATGAGTAATTTCAGAAACACCAAATATCCCTTAAAGAACAAATACCCATTTCACTTCCCTTTTTTATAGGATGGGAATTCTGGGGCATACAAGACCCCTTGAAGTCTGAAAAACATCACTTTCCTCACTCCTCTGCACCATGTATTTATGACAGCTCCTCCCTGGCATACCGTTCTTCTCCCTGCCTCATGTAAAATTCTTTTGGCTTTTTTTTTTCATGTGGTTTATCTTCCTTTCTTTCATCTCACATCTTCTCCCTCATGGCCCCAAGCTCACTGTTTTCTTAATAAACTAAGCTAAAATTGTACTGTCTCCCTGAATTTTGTCACACACCCCCCACCACCTCCCTTCCTTATTTCAGTAGATTTAATACAAGATTAGACCTGAAAGAAGTCAGCCTCAGTACAATCCCTGTAAATGATCAGTACCTGTTTATAACATTTGAATGTTTAAAATAACTTCTCCTAAGATGCTACCAGTGCTGTGATTTTTGTTTTAAAAAAGAATAACCTAACTAATGCATTTTTTATTCTGCTTTTTGTATTCCAGCACGCTCTGGAAGAAAACTCTCACCCTGTACATTTATAGCTCCATAGCTGTAAAACAAAGAATTGTTCCTTTTGTTTCACCCTCTTCCAGAAGCTCTCGTCCCAGCTTCATTTTATGTACATTGAACCAGATCCTTACACTCACATGGGCTGCTCATTTCAAACACTAAAATTCCTTGGCCGAGCGAGATAAGTTTTAGCAAAAATAAAAATGACCATTTTTGTAGACTTTAAAGCGGAGGACTGTGGCACAGATTCTGTCTCCTCTATCTTTTTTATTCCAGCCCAGGTCACCAACTGGCTACAGGTACTTTTGGATTCCAAGTTCTATTTTCTCACTTTCAAACAATTTCCAATATCTATGCATACATGTTGCAGGAAAAGCAGTACAAGATAACACAGCATGAAATCTTTTGGGCAGAAAATGTGTTATTTGTTTATGAAGTCTTTAAGCATGCTGGTTTTATGTATTCACACTTGTCCTCTTATGGTCTTCATGCACACACACAGACGCACACACACACACACAGAGGCTCTTGAGAGCACCAAGATGTGTGTGGTCCAGGGGAACATGCAGATATTAACCATTCATACCAACTGCATTTATACATCAACTTTAATATTTCTGTTAAAAATCTACAGTGTCAAATGGCAAAGTATTTGAGGAAAAAAAAAAAGTCTGGAGAACTTTGCTTTTTGTCTTTCTGCTGTACAGTCTATGTCATAACGAGACGTAAAAAGCATTTCATCTGTATTTTAATGTAACACATATCTCTGTGATAAGATCACAGTGACTGTTAGTTCAGTAGAAAAGAAGGCTCAGTTATAGCAAACATTCTTCTGTTGATATAACGCATCTGTTTTTTTGAGTACATGATCATATTAAAAGACACAGAAGTCCCATTTATGGGAGAGAATTAAGCTGCTAAAAGAACTTGAGTACCATGGTAACTATTATTTCCAGAATTCATAAATTACAATTGGAGTTAAAAAGATATCTGTCACTAATTATGGAAGATACCTTGTATAGGCTAATGAAATAAAGCCCAAGAAATCAAGTAAAATTTTTTTTTAACACAGTCTTGAAAAAAATTTTTAGTCTATACGCTTAAGACCAAAAAACCCTTTTTGCTTGTAACTGCATTGAAAGACCAGCTTTTTCTTGCAGTGTAACATTTACTAGTTTAAGGCTTATAGATAGATCATTAACTAGAAACAGCTCTGATAGGTCCTTTCCTGGCTTTGAAGTGTGCAAAAAATACTGCTTTATTCTATTCATTATTTTAATACCCCCAAAGTGTGACAATCAAAGGAATTAATACAATAATGTTAGTGGGTTTATTTTGCAAAAGATTTTAAAGGTTCAAGCGCTAATCTATTTAAACATGTATATAGCTCCAGAGGTAAACGTACACATGCACAGCAAGAAATTCTTGTATCTAGTAACACTTTTACTGAATGCAATGTATAGGACCAGCTTTCTCATCTAAAACACTGGTGATACGAAAATCAAATCTCTAATAGGTGGCACCTTAGTACTCCACGTAGCAGTACTTGCATATTCAGCAGTACTTCATGAAGCTTCAATAAAAATCACTAGCAGTTCTACCAACTTTGAAGTTCAGTATAGGTCCCAGTGCTTTTTTCGGCTAAGATCGTCATTGTATTTGAAAAGAAAATATTACGATGATCCACTCAATAAAAGTCAAAATCTTTATGTATGTGAATAATGACTGAACTATTAAACTCCCATCTGCCAGGTGTCAGAAGTAAGAATTACATTACAAGATTGTGAAATTCCTCTTATATAGATTTAATAGCTAATGGTGCCTGGATCATTTCAATATTGATCCTCTTCAGGCTTCTCTTCTGCAAAGACTGATGCTTGGTAGCCAGAAGAATCAGTTTCGAGATCACTGCCATTCCACCTTGGCAGTAAGCCTGGCAGAATGTCTGGAAGAATGAGGCCACACCTACAGTGATGGATAAAGATCATAATGTGGTCATCTAGAAAGGAGAATTAATAACTTTCCTGGGTGAGATAAACCAGTTCTATCTATCAGAAAAATGTACACCTCATTCAAGCTTGGGAACTCTCAGTATTGGAAGATTTTCTATGGAAAAGGGCATTAAGGGGGCCCTCATTAGGAATTCTCTTTTAGACATAAAGAAAAGAGAGGAAAAAAAATAATTTCTGTTCACCTTAAAGATTTCCAAAACTTTTGAACTGAATGTATCTACTCCTTCTTTAAAAAAATTGAAAAGGCATTGCAGGGGCCAGAGAACTGCTGTACACTGTATAGGGAAATCTGATAAAATAATCAAAAGATACTGTCCCTCTCTCTTCTCCTGGAAGCTTTACTTCCTTACTTGCAAATCGTTTTCTGAATTGTGTAGTGCTCTGCTACTCGAGAATTCATATGACAGATTTCTACAGAGAGAGCAGAACAGTGAACTAGTTATGATTTGTGACATCAATTGCCTAACAGGGAAATGGAGATGCAAAATCAGAGCAAGATTTGAGAGTAAGATCACTGCTGAATAGACTAACCTGGGACCCCTTCTGTTCCCCTTGGTACTTTAGTGTTTTATCCCTGACAGCCAACTATATGGTCATCAAAATATTTTACTCACAATTTGAGTCACAACTAATTCGGCAATCCAAAACTGTCACAGGATGGAGTCCAGCATTACCACCTGTTTAAGGCTATTGTGTCCCAAAACTTTGCAGATATTTACTAAAATATAATTACAAGAGTGGGGTGCAAAAGCAATAGAGATAACTTTGCATTGGGAAAACTTAATTTGCTATAATTTTTTTAATTGAGAGGAATTAATTGAAAGATACCTTGTAGGAGGGGCATGAAAACTACTCCTCAAAAATGGAGATTTTTTTTCCATATTGGTTATATGGTAAACTAATATACCTGGGGTTTTTAGGTAACAGTTTGGGTTTACTAATTTATGTGCTGAGGAAACCCACTCAATTTTCAAATACTGATCTGGGTTTTTAAAGCCAACTAATTGTACTGAGATTAATCTCACCATAACATTGTGCCGTACTTGGTGACTGAAGGATTAATTACTGTGGACTTGTATTAGCACAAAATAGTTGTTTAAGGCTAGGATCATCATTCAGTTGGCTGGTGAAAGTATGATTTAATATAATGACTGTATAAAGATAAAATACTCCTCAAAGAAAGTGTCATTTTTAAAACTGTAACTCTCCTTATTCTCTTGAAGTTTTACATTGGTGAAGAAAAATTACTGACATTTGTATCTAATAGTATGGCCCAATCTGTGATACAGACCAGGGTACTTTGCAAATATTTGTAACCAGATCTTTATAATTGCTTGTATTCTTGAAGTCCAGAAAGCCAACCATGTCCTGGGCTGCATCAAGCAAAACGTAGCCAGCAGGTCAAGGGAGGTGATTCTGCCCTTCTACTGTGCTCTTGTGAGACCCCACCTGGAGCGCTGAATCCAGCTCTGGGCCCTCGACATAAGAACAACACAGACTTGCTGGGGCAAGTTCAGAGAAGGACCATAAAGATGCTCAGAGGGCTGGAGCACCTCTCCTATGAAGACAGGCTGAGAGCTGGGACTCTTCACCCTGGAGAAGAGAAGGCTCTGGGGGTTCGTATTTGCAGCTTCACAGTACCAGGAGAGGGCCTCCACAAGAGGGAAGGAGAGGGACTCTTTACAAGGGCATGTAGTGATAGGACAAGGGGAAATGGCTTTTAACTGAGGATAGGTTTATACTAGATGTTAGGAAGAAATGCTTTGTTGTGAGGGTGGTACAGCTGGAACAGCTTGCTCGGAGGAACTGTAGATAGCCCACCCCTGAAAGACTTCAAGGCCAGGATGGACGGGCCTTTGGCCAGCCTGGTCTAGTGGAAGTTGTGGAATGGCAGGGAGGTTGGAATGAGATGATCTTTAAGGTGTCTCCCAACTCAAATCATTCTGTGGTTTGATGACTTGCTATATTGACTTCCTTACTTGTCTCAACAGTTGCATATTTTAAACAAAAGCACAAATACCATGAAAATGCCAGGGTGTATCTTGATATTTTATCTTAGGCATGAGGCCTAAAAGTAACATTGTTTCCATACATATCTGAACCATAAGGGCCCCTCTCCTGAAGGCAGAATGAGCATCTTAACTGCACCAAAAATTGTTCACTTCTTGGGTTACAAGCAAGTGTTATGGTCTAAGCACAAGTATGTTGTGTCATCAAATGTTCTCTTTGTGCTGTAGTACCAAGTGCCAGATATGTCTTGAAATGAATATTCAATTTAACATTTATGGAAAAAATAGTCTAAAATCCAAGCTGAGCAATTCTTTGTTTTGCTCTGAATTTGTTGCCTGGTTTTTTGCATAATGAACGGCAGCTCTAGGAAAAATACTGTAGAGTATATGTTCATGGTGTCTGCTCACTTTCTAAGGTATTGCAAATGTTTCTGACAATGTTGTAGTGGAGACTGTGAACTTTGATGTGAACAGATGGGAGAAAGAAAAACTGAGTGTAATTAAAACTTAAATGTTGAAAGTTTGATCTTGCAGTCTGTGCTCAAAATGACTTCCCTGTGTAGAGAGAGTTCAGCTTGAATAACCACCACACTAAAGGCTTCTAAGACAACATAAAAATTTTCCCATTGTTTGTCCTTTCATGCTTCAATGAGGTGACCAGGAATGGTTTAGAAAAAGGAGTTATTAATCACCAATGTTCTATACTGCTTCTTCCAGTGGTGACCCAGAAAACAATCTATCTGTTCCCAGTGTCAAAGGTGCCTAAACACTGCAAGGCAAGAATGATCAAGTGGCTAAGGCATTAGACACAATTAAGAAAATAGACAGAAAATACCTAATTCAGTTTTAAAGTTACTGTGACACATGAAAGGTCACTTTAACTTTATTTTCCAGACATAAGTTGGCAACAGAGCTTTTCTATTTAGGCCATTTTCCTACGATGATGACTCAGATAAAGATAAAAATATAAAGTTCATTTTCTAGTGATCTGGTAGAATAAAGATCTACCTGCACATCTGTCACATTGAATGGAATAAAATAAACCCAAAAAACCAACCGACTCTTTTAATCCAATGTTTAATCTGTTTTGTAACAAGAAGTCTATTCGTATTTAGCTTATAACTTTTTTTGTCTGTCAGTGATACAAACAATATTTAATTTAAAAGGTTTCACCTACAACCTTTGAAACCCAGAGACTGCTGTTGATTTGTGTTTTAGAAAATAAATTGTACTGTCATAATTTCCAATAATTTCAGCAGAAATAGCTTTATGAGCTAAAATCTGGAATTTCAGATATTATTATGGCACATTCAGACTATGACATCTAAGTGAGTTACATGGCTGATTTTATTATCTGACTTGCAGAGAAGTGTATAAACACCTTCATTCATTGTGCAAGCAAGCTATGACTGGTCACTCCTTTCAAATCAAAGTTGTGTTGTGTTGGTCTTGCCTCAGTCAGAACATGCTTTGGTTGAACTAAGCAAGCATTTTATTAGTATCCACCAAAAAAATAGTATGTAGGACTTGATTTATTTGTCTCTCTACAAAATTTGAAGATAAAAAAATAAGAAGGAAAACACCTGTGTTGGTTAGAAAATAAGAACAGTAGGCAGCAACTGTAGTACAGAACTTCTGAAGACAACTCCTGCCAGGCTTTGATTCCAATGTGTTTAATTTTCTTAATTCTGTGAACTGGAGAATGCAGGTTATAAAAAGCAGAGGCCTATGACCCACTCCTAGAAGTAGATACATGAAAGAAACTACATTATTCCAAATTTAAGGGAAGTGAATCATTTACATCAGCTCTTGGGGTTTTTTTTCCTGTGTTAGTAGGAAATTTCGAGAGGAATTTGTCTACTAAAATGAAAAAAAAAGTTTAGCAGAGTATGTTGTCTTTGGAAACTTGTATTTTTATATTAGGAGCCACACTTTATAAAGGAATCTCATGAGTTTGAGGCAAAAGCAGAAGTACTTTCAAGCCTGACAAGCCCAGAAGTCAGTCGGCTGTGCTCTCCAATGTCACAGCAATGGCAAACTTGTAAAGAGGACAGTTCCACAGAAGACTCTCAGTAACAACTCTGGCAGCACCACGCTGCTGTGACAGCAATCTGAGTGTGCCTAAAGCAGATATACACACAAAAAAATTCTTCACTAAGAGGACATCAAAAACTGCACTCAGAAACATAGCTGGGAATAGCACATATTTACATGGTGCTTATGATTGCTTTTCTGTTTTTTATACTACAATTATGAAATGTCCACAGGGCCTTCATTCAAAGCCTTTTCTGAAGACATCCTTGCCAGACCCAAAGCAGTTGGGTATCAGCTTTCCTGATGTCACCCCTTCATGCTAGGAGATGCTAGGATCTCTGTATTCCTCCCAGGCTTCCTGCACTACCTTCACCATCTGGATACTCTTCTTTACATCTGTGTTTTGCACTGATCTCCTTGCCCCAGTCTCCACGCAGGCCTCTTGGATTTTTTGCTTGACTTCCTTGCTCATCAGGATGGACTGCTCTGGAGAACGGAGAAGGTGATCCATTCCTTGAGTAACAACCAGCTGTCTTGCACCCCTCTTACCTTCAGGTCCTTGTCCTATGAGACTCTTTCAAGCAGATTCATAAAGAGGCCAAAGTCTGCTTGTGCCTAGATGTAGTGTGCCTCCAGCAGATTTTGGGGTGTCTGAACCTCCCCTGTGAGCACGAGGACGGAAAAATGTGAGGCTGCTTCCAGCTCTTTGCAGAGAGAGTCATCATATGAATGATGAGATTGGGAGGATAAGCTTGTCCAGCCTCAATGACAGAGCCTACAGGGAGTCTAAATAGCTGCCTTTCACTGCTGAATGGGAAGGAGTAGATAAGATGGAGCCAGGCTGTCCATAAAGTTGTATAGTGAAGCAACAAGTGGAAACAAACACAAGGTGTGAACATGAGAAATTCCAGTTAGGTGTAATGGAAAGCTCTTTGGCTGAGACCACACTTAAGCACTGAAACAGTGTCCAGAGAAGCAATGAAATCTTCAGTTCTGGGGTTTTTCAAGACCTGACTGGACAAGGCCCTGAGCAAGCTGATCTACACAAACATACTTTAGGGAGAGGCTTAGACCAGGTGACCTTCACTGGCTCCTTCCAGCATAAATCACCCTATAAGTTTTGTCTTGTAAATGGAAAGTGAAAAGAAAGCTTTTCATCAGCCTTGAATGACTGCTTCCAAGCCTCTCAGTAGTTCAAAATGTTCCAAACAGTTCAGTGGGTCTTGGACTCTGCTCAGCTAGAAGATCTAAATCAGGTGAATGTCACCACTCTGCCACCACCTACTGACATGCCTTCATGTAGTTTTTGATAAATATTTGAACATAATAATGAATGACTGTGAAGGATAAGTTTGTGGATGGAATGAGAAGGGATGAAATAAGGATGTCAGGCAACTGTACTCATAACATGGAGTCATGTCCTTCTCTGCTAGGCATGAAAATACTTTCTTGCCAGGCATACAGTATACCTGAGAAAGACCATAACAGCAGCATTTAGAAGCATATGTGGAACAGCCTTATGGTGTGTGTAATATGTACATGTGTATAATTATGTGTATAGGTGGAGGAAAACAATCCTGTGTAGTGGTCATTAAGCAAACATATTGCATTAAAGACCAACAACTTTATCCATCCAACAGCTTGAAACTTGTGCAGTTTATACCAAAGCTGCCTGGCACTTTGATTGTCAGGTTCTGTTTAATCGTGGATGGAAGTAAGAAGGAGGGAGCTGTTTTCTGTGCTAAAAGTTTAATCCTAACATCAGAAAAGAACAACATTTTCTTGTCTATTGGTATGTTAATTGCTTTTCAAAAAATTTGACTTTCTGATATTGTTCAAGTGACCTGTGTTGTATATTAGATTTACTGAAGCTTAATTGCTTTTGGCTATAATTTTGTTCTATTTTAGTTTGAAGTGTGTAGCTTATTTAAAATAACCTTTCTAATTTTTGCTAGGTTTGCTATATTTATTTTAAATAGGAACATTTTTTCTTTTTATATATCTTACATTGTAGTATGAGCTGAATAAGTAGCATAGTGCTGTTTGTGCAGCTGAAGAGGTGAAGGTAACATACTTCATATTTCAGCAGGCTAAGAATTAAACAAGGCTAGCTACAAATCAGTAACACAAATACATTTTTATCTTGTGCTTTAATTGTCTTGGAGATTCTTACTCCCCGCTTTCCCAGCAAGACTCTATAGAAGTATGTCTTCTGAGTTTTATGTAATTTGCCTTTTTAACTTGCTTACAGATTTTTGCAGGATTTGAAAATCACTAGATTCCTCTAACAAATGTTTAAAGCCAAACATGGGATTTGGGAAATTTGACAGTTACTACTAAGAGATACTAAGAGGAGACAGCAGAGAAATTAATCTACAGATGCCAGTAAAAATTATATAGCAATTAACACAATCAGCAAAGCTGACCAAATGCTGATGTGCCTCAGAGAGGAATAAATGAAGATAAAAGCATTCATGAGAATAATTCACCAAAATGAAGTAACTTGCTATTAGTCACACATATTGGAAGAATAGACCCTCCCAATAATGCCTGTCTTCACTGAATGGAAGTCTGAAGTGTGATTAGGGGTTTGCAGAGCACAGGACTACCTAAAGTCACAACAAAATCCTTAATCGTTTGCTTCCAACACATATTTAATAGTTTAATATGTTCTTTGGAAATTCTGACCCAGCTTTCTTGCTTACTGTGACATTAGATACACTGTGAGGAAAATATATGCTTTCATGGATCACTTACCCTATAACTAGAATAATATCATTCAATATAATATCATACCATCTTTTTAAAATAGAAAGTTAAGCTACTTGAGAAAGCAGCATGGATATGTCTGACTTTGTCAGTAAAATGGTCTTTCAAGAAATCTTTGTAGGAAGGGTTAAATCATAAGTGCAAATCAATGGTTTAATGCCTGCAGAACACTCACTGGGTTTTTAATCATGCCTGGAAAACAGAGATTAGCTGCCTTGTTATTTTAGCCGTGGGGACTTGAGCATCCTCTCCCTTTGGGGAGAAAAATCAGCGGTGAGCTCGGAGGGCAGAGACGAGGCATATTTCCTCTGTGGCACTGCACCAAGTGTCCTGTGGTCAGCACGCACAGATGATGAACCCATGTTCTTGTTCTTAAGTGCCTGGCAGGGCATAATGAATCAGGACCCTGACGAACACTGCAGGAAACACTTTCAGTGTTAGTAGAGAGACTTAATTTCAGAGATGGTCCTTCTTGATCTTAAAAAAGAAAAGCAGGCCCCCCAAAGGTGTGTCACAGTACAACAGGTACTTTGCCATCTTTTGCTTGACTTCGTGTTTTCATCATCTGAAGGGTAAACAAGAGGGACAAACGTTCGGCTTAGTGTGGAAGCTCTGCATTTGTGACAGTTGCTAGACATTAAGAATGAACGTATTTTATTATAGGGAAACTACTAATTTATTTCCCTAGAACTATTAACGTAGTGTACTTAGAAAAGCCTGCTGGCAAGATTTTGGCACGACCTAGACGGGAGATGAACAAGTGCCACAACTTGTCATGTCTGAGCACAGTACGCCTACCTGGCCCTTTCCGTGCCTGTTTTCCAATTCACGCCCAGACTAAAACTTCATTTTGCTGCGGGATACGCGGCCCGCCCGGAGCCCCCGCGGCCCCTCGGGGCANCGGCTGAGCTCCCGGCGCGGCTCCAAGCGCGCAGGACCCTCCTCGCCCGCGCTGCCGGTGAGTGACCGCGACCGCGCTCGTCGTCCGGGCACCTGCTCGCTCTGGGGGCTGGGCGGGGATGCTGAGAAGAAACCTGTTGCGCTCTGGGAGGAGGAATCGCCTTTCCCGTGCGCTGAGCCTGACTTTGTAGTTGTTAAGAGGTGTGGGTCTCCGATTCNGAGCAGCAGCTCGGCTCGCTCCCGCCGCCGGGCCGGGGCCGGGGCCGCCCGGGAGCGCAGCTGGCGAGGTGGGAAGTAGCTGACTGCGACTCGTGCTCGCGTTGTGCAGCTGAGGGGACAGTGGTAGCAATCATTAGCGGAAGACCCGAAGGCAGGTAGGCAAAAAGCACCTTCTTGGGAACCAGAGGTTCCTCTGGGGGGAGTGTCCCCGTGTTGGTGTATCTGCCTTCAGCCAGATCGATGGGATGTGCCGGGAATCTCTGGGGTGGGTAGGCAAACATTTACATGGAGATGCATGCTACAGCATAGATTACAAATCAGGAAAAAGGAACATCTTGGCCAGACGTAGAGGGAAATTGAGAGAACAAATTGAACGTTCAACAGAAGAAGTGACATTTATTAGAGTGCTTGATGGTCTGTCTCCTTGGGATCAGAATCCTGTAGGTAAGTGCTGAACAAACACAGGGTTTGGAAGAACTGCTCATTGTCCAAGGACAATCTCAGTCCTCGTGTGCTTAGAAACAACATTGTGTATTCGTACCTAAAGCAGAGTCTCTGAGGTCTGGAGTGATACACCTTATTCAACAGATCAGATGTATAATTTTGAAAATAAACACATAAGGTTTTGACCTGGGGGTAAGATGACCACGGGTTGAATGTCAGTTTGGAAAATAATATACGGGTGCAGAGACCCACGGTAGAAAGGATGTCATGGCAACAAGAAAGCATCACACAAAGTAACAATATTATCTTGTGGAGGGGGAACAGGAGTACTATTGCATTCATCTGTACCATGTTGTAGATTAAAATACTACAATTTAGGGTGGGGTTTTGGAGTGGAGTTTTTACTAATACACTAACTTCTCTTTGCAATAGATGGCTTAAACCCAGGTAAGGATTATATTACCAGAACTCATCAGAAAAATGTACAGTGCAGTTGAGGGTTGGTGTTGGTTGGTTTGTGGGGGTTTTTGTTTTGTTTTTTGGGGTTTGTTGAGTTTCTGTTGTTCTAAACAAAGTTGTTGTTCTTGTGGCTTACAGTTGAGATGAATTCTTACTCCAGCCAGAACCCTGAATAAGGTTGCAAGTGTTTCACCAGAATTGAAAGGTTGTATTAACCTTTGCTTAATCTCTGCTCTTCCAGAATCTTTCTTAAAGGATGAGCAACTTTTTCCTGTTTTCTTCTCTAAAGCAATACTATATTGGTGGTTTTATGTTACTGAATTTGCATTGCATTAAACCCACTAAACTTCATAAAGTGGAGGACAGATGGGAATGACAGATTCTAAATTTTTTAGTTTGGTAATTTGTTGGGGGTTTTAAAAAAATTTTTTGTCAGGTTTTTTTTTTTGAGGACAGTTTTTTTTTATTGAGAATGGGTAACTATTGTTTGTTTTCTTCATGTATGCATGACTTTTTCTAAATGAGAGAATAGAGTTTCTGAAATCACATTTCATCACTAAGAATAATTCACTTGGAATCACTTTCCAAAGCAATGCCAGAATATACTAATTCTTAAGACATTTCCCACCAGCGCCTTTTTTTTTATCCCTTCCCACTTGCACCCACACTATACATGGGGAAAAAAAAACATTTGAGTGTAGAATTTCAGTCCTTGTAACATTAGTATTTCGGCCTCATCTCCCCAGCTTTGCCCCCTGGATTGTATTTTTCTTGTAGTAACTTCTGTTGGTCTGCCACAGTTTACTTTTTAAGGGTTGTCACTTGTCTGAGGAGGATTTTTGGGGATCAGTGTTGAAGTAGGAGTTTGAAGTGATGCTGTGCACATGTACTTTTTGGTTGTGTTTTTTCCCAAATCTATATTTTCTGGCCTTTCTTTTCTTTACACACTTGTAGAAATTGCTGATACTGATGTTTCACACTTATTCACTACTTGTTACATTTTTTCTGAATAATCCTTAGAGTTGGCTGCTGTTTTGTTAATTTCTTTGTTAATTTCTGAAGAATAGTTGATAGTCTTATTTCTTTACCAAAATGGTGGGGGAGGAGGGCTGGGGGAAGGGTCAAGATGGAGGGGTGTTAAATTTTATTTACCTTGTTTTGATATTAGTCCTTGAGTGATAGAGAGGGAGTTGCTACATTGGCAGGAGCTGAAGAAGTGAAGGATATTTGAGATAAAAAGGGTTTGCAAGAGGCAACATTGCCTAGAGCACACACGTGGCTGAATCCAAAGAATCCCTAAGTGTAATTTTTGTTTAGAATAACCCTGGTTTCATTTTGAGTAAAGGCATTACATATTGAAGGAGTAAAGTATGGTTATAGCTTTAGAAAGTAAGCGTTTTCTGCTTCCTTCCTCTCTCCACCATCTGCTTGTGTAATTCTGGAAAGGGCAAGGTCAGTGGAACCCCTCTGCTCAAACTGATAAAAATTTTGCCATGCAAACCAACAGATACATTTTGGGTCACACTGAATTTCTGCCTATAAAGGGAATTGTCTGGATGTTTTCTGCCAAGATCTTGAGAGTCATTTTTACTTATGGCCTCTGAATTATGTGAGTTTTCCAACCCATTTGAAGCAGATGATGCTCAGTGTTCTAGATCAATAAAAATGGAGATAACTGGCTGCTCTGCTCTACAGTTTCTGATCACAGCAAATTTTTTTCTTTTGTTCAAAGATAAAATTGCTTTTGAGGTGGAATTTCCCCCAGGATATTTACAATAGCTCAGATACAAAATGACAAGTGAGAAAAATATGAACACATGAAATAAAACTTTATTTTGCTGCGGCATCAGTGAAATTGTAGCTGTGAACCAGGTCATTGGTCCTGGCCTGGGTACTGAAAATCAGATGGGCCGAGTACAAATGACTGATGAGAAGTAATTGGCCCCTTTTATGGTAGAACTGAACTGTGTGTATGTGGGGGAGGAACATTGTATTTACAGATGTAATCCAGTGAGTGAAGAGCTGGATTTCAGATAGATTTATCATGGAGCAGACTGAACAAAACTTAGCTTGACCTCTGAGTTTCACATTTGTGAGTTTAGGAAATCACCTGGCATTTTTGCTTTCTCGTTTATTGTATGAAAAGTACTTTTGCCATGAGGCTGGCCAGTCTTGTGAGGAGACTGTTAAACTAGCAGTGACATGGGAGACACATTACAGCCCTGAGTTGTATGAGAAAATGGTGGAGCAAGGACAGACAGCAAAGAAACGGTTTGGGGGGAACAAGGCAGAGTTTGGGCATGTACCTGTCTGTGCTCTGCTTGGGATTTGAGCAGGAGGGGCAAGAGCTCAACGTGTGGCCAGAGCTGCAGCATTGCTGGGATCCCTGTGATGTGGTGGGGTGGTGCTGTGATCGATGGAGACAAGCCCTTCAGGAGAGGCAGGCAGGGAAGAGGAGGAGTGGGGCTGCCCTCCATGTGAAGGAGCATCTCAGGTGCATAGGGCCCAGGTCTGCGTAGAGCTTGTGGGTCAGGGTCAGAGTGTGCTGGGATGTGTTACAGATCACTGACCAGGGTAAGGAAGCAGATGGAGCTTCCTCTGAACAACCCCAGGGAGGCTCTGAGCCACAGACCTCCATTCTCTTTGGGAAATGTAATACATCAAAATACCAGCCATCCAGGAGATTGCTGGAGTCCAAGGAAAGCGTTTTGTTACTGAATGGTGCTTGAGCAGCACACTGTGACCCTGTCCATAGAAGGCTGACTTGTTTGCTCATTTGAGCTATTGTATGATTTTTTTTCCATACAGTAACTCAAATGCATTTGTGTTTTCTGCTGGCAAGCAGAAACAATGTTCTTATAAGAACTTCTTGCTGTTGTTCTAGATGGAGGCAGGGTGATGTGGGTGCTGTAATTGCTAGTGATGAGGAGGAGCTGTCTGCAGGCCCCTCTCCTAAAATGAGTTTGTCCTGCAACCAAGGAATTTGCGTGGCGCAGTGCAGCTGTGAACAGAACAAAACAGGTCATGTGTGCAGTCCAGCATGGCATGGGCCAGGGTATACCCAGCTTACCTGGTGTGTGGATCACTGACTCCAGGTTGTGCAGTGGTCTCCCTGCCAGGATCCCTGACAGGTGAAGGTGATACGGTGAAAGCAGACACAGATAAGGCAGGTCCTCACCACCCATGTCTGCCAGGCCTCTGCACTCAGTGTCTTGAATGAAGGAGGAGAGAAGCTGCAGGCTGAGATTGATGGTCAAGTAAGAGATCACTCAGGAGCACTTTACCCACACGACCCCGGGACCTGTCAGGCTGCACCCCAGGCTGCTGAGGGAGGTGGCTGATGTCCTTGTACAACCAGCTTCCATCAGCTCTCCAAGGGTGTGGAGGTAGGCAAATGTCACACCTGCCTTCAAAAAAGGCGTAAAAGCCACCATGGGGAACCACAGATCAGTCATTTGGCCATCAGTCTGAGGTAAAGTCAAGGAAGGAGACCTCCTGAAACCCAAACCTGGGCACATGAAGGAGGAGACCATGACAGGAAACAGTTGGCAAGGGTCAGTTGTGCTGGAGCTATCCTTTCTGCGTTCTGCGGTGTAATTGAGATGAGAAGAGAGCAGTGGAAGCCAACTACCTTTGCTCTAGCCAGGCTTTTGTAGCTGGGCTGTGACATTATAGTCTGAGAGGGATGATGTGCTGGTGGGGGAGGACCAGTGGTGGAGCCAGGGCCTGGGGAAAGTGGGCTTTTTCCAGTCTGGAGGGTGTCACATCCCTTGTGTGGGTGAAGCCTTGAGCAGCCTGATCTGTCCCTCTCAGCAGCAGCTGGGACTAGAAACCTCTCTAAATCCCTTCCAGCCTGAGTTACCTTGGGATTGTATAAATCAACATCAGAAAGTCCTTCGAGAATTCATTTACAAGATGCACACTAGCACAGCTGGTAACTGTTGCTTCTACTTTGTCCGCTTGAAAATCTTGGAAGTGTACCCACAGTGGTTATCAGAAGTGAAAACACACTTCTTAGAAAAAACAAAAATGATAGCTCTAGCCCAGGGCAGGGACTGGTAGAATAATTTGTTAGTACTGTAAGATGGAAAATAATCGCTTTGCCTGGCTGACCTTCCTCCTGCAGGGGTGGAAGATAGCCCCTCTCTGCAGCAGCCTGCCGGTCCAGCCCCAGCTCCTCGCTGCCTCCTCCTGCCAGAGAATTCAGGTTGCAGGAGGTAGTTAAAAGCAGATGTCCATTACATTTGCATGCAGTACTTTCCTGGTGGTTTTGTTGTCCAGAAAGCTTAGCAATAAAGGGTCCAGTAAGACTGGGAAGCAAAAATCTGTCAGCAGTATGAGTGGGAGGTGAGGTGAGGGCTTGGGCAGAGTAAGCCTACAAGAGGTGCTTGTGCAGGTTGCAGGTCAGATGTTGTGCTGCTGTAGGATTTGCATCATCAGATGAGATGTAGTAAAGTTTACTACTGATTCGGTTTTACTGTTTTTGAAGTAAATATTTGGTTTTATTGTTAAAGTTTATTTTATTGTTTATTAAAGTTCTTGGTAGCAGAAGGGAGCCTAACTAACTCTGGGCATGAACAAGTTGTCATGTTAGACATTTAGTCTAGCTTTTATTTTAGGTAGATGCTTCTTTTTCTTTTTTGCATCTATAAAGTGGTTTTTGAAAATTTTATACAGTATATAGCAGTGTTTTCATGTTTTTTAAAATTTATTTCTGTGTGCCATGGATGAGCAACACTTTTCCGGGTTGCTTATTTGGATGCCTCAGTAACAAAGCTAGAAATTGCTATTTAAGCTTCAGTTTAAATTAGATTTCCTGAACCTAAATATGAGGTTGCCTTTTTTCAGACTCTCTCCTGAATATATTGCCCAGTGTTTCCCTGCAGCTGGCCTCCAGTGAGGAAACCTGTTGAGAAGCTTCCCGTAACAGACCAGTCCTAAACAGTTTTCTGAATAGCTGATCTTATGTCTCTTCCTTTAGTGGTGGTGGTGGGAAAAAAGTTATATCCTGTGCATTACTTCTTTGGTGCATGTGTGTACTAGTCTGTTAAGTAGTGTGATTCTTAAGGGTTAGTAATTCATTATGATTTTAGGGATCAGGTTTTTATCAGAAATGAAAATGCTTTTGCTTGCCTGTTAATGTTCTTGTGAAGTTGTTCTCTAAGGCGTGGACTTACTACTGCCTGATGCTGGATAAACTTTCATAAACCTCTGTTATTAGTATGAAGTGACTTTGAAATAGCTGGTTTTTGTGCTGAAGGAAAAATTTCAGACTTTGAATTTCAATAATTCTGGAAAATGCTTATATAAGGCAATCCTCAGAAGTCCCTTCCATGCTAATTTATTCTATGACTTTAGCTTTCAAGAGTAGCATTCTGTACCTGGTAGAGCAGAGTGTACTATTGCTGACTGCAAGTCACCGCAGAGCTATAATGGGATTTTTCGCACTAAAGATAAGAAAAACAGGAAAAAAAATCCAAAACCAAATGAAGAGGGGGAAATGAATTCTCATTAAAATAACAAAACAGAACAATAGTTCAATCTCCACAATTCTCATCTGCTTGTCTCCCCTAAAAAGACATAAGGGATTATTATATTGAAGGCAAGGTGTGTAAGAAAATACCAAGAACTGAAGTTATTTTGCTCCTTTTCTTCCTCTCTTATGGAGATAATAATCATTAATTAGTAATGTACAGCCTTTTCTGTATCACAACTGAAAGTCTGTGTATTTCTAAAGGTGGTGGTTTAATAATTAGAATGATAGAGTCAAACTCCATGAGCAGAATTTAAAAATTATTCATAATTGAGGATTTCTGATTTGATCTCATTTACTTCTTTGGGGCTTGATGGTTTTTAAGTGGTGGCTGACCTCCCTTTTTAATAAGACATTGATTTTAAACTGAATATCCAGAAACAATAGACATATTTTAAATATTGAGCACTTGCAGTTGTATGCTGGATGTGGATAAACTGTGAGTCTGAGAGCTGCTGATGCAGAGGTGCTGCTTTCCCTGACCACTCCACAAAAGGCAAAACAGGCCTCTGAAGACTTGCTTTCCTGTAGGATGTTTTGTCTTTCTGTACACTGGGTCAGATGCTTGAAAATGCTATAATTGATTTACAAAAAAAAAATATTTAAGTTACAGACAATATTTAGGAGCAAGAAAAAAAAAACAAACCAGTATAAGGAGATGAGAAAGCTCTAGACCAGTGATAAGGAGCATGAAAATTTCTGTCTAGATCAGGAGACAAGTTTACTCTTCGTGACTTTTTTTTTCTTTTCTTCTTTATGGTTTTGTTTTTGCCATAGGAGGCAGCTACTGTGAGGCATGTATGTAGGGTTTTGGAATTTATCTGAGGCTTATGAAGTGTTTTATTCATCACAACATAATGCAGAAAAGTACTTCTTAACCTGTTGGAGATGGTAATACTGGTTATGAAAGCAGGGGCACATTTTAACTTGTACAGCTTAGTCTAACACTGGCTGGGCAGTGATAGATGTGTCCTGTTACAACCTATTTTCTGTGTGTGTAGCTGAAAGCAACTCTTTCCAGACATAATTTATTTCTTCTGATGAAGCAGCATTTCAACAATCCTGTGACATTTCAAAATGAATATGGAAAGAAGAAGAGTCTTATTATTTCCTGGTACATGTATTTTTTTCCTGGTATTCCCATTTTCTTTTAGATAACATAATTGCTTTAACGACATAATGGAAGTGTTTTGTGAAGAGTATTCAAAATAGGTAATCTCCTGTTGCAATTTTTTTAAGTTTGCTGTGAATTGCAGAGAAACTGACATGTTATGAAACCCTGTGAATCACAGTGACTGCAGAGGTGAAAGGAGAGAAAATTAGAATATTTTGTCTAAGTAAACAAGCAAATGAAAACTTTCTGCTTATTACTACCAGATTTTAAGTGCTTGCTTTCTAGAAATAGTTTAATAAGAAAAAACATCTGATGGTAATATGCTAATTCATTACAACTATTTATTCTGTCTTTATTTCTCAATATTTCCCCTGAGTGAATCATAGAATATACTAAGCTGGAAGGGATCCATCAGGATCAGAGTCCAGTTTCTGGCCCTGTGCAGGACACCCCAAGAATCACACTGTGTGCCTGAGCGCATTGTCTAAAAACTTCTGGAACTCAGACCTGGTGCTGTGGCCACTTTCCTGGGGACCATGTTCCACTGCTTAACAGCCTTCTGGGTAAAAAACCTTTTCCTGATAGCCAACCTAAACATCCCCTGGCACAGCTTCATACTGTTTCCTTGGGTTCTCTCACTGATCATGACAGTGAAGACATCAGTACTTGCCCCTCCACTTCCTCACGTGAGGATGTTGAAGAACACGGTGAGGTCTCCCCTCAGTCTCCTCGAGGCTGAGCAGACCAAGTGCCCTCAGCCACTCCTCACACGGCTTCTCCCCAAGGCCCTTCCCNGGGGAATCAACACCTCCTTCTAGTTTAGGGTCACTGGCAATCTTACTTAATATTCCTTTGAATTCTGTGTCCAAGATGTTGAAGGGAAGTGGGTTGAGGATGAAGCCCTGTGGAATCCCACTGATAGCAGACTCCAGTCTGATGTCACCTCATTCACTATAACCCTTTGTGCCCAACCCATGAGCCAATTGCTCACTCATCAGGAAACATGTGGCTGTGTGCTGGACATTTTGCTAGAAGGACTTGTCTAGAAGGAGAGACAGTATCAAAGGCTTTGCTGAAGTCCAGAAAGATTACATCTACTGGTTTTCATAGATCAGCTCAGTGGGTTACCATGTTGTAGAAGGAAATCAGGTTTGATAAGCAGCAATTCCCCTCATGAAGATGTGCTGGCTGTCACTGATGACTGTGTTGTCCTCCCACTGTTTTTTCAGTATCTCCCAGAATAATCTTTGCCATGACTTTATGAGGCACTGAAGTGAGACTGACAGGCCTGTGGTTTCCACAGACCTCCTTCTTAATCTTTTTGGAAATCAGAACAATATTTCCCAGCTTCCAGTCAGCTGAGACCTCTCTGGATTCACAAGACCACTCCAGAATCATCGAGAGAGGTTTTGTGATGGCATCAGCCAGCTCTTTGAGTATTCTCAGATGAATCTCATCAGGTCCCATGATTTGTAGGGATCCAGCTAAGTAGTTTAAAAGTAGAACTAAGGTGAATCCAACCTAGAATGTCGAAATTGCTTTCTCATTGGAAAAGCTGATTGGTCAGAACAGGTTTCTCTATTTGCTCTCACTTTTTGTTTTGAAGATAGTTATTATGGAGAATCCAAATCTGTATTCTTTAATGGAGAGTGGAGTAACTTTATTGTGGAGTAACTTCACATATTCAAATTTCTCTGGTTCTGCAATGTAAGCCAACTTTTGTTGTTAAAGATTTCCCAGACACCAGAAGCTCTTAACAGTCAGATGCGCTTCTAGGTAATTTCACAAGTGGTCTCTCAAGATAATAGGATACAAGAAAAGGAAATACATGTGACTGGATGATTTAGAATTTCAAAGAGCCCAGTAGGAACCTTTGTGTCTCAGAAAGTCATCATTGGAAATGACTAAGGCTGTAGTAGTTTCAGAGGTTGTGAATGAAGCTTGGAGCCAAGTGGAAAGTTATGGAGGCTACAAGGCAGGGAAGTGAGACTAATGAGCTTAGTGAAGGTGGATACAGTAATATTCACCTCACAGCATGAGCTTATTTGTTCTCCCATTCAGTTATCAAAATTGTGACAGGGCTGCATTTGATGCAATATAACTGTTTTGAAGCTGGCAACCTTTTGACTTTAGATGTGCATTTTGGTTTCAATAAAGTATTTCCCTAATGTTTAGGTATTAGAGTTATTTTAGAAGCCAGTATTAAAACATTTTTACATTGACAATGGAAGAACACAGATACTGTGGTGTATGAAAACACAATTTAATCAGAATTCAATCTTTCAGCTCACGTGGACAAGAACTACAAAAGCTTACATTCATTTTTGACACAATGTGTTTGAAGTTGGTGGGATATGCTCCAATGCTGAGCATAGTATAAAACCTTTAAATATAAGAATGTGAAAGTCTAGGGATCCCATAAAACTTCTACAGGTTCAAAAAATTAATTCACATGAGCCATTAAGACAGCAGGCTCCTTAGTTACAATTGTTCTCTGTTAGTAGATTGAACAACCTTACTGAAAGACAAGGTAGGTATTTCTCTGAAGTACTTAGAGGAATTTAGAGATGTCTTGTTTCACTCTGTTGCATCAAGCATGTCTTGATGCAGATACAGCAGTAATGATTTATTCCTCTGTCAGTGCTGGACTGTGACTATATAGATGCCATTCACATTCCAACTAGGGGGGCATTACTCAGAATATAGAACAGTTACACTGCCTAGAGTTGCTGAAAATCTAAGCTGAGTAACTAAGAAAATGCAGACTACAAGAGGTGAATTGCAACACACAACAGTCTTAATGGTGCAGAAGAAAGTGGTTTCATTAGCTGAGACAGAGTGCTGTTAATAAAGTGAGCTTTCTGTGGTGCTTAACAGAGGGTACAACTAGAAAAATTGCAAAAAATCACAGAAGGATATTATTCAATACCTAACCAATGAATATCCTTCTGTTAGATTCTCAAGTAAGTATTGAATTTTAAGTCAGTAAGGAAACACACACATGATTTTGGTTCATCAAAGGTTTTTCTAATTGTTATAAATAAGATACTTCTAGACTACAGAGATGCTGGTTTGGATTTTGTTTCATTACAGACACAAGTTAATCACTGCATGCCAAATAAAAAATGACTATGAGATATGAGCACAAGTTACTACTTGCATCTCTGTAACCTACTGACTGCTGCACTTCTGTTTCCCTGTGGTACCTCAACAGAGAGCCATAGCAAAGCAGCAGCTTTGTACAAAAATGTCTGTTAAAAAAGAAGTTTGCCTTAGATGTTTAATCTGGTTTTTTTTGAAATCGGATGAGGATAAAAACCAACATCTCTACTGCTGCATATTTTTGGAGGGATTTCTAATTCAAAGAGGAAATTAGGTTCCTATGCATGATGACTTAATTTGGCTTAAGAAAAATGCAGCTCATCCATGTTCTCTAGATTGCTCTTTGCACTCACCAAAATATTATTGTGCTTCTCTTTTCTCATCATAAGCACCTCTTTTTTCCACATTTTATCACTTGTGTGACTGTCTCAACCCCCCACAGTTCAGTCTCCCTTTTCAGGAATTAATTGTATTTAAAAGATGTCAGGTTTTTCTTGGAAATCAGTGGTTTATGTGTGTGTGCCTTCTCTGGACTGTTCTCTTTGTGTGTGTTAGCTGTCCTGTTCTTTCCTTCAGACTCTCTGCAACACTGAGACTACCATCTCTATGCATATTTTTCTCTTCCCACTCCAATTTTCATATATATATGTGTGTGTACTAATGTGTGTATATAGATATCCATACAAAGTATTTTTGAAAGATGAGTCATAAGGATGTATTTATATTGTGCTATTTTTGAAGAATAAGCAGAAGTGCTATTAAAATGAAAAGTACTGATGGGCTCATCCCACTTTTTAATTGGGTTTCTTATCTATAGACAAGTACAGGATACCTGAAGCAATGGCTCTTTACCACAAGTGACTCAGTATCTCCCACCCACTAATTTTTTTTTTCTTCTTACAGCCTTTCCTCCTTTGTTTCATTTTCTTAGAAGCAGCAGTGTAGTTAATATGATGCTCAAACTGCTGCCTGGCTCTTTCTGAGTCAGGCAATTTTAGGCGTGGGCTGGGGCTTAGAGTTGTCTCAGACTCCACCTGCCAGAATTGAAAGGGCTAGTGAGAATATCTGGTACTCCTATTCCTAGTCAGGGGTCTTATGACATAAAACAAGCCATTTAATATTGAAACTGGAGGCAAGGCTTTAAAAAGTTGCCTGTCCAAATACATGTTCTGTCTGGCTTCTTCCTCTTTTGTTTATTAATTTTTTAGCTTCTGGCAAAGGTTAAAAGAAAGTAATGACAAATTTGTATAAGAACATTTCCTGGTCTGTTTCCAGCTGCTGGTATTGTAACAGGTTAGTAAGTGATTCTCATTTCTTGGCAGAAACTGAGATAGTCTCTGATAGAACTAGTCTCATAGTTAATATTATTTAATGCACATCTTTGAGGGTAATCTTTAGTTTTGCACTGAAAATATAAGGTGTATTCCATTTGTATGAAAGTTAAAATATTTTTAATTTCCTATCAGCAGTGACTCTAAAAAAAAAATCCTACAATCTTATTATAAAAGTGTTTTTCTTCACTTAATAATGTAGCATTAGAACGCTATAGCTGATTGTGCCTGCTGTGCTAATGACCCTGCTGCATATGATGATGTTGCTATAGGCAGCAAGGGAGATCATAGTTTATTGCTAGGTTGTTCATTGGGATGAGTGTTCTACTAACAGCTGCTTATCTCAGCGCAGAATGCATGCCAAAGGAAGGAGCACTTAAGTCAAATTGATAAATTTAAGAATCTTTCATTGTTCCAGTATTGTGAGTAGATGAGATGCCTATATCATCATAATCAGATCTAGAATACTGAGAGTATGGTCCCAGGTTCATTCTGTTAAAATCCTTAAGTGTTTTCTTAATTCACTTTATTGATGGCAGAACTTCAGCTGCTGTAATTGCCAGGCCTCTGGATCTTGATCCTCTCCTTAACTAGAAATCAATGTTCTGCTGCCAGATGGAGAGGAAATGATAAATCTCAAATTTTATGAGGTAAATCACTGTTAAAATGTTGATTCTGCTGGAATCAACTGTTATACTGTTAGTGTGATAGTTGTGTATTCATTCACACAACACTTAAAATTGGTGTTAAGGGCTGGTAAGGGACAAAGTGCTGATTCAGTGCACAATGAAATGGGTATGAAAAGTATAGCTAAATGTTATTACCTGGGCAAGTACTCCACTGGCTTCCACCTGTCCTTGTTCAGTGGATTTTTTTTATTTTTTAATGGTATTTTATAGATATCCCACAGCTACTGCTTCATTCAGAGATCCAGTGTATCTGGGGTACACATGCGGGTAAGGAATGTAGCACATACATGGTAGATCTGCTAGAAAACAAGTGTTTTCAGAAGTGGCTTATATAGATATGGTACATTTGCACTTAGACTTCTCTGGGCTTTCATACACGTAAAACATGTGGCACAGCGTGTCAACTGTTTTATTTTTGAAAAGCTCACAGTCCAGGACAGCTATGGTTCTCATTGAAGAAAGACCCTTTTGTTCATTCCCAAATTTAAAGCAGTGACTTGGTATATTAGGAATGCATCCCATTGTTTACACTAAAACTCCTGGAGGGCTGATGTAATATGGAAGAAATGACATTTAAAATGTCCCTTACAAATTTTTTTGATACCAAGTTGCAGTAGTGTAGGCAACCTGCTCTTTTGATTTCTTAAATACTTGCTCTGATATTTAATGGTCATAGTCTTAATTTCAGTTAAAGTTCAATGCAAGCACCATCATTTTCACTTGGTTTTTAGAAATACTTTTGTGCAGATGACCATATACTTTTTCCTTGCCTACTTCAGCATGGTACCAGGAATGTGAGAGGTCAGAAATTCTGGCCTAATCATTTGCCTTATTTCATTGCAAGAGAGGACTCAAATGAACTGCTGAATTATTACCCCTACAGAGGTAAGATGAAATTAGGAAAGGGAATAATAATTAGAATAGATTTAAAACATACCAGTTCAAAGACGATTTTTGTGGATTTCTTAAAAGGTCACTAAATTAAAAGTGTATAGATGTTACAGAAGTATATACGACTTAGTTGATATGAAGTGCTTGAAGAAAAAGTTACTCTCGGTATATATTGTTGTTTGTAGCCTTAGAAATGTTTATGACAGAATTCTTTATTGAATTTGGAACCTATCAGCAGATGACAACAACAGAAGGAAAAAAATTCCAATTAATCTGTTCTCACCATATAGCTAGGTCTGCCCTTTCAAAAAAGTACTGTAGCTTTTGGGAGAGAAGAAAAACAACAAAAAAAAGTTTATATTTTTGAAAGGCATGTCTCATGGCTATTTCTTTTCTCTCCACAAAGAGAACTGAAATTTTATTTGAACACAGTCATCCATTCACCAGACGTTGTGGGATGTGTCTGGAGAACATTCGCAAAAAAAAAATCGAAATCTTTCATTACTGTTGTAGAAAAACACACATTAAAAACATGAATACATTTTGCAGGCTACAGTCTACCTATTGCAGCAAGTGGACTTAGAAACAAAAATTTTTATAATGAAAAAAGAGCTCAAGGCTTCAAGTCAAATGTTTAGGTTCTTCAATTCTGAATCAGAGTTCTTTTATGTTGGAATGAATCTTGAGTGTGTGCAGTGTAGAAGTGTAAATCTGATTTTTGTATATCACATAAAATTTTCCATGAAAATGTAATTCCACTTGACAGCGTCACATGAAAACTGATTCACACACATAGATATACAAGATTAGGTTGCTGCTCATAGTAATAAATAATTTTGTTTCAGCCTTGTTGGAAAACAGCTCCTGACTTGCAAATAAGTCTTAAACAGAGTCCTCAGAAAGAGAGCAGAAACAGTCTGTCTAAGCACCGTGGGAGAACAAGTATTCGTCTTCTGGGTTTCAAGGGATCTATGTGCAGAATGTGATTTCCAAGTCTCTTGCCTATCATTTCTTCTGAATTTTTTGCTCTTAAAAGTGCCCTACAACACTACAGGGGCTGGACTCCTGCAGAGCTTCATTGTGTTTTCCTCTATGATAGAGGTTATTTTCTCAGATGGCAATGATTTATTTCATGAGGTTCTGTGTGTGATCACAGCAATTCTTGATTTACCCTGAGTAACATGGGTTATTGTGAGTGTGCTGCCATCTCCACAAACTCTTCCTGCCATGACACTTGGGAGAATTTTGGTTCCTCTTTAGCTGCGTGCTCAGTGTGTTACTACAAGCCTTGGGCTTGTAGCTGTTCTTGCTTAGCCAGGATGCTACCTGGAACGAAAGCATAAGACTGGTTTGTTGGTGGCCAGGCAAATATACTAATAGGATCTAAACACTCAGAAGAAAGAAATTCAAAAATTATTTGCCATTTCTGAATTTGGCTGTACTTAATATGCTAATATAGTTATACTATGTGACTCTACAGTCTACATTGTGCAAAACTTGCCTTTGTTGTAAATACTAATCCTGGCATCGTGTGGGGTATGTGTATCCTTGAATACATGGAGCTGTGCTAGATATCACAAGAGATCAAGGGCTGATGCATGAGAGAAATGCAGGCTTGACTCTCACTTGGTCTCAGATGCATCCAGTAACAATCTAGAGGGGACTTAGAAAATTCCTTATCGGTTTCCAGATGACAGATAACTATTCAATCAAGCTTTAGCAAATTTGTGGCTGTTTGTCGTTCTAACATCTAGCCTGTGATTCATCTTAGGCTCAAGAGATCACTGGCACACGCATGTTTTCACCTCTTTGGAGGATCAGTTAAAGGAAATGCCTGTTACGATTAGAGATGTCCTTCAGATGTGACTGGTGTTACTGAAGCATTTTTTTACATGAAGGCAATTTATGAAGCTATGGAATAAGACTGGGCTTCAGAATGATACATGAGGAAACCTTCTGGTAACCTCCCTCTTGTCTAATGCATTTTTATTCATAACTATCCTTTCATTTAATTTTGACTTCCTTTAACAATTTAATATTCTGTAGTTTATCTAATCTCTTGCTACGTGTCAGCATATCAAATGTTTTACTACAGGCAGAACAGTAAAAAAATATTATTACACTTCCCCTTTATTCAGAAATCTGGCCTTTTTTATCCAAGGAGGCTGCTTGGTCCATCCAACAAGCTTAATTTTTGCTGTATTTCCTCAAATTATTAGTCCTAAATGTAACAGAAACAGCTAGTTGTTTTTTTTGCACAACTGTATAAAAAGTCAGGGGGCTTTTTCCTTTTATTTTTTTAGTTTTGGGGAGGATGGTTTGGGAGTCTCAGGACTACCAGCTAACAGAACTACTGATGGAGTTTAATCTTGCATTTACCTGTCTAAGAAGTTTAATTGTTTTTAAAGAAACAGGGAGACCATAGCAAGGATGAGGTGTGGCATTTATGTTCCTCAAGCAGCCTTTTGATTGTCATTTGCATTAAAATGTCTAAAAACTCCCACATATGTGTATTTTCTAAGTCTTCTGCTTCCAGTGAAATAACTTGTAATTAAAAAATAGTCTTAAAACCTGACATATATTTGGCTTGACATTGCCATTACATAAAATTCTAGACTTTTTGTAAATGCAGGCACTGTCATTTGTGATCCAAGTTTGACAACTTAGTTGAATCTTCCTACTGAAACAAAGGTTTTAAGTACTGAATGCATTTGACAATAATTCTGCTAGCAGAGGATGGCTCCCATCCTCTCCTCTGGAGAGACCTTGCTTTCCATTCTCCTTTTTGTGTATGTGAGGGTTCCTGGGAAGAGACCAGAGTAAGTCTAGTCAGGGAGACAGAAGAAGAATTTTGTAAAGGGAGCAGATGAAAGAGCTGAAATTGGAAGATCTGAACAGTTCAGGTGGCAAAGGGGGTTTATGTGCACAAGATAAACTGAGGAGTCTTAGAGGACCATTATGACAACACATGGTAACATCAAATATAAGTATTTGGACAAAGCCTTGATATGTCAGTCTCAAACAACATTAAAAACTCAGTCTTTTTATGCTCCAAATACACATGGCAATCAGTATAATTTGCAGGTTTTGCACCCACAGAAACTACCTTATTTATATTTACAGCCAGAGGGGAGAAAGTAACCTGTGTGGCCCTTGTGGCTGGTGGCAGAACCTAGCACTTCAGGAAGTTGCCTCAAGAGCTTCATGAAGTTAAACTGTGTTCCAGGTCCTACTCCCTATTATATTCTAAATGAAATACAACTGACACCTTTGTTTCCCTATGGTCATCTCAGTCATATCAATAATGTTCTTAGATACAAACCACAGTTTGCAAGGTTGCATTATTTACCTTGTTCCTGACAAATATCTGCTCTTGTGCGACTCACTGTCATAGACTTCCTCATCAGGGTTCAGGTTAACCAATGGTACAGCAATAATTTTGACTGCTTTAAGAGAAAAGCCGGCTGTTGTCAGAGGTTATCTCCTCCCTGGGTGTCTTTATTGCTTCATGGGTATCACTGTATGATTTGTGCAGTATTGGTGAGCAGACTCCTCTCAGAAATCCTGGGGGACCATGCTTGGCCATGGATTTGGATTACATGATCTCTGAATGGTCCCCTCCAACAGTGAACATTCTGTGAAAATATTGAACCAAAACTATTTCTCTTACAACATTTCTCCCTCTTACATCTTTTTCTTAGCCTTGTGCTCTGAAAGGAATTTTTCATTTAAAGAAATGTCAAATAGAACTGCATTAATTGAACGAATGGAATGGGCAAAGGGCGGAAACAGTATAAATTAGTGCACGGAAGTATAATTAATTGAGCTGAGAAAAGTTGAAGATTCTTGTTTCAAAAGCTGTACAGGAGCTTTTAGAATTTCTATTACTATTTTAATTTTGATGCATATATTCTGTGCTTTGTTATATGCATCAAAGTACTGCATAATTTGGAATAAAGATTTCAAATGTTAGGGCATTCCTAATTTTCCTAATTTTCCCCTCTGTGTCTACTTGCAGTCATAAAATGTAGCCAATTAAAAATTCCTTTATTTTCAAGAATTGTTACATACTTAGCTTTAATATTTGTGTTGTAAAGTAAATATAGTAGTGTTTTATGCCAAAGTGTTTAGAAGCGCTGTTACTAAACTGCTTACAAATATTAATCTGGTAGCACTCTTCTCCAGTGCAGAGGGTGCCTGTTGAGGGCTAATTGCAAGGAAAAAGCTCATCAGTGCATTATGTAGTTTAATTTAACCATCTGAATTACCTTGGCATTGCAAGAAATATTTATCTGATTTTAGAGTCAACTTAAGGAAGCTCAGCTGCCAAGATGCAAGTTTTAAAGAAATCAGATAATGAAAAGACAAAACATTCCTCTACATCAGGAAGGTTTTGAGGCCAGGGGCTATGAGGATGGGGCTATGAGCAACCTGGTCCTAGTGTAAGGTGTCCTAGCCCACAGCAGGGGGGTTGGAAGGAGATGATCTTTCAAAGGTCCCTACCAACCCCAACCATTCTGTGATTCTATGAATGGAGAGCAAAGTCTGGGAAAATGTTCTTTTCCTGTCACTAAATAAAGCTGATGTTCCAACACCAGAAGAAACAAAACACAATTTTAGTCCGTTTGTTTTTTAAATGATCAAGTTACGCCAACTACACAATGCTTTGAAAAGAAATTCTGAATTAGTTGCACATGTGTATTTATAAAAAAGGAAAAACAAACTAAACAATGAAAAAAACAATAGCTGAACATTAAAGCTATAATATAGAAGAAGATAGACTACGTCACCTTCCGTGGGCAGTTTCTCCAAGCAATGAAGTGCTGTAGTTAAAACAGTATTACAGTAATATTGCATTTATTTTCAAGAATATTAGGGAGGAGATGGGGCTTTGTGGTTTGGTTTTGGGTTTTTTTGTCTCACTTCATATTATTAAATACCAATTTTTGCTTTTAGGAGTATGAGAATAAGAGTTATTTATGTAACAGAGAGTGCAGAAATTCAGAAGAAGATTTAAAACACTGGCACCTTTCCAGGAAAAGACTAAAATCTAAACATTGAGCAGGTGCCTTGTGTAATTTGTGGGTTTGTTCTTTCCCAGGGCTTAATCTTCATATCTATAAAAGGATATCAATAATGCAAACATAATATCTACTTACAAAAAAAAAAAGCAGTAAATTTGTAGTCTGCATATATTATACAGATTACTGAACCTTATCAAAACCGAGGGGAAGAAGCTTAGTTATTTGTATATTCTCCATTCTTCCTTATGATTGCCTCATCTGGAATGGGATCTGCCAGAGTCCTTGGTATCATTAGACCTCCACTCAGCACATGGCAGAGGGATGTGACGGCATGATTTTCAGCACAATCTCTCACAATCACAGACGTGTTTAGACAGTCCTGTCTGTCATTCATAGCATATCTGAACAGATTGGGCTCCTGAAAAACTTTCTGCATTTCATTCTGCAAGCTGGCACGCCAGAAACCAAATTCCATGTCGTAAATTTATGTGCTGTTTCCCCCATGAAGGACTCATGGAAAGGTTACTTTGAGCTGTGCTGCAGTGATGTGTGCTCAAGCATGGGCTTCCTCTGCTGAGGACCCAAGGATCACTGAAGGTGTTAAGGGAGATAACAGGCCCCTTTGTGCTTTTTTAAATGAACTTGTTCTACTTAGAGCATAGTGAGATTCTGTTCCTAGTCTTTTCTGCTGTGTCATGACTCAAACCACGGGACTCACAATAAAGGCAGAGGAGACAGGTCTTTTAGGCTAACACAACCAGACTAAAGCTGTTTTCTTGTCTGAAAAAAAAAAAGACGATCTCTGTTCAATGACTCTTATAGCTTCAACATAATGTAAATTGGATTTTGAACACATTTCCTAAACATGGTATGAAAAATTTTGTCATTTTAGAGAGAGAGTTTTTGATGTGAGGTCTAGATAAATTCCTTGAATAAATTGGGCTATTGTTGAGGTCCCAGTCAACTTTACTTTGGCCTAACTTTTCACAATACTGAACTTCTTCTTCTGACATGCTTCCTAATTAAGAGTTTGCAAAAGACCCTCAAAAGATTTATCTAGAAACAATTTTTGTTCCTGTTCATCAATAAATAATTATGAAATGGCACCAAAGTTGTTGTGAGAGATCCCACAGTGGTGTTGGGCAAGTTGATCTGTCCAGCCCTCAGGTCAGAACAGAGTCAGCTGCAGTAGGGTGCTTAGAACCATGCCCACCTGATTCTGAGTATCTCCAAGGACAGACACACACCAGGACTTCTTTGGGCAGGTTGTGCCAGTCCATAACCATCCTCACCACTGAAAAGGCTTCTCCTTCTTTTTAATTTCCTGGATCTGAGGGTGTGCCCATTGCCTCTTGTCCTGTCACTGTGAACCACTGAGAAGAGCCTAGACCTGCTTTCTTTTCTCTCCCTATCAGAGAGTGGATAAAATCACTCTGGGCTTTCTCTTCTCCAGTCCAGCCCTTTTGGTCCCTCCTCCTATGATAACAGTTGCTTCAAGCCCTTCGCCATCTTCATGGCCTTTTTTCTGGACTATCTCTGGTGGTTCCATGTCTCTCTTGTAGTGGGGAGTCCAAAGCTGAACATGGCACTCCAGATGCAGCCTTACCAGTGCTGAGTAGAGGCAAAGGACCATGTCCCTTCACTTGTTGTCAGCGGTCTTCCGAATGCACTCAGGATGACCTTGGTCTTTGCTTTGTTGTCCACAAGAACCCCCATGGCATTTTCTGACAAGACGAATTCCAGTTAGTCAGCCTGTGCTGGAGCCTGAAGCGATTCCTCCCCTGGGACAGGACTTGGTACTTCCTTTTTTTGAGCTAATTGAGGCTACTGTCAGCCTCCTTCTCCAGCTTGTTGAGGTCCCTCTTGCTTGCAGCACACTCATTTGGTCTGTCAGCCACTCATCCCACTTTTGTGTCATCTGCAGATCTAATGACAAATAGGTCTGTGCAGAAAACACTAGTTGTCTTGCTCTAAATTGCTGCATGAAAATGACTTCATTTCCTTTCTCAAAATGGTTCAAAATGTTTCAATTTATGATGTTGCTAATGTGATTCTGTGAATTAATTTTGTCAATATTTTCAGCTCTGTCTGTTGGATACTATCACATTCCATGCTGAGAAGGACAAATCCTACTTCCGCTGTCATCTCAGAAGTCTTTGAATATGTAATTGAAATAGTCGGTCAACATCTGAAATTGTTAATGGTTTTCAGAGGTTCCAGGAGACTGTTCATCTGATCAGATGCCTCTCTTATCAGATCTGCCCGATTTCTGAGCTCTCAGAGCCAATAGGTTACAGGCTAGGAAGGAGGTCTGTTCTCTCTGGTCAGTAGAATGCCTGTGCAAAGCCTTCTGTTTGAAATTTGCTTGTTAAACTACATCAGGCTGTATGAAACAGCTAGGTTTTTTCTTTTTTATTTTCCTTGAAACAGGCCATCATTCATAATTATATGGTATGAAAACATTTGATGTGAATGTGATTTGAAATGTGATTTTAATTTTTTTTTTTGAGTAAACAGTGGAACTACCCCTTTTTTGTGGTATATCCTTAAATATCATCAAATATGTGGATTTTGATGAAGGATATTCAGGGACTTTTTTTATATTGCTCATGCAAGGGGAAATGAAGAAAACATGTCTAGCAGTAATTTACTCCGAAGAGTATGTTGTAATTCAGTTTGAGAGGTTTTAATACAAACTTTTCTTAGCAGCCCTTATTTTTCTTTCTTCTTAGAAGTCAAACTCTGCTCCTCTTAATTTGAAATAAGCAATTCTAAACGAATTCACCTAAATTGCAGTGAAAGATTCATTGCAAATTCTTGGATTATGCTCCAGGGAAGCCTTTAGGTTCCATCCTTCCTTTCTTTTCAAGATGAGAAATATTGTATTATGAGTTATCATTCTTTGAAAATAAAAGTGAGATTCTAATACTGAGTGATTCTTACTCCTGGTGAAGAAAAGAAAATATTTTACTGTGTTGAATAGTATCAATTTTCACAAGTGTATGTGAAATTAGACTAAGCAGTTTTAAGTAAATCCTGCCACTTAAATTACCTTCTTCTTGTATTGCTCTTTGCAGGATTATTTCAAATTGCCTGAAAGCATCTGGCTACTTTTATACTCCATGTTTGCCTGTGTGGACGGCATGGCATTTTGCTTATACAAAGACACGTTGCAAATTCAGTATACCATGAAGTAAGATTTTAAGTATGACCGGTCTTACAGAACGGGTGTTATCTTTCCAACAAAGCAGACCAGTCTGTCTCCACTGGCCACTGCAGCCAGCCTGCAGTGAATGTTGTTACTGAAGTTCCACTCCCAATCCAGCTCAAGGCCAGTGCAGAATGCTGCTGGATTACACCATGGCCCACCACTCTGACCCCCAGGGGAGCACTGCAACCTCCACCTCTCCCTCTGTGCTCCTTCTCTTTGGGCATCTTTAAGGAAACGTCTTGACTCTGTAGGGAGCTACCCTGTGCAGCTCCTGGGAAGTCTGGAGCCAATTTACTTTTGCCCTGGGAATGATATTTACAGTCAGTTACAGATGTAACGCGTCTTTCAGCTTCTTCAAGGGCCTTTGCCAAAAAAAAAAATGTAACTTCACAGGCTTTTTTCAGATCAGGTACTGGAACCTGCTGACTGGCAGGTCTGCAGGAGAAATGTGGGGAAATGAAACCTATGCAGTCAGGGGTTTCTAATGGCTGCGATGAGAGTGGTATGCTAGTGGCTAAAGCACAAAGCAAAGGAAAAAAAAAAAAAAAAAGGCCCAAAAAAATCAACTTGAAATGTAGAAAAGTGGAGAGAAAATAGTATTTGCCATGTTAATCTATACACTAGTGAGGAATGAAAGGATAAAATATCTTAATGAACCCAAACAAAATATACTAAACTGCAAGTATTTCTTGAAGCTTTTTGTGTATCAGCAGTTATTGGCAACCTCATTCTGGAAGTATTTAAGTATTGTTGTTTGACTTTGTTGACAGGTCTTTTATATGCTGGTTAAAAATGCTGAAAACTTCCAGCAGTAAGTATTGAAACAAGGAAGGTGGAATATGGCAGTGCAAGCAGGGTAGAGATTTGATACTGTAATAGGCAGCGGCTTGTAGCCCTGTATCTCTGTGCTCTAAGGAGAGAGGAGAAATTAGGGAAAAATAAAATTGTGGCTGTATTGAATTCAGATAACAATTAGTGAATGAGGGAATGGTTGCCAAATTTTAAAATTACATTTGCAGATTTTTTAAAATTTTCCTACATATGTGTAGTTACTTTTGCAAAGATTTTTTTCAGTGGGATGTTCCAAGATATGCATGGACTCCATGGTCATGTATGATCCTGACTTGAGATAAGTTAGAATTGCAAATGTGATGCCAAAATAATCATTGCAGTAGCCTTTCTATCTAGCAATAAAAGATCAGGATATTTCAGTAATAATCCCACAAAGGAATATTATAGTCATTACTTCAGTAATAAGATTCCATCTCTGGTTTAGAAGCAATACTCAGAATTACAAGCAATTTAATGCAATCTGTGGGGAAAATAATATCTTTTTAATCCCTTGATGTTTTATACAGTATATTTTTCATAAAGGCAAAGCAAATATTTTTCTAATAGTGTTACAGTTGTATTATAATGCTTAAGATAATTATTTTTTATCCTCGATAGCCAAATACACATACTTTTAGGAGATATCTGGTTTATTCTGTTTTTATAAAGACGTTATTGTAAGAAAAATTTACAGTGTCAGTTGAGATGTTATATATTTTAGTGATATAAGTAATGCTGCAAAACAAGTAAATTATTACAAAGCAGATGTAAGTTGGGAAAAACATTTGCAGCCTACTTATTTTTTTCAAAAGCAAATGCGTCAGTGAAGATGACAGGTTTTGTGTGCATTAATGAAGATAGTAGTAAGTGAAAACATATTCTTCTGAAATATAATAAAGGTGGCTGGTGCCATCTTCTGGAGGTGGCAGTGATGATTCAGACCACCTAGGATTCTAGACTGAAAAACGGGGTGTTTTTTTAAAGGCAGTTCAGGATGTTTCAAACAAAAGTTGTATTAGCTACAAAGTATGTTGAGAAGACATTGCACAGCTTGGTAGCACTTGCTCTGCCTGGGACATACAGGGTGCTTTTCCTATGCTAGTTTTCCAAGTTTTCAGTAAGCCCTGAATTCAGTAAGCCTTGATTCAAAATAGCTAGAAGCATTCATCTCTAACTCACAGAAAATGGTCTTGTGTCAGTTATCTAACATCTAACACTAAATGACTGGGGGCTTTCTGTTTTGTTTTCTGTTCTTTGGTTTGGTTTTGTGTTTGTTTTTTGGGGGTTTTTTTTGAAAGTTTGCTATAGCAGTACTTTGGTGTCAGAGCAGTGTTCTAGGGTATCTTTCCCAGGAGCAGCCTAAACCTGGAGCTGTGAATGTGTACCAACCAGTGGCTGTATGTCAAGCAATGTGGAACCAAAATACAATATTCTCTCCAAGATCACTGGCAGGTTTTGTCTTTCCTGATGCACCTCTGCTGAGGTGCACTTTTGCTTGTTTGTCCAAGTGAAAGGATGATACATTTGATGTTAAGAAAATCCTGTCCCGTCTGTTTAAATACTGCACTTTATTCCTCTTTCTTCCATTCCTTCATTTCATTGACAGCTGAGGGGGAGCTTGTCTTCATAGCACAGTGGTGAACCTTCCGTAACAGGGTCGTGTAGCTTCTGTAATTCAGGCCTGTACTGGCAAAAGAAAGGCTTATAAAACAAAACAAACTACGCAAAACACCAGAGGAAGACTGTGAAGGATGTGGCTCCGTGTCTTGGCTGTTTTTACAATCAGAGTGGAAGACCGGTCATTTTCTAATCTTATTTCAGGCTTCACTTCAATTGAGCCTTGTTTTAAGTTATGGCTTTCATAGAATATATTGATTCTATGTTCACTTCTCAGTGTGATTTTGAGAGACAGTAGCATCTTGATGGGGAAGCTGCTGTGTTTGGCTTTTAGAGGAGGTACAGGGTGACTGAAGCCAATTCAACTTCAGAACTGCCAGAAAATATTTGCTTTGGTTTATGTGCAAATGCTGCAAAAAGATGCACCCTGTAGTTAATACTGAAGTAAAATTATGAATGGATTGGTTTTTTCTAAAGAACATAGTTTCCTAGATTCTTATGTAGCTTTGGAGTTTTTTGAATTTCTATTTAAAATGTGGCAAAGAAAATTAGTTGTCAGCTTGCTGTCTTCAGTATTGCTGTGAGAGAATACTGCTGTGCTTCACTGGTTACTGGAAAGCTACTGGAATAGGGGACAGAATATCTTATGTAAGTCATAGCAGGGAGCCCACAATTGCTCTTTTATTTTTGTAATATGCAAGTGTCTGACTGGTAATGAGAAGATAGTTGTTAATCACCCTTCTAAGCACAGTGATGTACTCTCCCCTCCCCGCAGAATATTGTGTGTATACGCTGTCCTTAATCTCTGCATATGCCAATGGCTCCACAGAGCTCCAAGCCCCCATGTTCCTTTTTGATAAAAACAGGAACGTTCCAGTTACACAGCTCAGCCATGCATAGCTACACTCCTGTCCTGTAGGCTGATTTTGTGGTAAGGTGCCAAATGAAAGCTAACTGCAATATTATTTAATTAAAAACAGATTATTTACCTGTTGCTTTCTCAAAAGGTGGGGTTTTTTTCCTTCACTGGAAATTTGAGCAAGAGGTGAAAAGACAATTTCTTTCCTTTGTATTTTGGGGGAGGAATGGAACTCCAAAGTGCTCATTGACTGTAATGTTGGTGTGTGCTCATATAGCGATGACTTCATTAATTAATTTGTGTGAGATTATAGTATAATCAGAAATATAATTAATCACATATTATTAAATAAATATTATGTAAATGAAAGCCACTGAAAACAATGTATGTGGAAAATATGAAAAATTGCTCTGCTTAGTGATTGCTTTGACAGCTGCTATAAATGGTGCTTTCAGGTCAGATGAGAAGTCAAGGTATTTCATTCCATTTTAATGAGTATATATGCATAGAGGAGTGTCACCTCTGTACAGCCACACCAGGACTTTTTTCTAATTTTCCATTAAAAAACATTGTTAATTTTATAGTTAGAATATATTGTAGTATTTTTCTGGTAAAAATTGCTTGTGTTATACAGGGCAATTATATTAAAATATGCATACACTCTACATATTTATTAAAAACACACACTTTCCTGCGTATTTAAAATGCTTTTGCTAGTTTTTTCAAAATTTGCATCTTCAGGGGAAAATGTCACATTCTTCTGAAAATAGATGTTCAGTTTAATTGTAAACATAGTGATTACAATGTTTACTTTTCAGCAATATTTGGCATTTTATTTAAGAATACTTGTAACTGGGAAATTGTTCTTACTGCTCATCAGTGAAAACTGTTCATTCTATTTATTTGCCCCAATGCTGTAGGCTTAGGTTAAAATAACAGTTTAATTCTTTATTTTGAGAATTTGACAAACTGGTGAAGCTTTGTGAATGATGTCATCATGTTCTTTCTCAGGACTGTAATACAAAAGGTTACCTTATTGCACAAGCTTATCCCACTCTTCTCCTCAGAAATATGGCCAAAATTTTGGCATATTTGTTGCTTTCAGTGCTTCCTAGTCTATATTTCATTGTCCTGGAACCTTCAAAATCACTCAGATTTCACATCATTCCTGCTTTTTAGTTCAGATGTAGTTAAACTGCTTAAAGAGGGGGAGGTTGACAATATTTTTTGTCACTACTTCTTTATGCTTAAATGAACCACCTTCAAGTTCATGCACAAATTTTTCTAACTCACTATTTCACCTGCTTACTTTTCATCATTCCTGCCTCTTCACGTCATGAATGAGGATTTGACAAGCTGTTTCTCCTACAAATGTTTCTCTGCCTCTGTCTGTGGGCACAGTATCTTAAACATTCTTCCTAGTTTAGCAGAATAATCCTTGAGCATTCAGACTTAACTGTAGTTAACTGTATTTGTAGTTCTCCATCTGGATCTTTATAGATACACAGATAGATGCACACTTTTATTTATTTAAAAAAATGTAACTCTTTTTTTCCTACCATTTCTTGGATTTCCCTCTGAGCATATGTTCTGTGGGGAAGAACAAATTAGCCCTGTAGTATTTGTACAATATTTGGTATACTGGGGTTTTAAAAATAAATATGTGCTTGGCAGTGCCTGCACATAAGACAGAAATCTGGTGCCAAGCACCTACAGTTTAAATCAATTTTCTGTTTTGTTTCAAAGTATGCAGGGACACAAGGCACTTAAACATTGAAGGAATATGGTCAGGATGCAATTCTGACATCACTTAAGTTTGCAATGCTGCCCTCAGAGAAGTGTTGCAGGATACACGTTATATATTTAAATGCATGCTTTTACAGTTTCTCATCATACAGTTCTGGTTGGAAATCTTGAATACATCCATTAAAACCACTGGAGTGGTCCATGGGCTTATTATATCTATCTAACAGAGATCACTGTTCAGTCAAAAAAGCTGAATTGGATTCATTTTGTTTTTAGCTTTCCTGAGTTCACTTTCAGATTTTGGGCATTTAGGAGTAGGTATTTTAGCATGAAAGCTAGATTAGTTCCTCCTTTGGAGAAGGTATTTAGGCATGGGGGAAATAGTGCTGAGGATGAGGTTTTTAAATTAATTTCCAGCACCTAAGGAAACTAAAAGAAGTCAGGAACTCCGTTGTAGGAGAGGAAATCCCTGCTCTGTCAGAGGATACAGTTCACATTCTTCCCTCAAAGCAGCATGTTGGGATGTTGTTGACAGGATTCTAGACCAAGAGGAAATGCAGATGCTGCCTTGGGTTGGCCAAGATTCATGAAGTATGTTGTCAACTCCTGCAGATGTTGGGCCACCATCAGAAAAACTAAGGTCAAGTGGACTTTCTGTACAGAGAATGAAATTTTATATTTCAAAGACCACACTCTGGACTGTTCAAAATTATTTCTCAAAGAATACAAAATATAATCTCAATTTTATCTCTTTCCTTCAGTGTTCTTTCCTTTTCGCAGGAACAGTGTATCTGAATTCCACAGTAAGTCTTCATTCTAGTGGGGATATCATTTCAAATGAAAATATTGACACAGCAAATAATCACAAGTGGAAAATAGTGAGAGCAAAAATACCTATTAAGTATCTTGAAGGTCAATAGTAATTTTCGTTCACATTTATCACAAGTTGCCACTTCTCAATGAAACTGACAGATAGAGTTCTTTTATTAGATTTTACTCAATTATGCTTCAATAGGCCACAATAACTATAATAATACTGACTGAAAAATTACATAAAAACTCAATAGAACAAATGTGGGAGAAAAAAGCTGATACCCAGTTTTAATGCAGGCATCTCTGCATGTCTAAGTGATTAAGCCAGTGAAAGGAAAGCACTTGTTTTCAGTGAAGTTTTTTCAAAAATGTGATATAGTTGAGAATGGACCATCTAATTACCAGAATGAAGTTGAATCCTGTTCAGCAGTTCAGGTAAATACAAGCAGCTTCTTCCAATAGGGGAAGATAACAGTTTTGAATTTTATCTTTTGCCCTTAAAATATGAATAGATAAGTTGCAGTCCAGAAAGGTGTTGAGTTATTGTGGTGCTTATCAACACCTTTGTTAAAATCAGTGGTGACTTTAATGACTATATTCAGAAGATATGCATATTCTTAATGAAAATTAATTGTGATATCAGATTGAGAGATCATTTTGATGAACGTTTCTGTCCTGTCTAGTATAGGAAATGTGCTAGAACGTGCTCCCTCAGCCACTGATGTGTATTTAACCTACTGTTTCTATGTCACTGCCTCACTGATGTTCTTATTTCCCTTCCTTAAAAGTAGGAGCAGAGTATGTTCTTAGCTTTTCAGGAGCAATAATCGACACTAACTGGTGAGTCATAACATTCTGCTGCAAGAAATAAAAGAGAACTTAGTTCTTCTGCCACTTGAATTGCTCATTCTCTAAGTATTTCCAAAGCTAGTCTTTCCAATATATCAATGCAAGCATCTCTGTCCTCTTGATGCACAGTTAATCAAAATTTTGCAAATCCCCAAGAGGCCTCTGCTGCAGTCAGAATCACCTTTCCAGTTCCCACCCATCTAGCATGTCTCTGATGCAGCAGAGGGGGAATGTCACTGGACAGCTGAGATCAGTCAGGACGATTTTGAGAGTCCCCACTTGTTTACCAATAAATGAATATCATCCCAAAGCTGTTGGAAGGTTTAACGTTTTATACAGGTTTTTAGATTTTTTTTGTCCTCTGTTGAAGTGTTTTGAAGATGTAGCAGATTATTACAGAAGTATATTCAAAGTCCTCACTAGTTAAGACTATTAAAAAGGCAAAGTTGTGAATGCTGGCTAAATGTATATATAAATCACTGTTTTACAGATCCTGTGTCTTTTGCATATCCAAGTTTTAATCAATCTATATGTAACATCTCAGTTTTCATTATTTGTTTACTTCTCAGAGGATACCATAGTTTTTAGTGCAATTACAAGCACCTACTTAAAATCTGCTACCTCTACTTCGAAAAAATTACTTGTTTTCCTGACGTATCTTTGCAATGTTTCAGTCACTTATTACAGAAAAAATATCTACAGTTTTTTGAATACTGAAGATAATTATCCTTTTGACTCCTATTACTTCTCAGCTACATTGCTTTCAATGAACTTGTGCATTTGATTTAATGAATTCTTAAAATAGTCTTGCATCACAGTCAGAAATGAACAAAATCGAGGAATTACGTGAACAAAGGATGTGTCCAGGCTGCAGATGGGACTAGCCTTTAATAATCTTTATTATTAGCTTTATTAAAAACTGTTGTAGAAGCTTTCTGAAATAGAATGCTGACCTCTGTAGACTGAGATGACCTGTGTAGAGGATATGTTTTTTCCCTTTTCTGTACGACACATGCTTGCAGGACAGTATGAGTTTGTGCAGACAGTGCTATTCTCAGCAGTGATTTTCCCATACCTGACACTGGTTGGTTGTTTGCTGCTTCAGATAGGTGTGACGTGGATCACATACGTCACTCCTTGCTTAATCTGAGCTGGATGACTCTGGACCTTCCTGTTTACTTCAAACATCTGAGGCTCCTCCTGTAATCTGTCATTGGTATCCAGCTCCACTTAGTGGTGGTGAACAGCCAATGTTTCCCTCTTATTTTGCAAAACTTGTCAGAAGTAGGTGACACCACTGTTAAGAAACGCAGTGCTGCAGTTTGTTTTTTTTTTTTTTTTTTGAGGTAAGGGGTTTTATGAACTAATCTCAACTTTGATTCTGAAAGAATAAAACCTTAGCTTTGTTACTGCCAGGAAAAAAAAGGAGGAACATTTCGCAGGTTTGCATCCAGATGGTTTTTGAGTATCTCCAGTAGGGGAGGCTCCACAACCTCTCTGGGCAAGCTGTTCCAGTGCATGGTCACCTACACCATAGAGAAGTTCTTCATGTTCCTCAAGTTCCTGTGCATGTGTTTCTGCCTGTCTTTTGCTCTGTAGCTTGGCACCACTGAGAAGAGCCCGGCTCCATCCTGACATCTTCCTCTCAGATACTTTCAAACATTAATAAGATCCCCTCTCAGTCATCTCTTCTCCAGGGTAAACAGACCTAACTCTCAGCCTTCCACAGAACTGTACAATCCTTTAGGTTGGAATAAACCTCTAAGATCATCAAGTCCAACCATTAAGCTTTTCCTTGTGAGATGTTCCAGTCTCTTAATCATTTTTGTTGCCCTCTGCTGGACCTCTCCTAGAGCTCCATGTCTCTCTCATGGCCTGAGGAGCCCAGAACTGGACACAGCACTCGTGATACGACCTCACCAGCCACAAGGTCACACACTTCTGGCTCATGGACAGCTTGTTGTCTGCCAGGACCCCTAGGTCCTTCTCCGCAGAGTTGCTCTCCAGCAGTTCCCTTTCTATCCAGTGCAGTAGAAAAGGCTGGTCAGAGAGAAACTACAAGCACAGGCTCACTCTCCAGTGTCATCAAGGGTATCTGTTGCATCTGCAGCTGTTACAATTTTGTAAGTCCCAGATGTGCTCTCCTCAGCTTTCTCCTTTATATACAGAACAGTGCTACCCTCTTAGTCTCTCCTAGCAGGGCAGCAATTCAGCCCCTTTATCAGTCCCATAATTATGGAATTATATTTGGTTTACGTATAATGCACTCTGCATTTCAATAAAATTTAAACTTCGAAGTCATAGTCCTTTTCCAACATTTAATAGTGTTCTATACTGCTGGGTCTTTTCCCTCAAAAGGTTTTTTAGATGAAATATCAGACCACTCTCTGATTCTCCGATCTATCTGCAAGTCAACCATTAGGCATTTTTAAACATGTAAGTACTGTTTTTAAATACTAAGCTTAAAATTATTAATATCTGTGAAAAATCTCTTAATTGAGTAATTTACTCATGCTTTGTACTATGCAGAACAAGCTGGGTACTTACCACAGTTGGCATAATGATTGAGTTTTAGAGAAAACAAGCATATTAGAAAGGAAAATGACCAAAAATAGTCAGTTCAGGATACATGTCAGGACAACAAACCCATTGCTCATAGACTGTGAAGAAAGAATGTATAGCTTTACATTTTGTGCCATGAAAATACTGTTCTACTATATAGCATTTTTGTCTGTTTAAGAATTTGGATTCTTAAAACAAGAGCTCAGAAGGAACGTTGGGAATATTTTAATCACCGTATTACATTTCTTGTCAGATATTTAAAAGCATGATACTTGCTGGAAAAAATTTGATTGAGACTGGTTTTGATAAAATAAATTTGATTGAGACCTATGAGGTGGCACATCCTTAGTGATGCTAAAAGCAATTTCTGAGAATGAAGTTGTCACTGTTTGAAGTTTAGTGACTGGGTATATTGAGTTGCTTGGCAGTTTTCTTAGTGTAGCTGATACAGTGGAAAGGCTCCTGCAGGATGTCCTGCCCTGGACCTTCATGTCTGTTTCTTGGCATGTGTTGTAAAGAACCAGCATGAACAGGAAACCATTGTGGGAAGTGAGGGGAATTAGAGGCCTATGCAGGAAAAGGAGGAAGTGTGGATTCTCAAAGAAAATGTAGCATGCTGAAAGGCAAGCATGAAAATTGTGGTCATAGTTATGGCAGTGTTGTCTTCTGGTAGGCACTCAGTTCTGAAAGGAGCCATGGACTCACACAGCCTGCAGATAGCACTGCTTGGCAAGAAGCACCCCTGTCTCTCCCAAGACATCTCTGCTTCTGTAAGAAGTGCCTCTCAAGGTTTTAAACAGGTGCAGGCTGTTTCTTTGCATCTCTCATGCTTACATACCTTCCCCATCTTTTGTCATGGGCATGATGTAAGGACTTAAAAACATGGGGTTTAATTATCCCTCATTAATTTTGTGGATATCTAAGTAGAAGAAATCTGACAATGTAAGTCTCCAAGCTACCTGATCTAGCCTTAAAGGTAGTCTTGCTTTGAGCACTTGTCTCTGTGAGACAAGTGTCTTCAAACCTAAGTAAAACACTGGTTTTATCATTCCATAAGCTGTATCACTTAAGTAATTTGATGAAGGTCAGGCTGTCTAAAAGGGTGTCCTGTATACAGAAAAAGTGCAAGATCTTGGACCTTAACAGCACTTTAGAATATGTGTTTGAATTTATCAGAAGACGAAGTTGAAGTCCAGTCATCTAATATAAAGTTTCAATGGAATTTTGTAAAAGCAAACAGCTGGAGAAGCTGGTATGCAAAGCAAGCTGGCAAGGGTGTGTGTGCGTGTGTTCAGTTTCTAGGTCTAGAACTACTTTCAGTATGTTCTTGTATTCCATAAGACAAGAGACAATTATTGATATTGTATCATGCTAATTGTGTTTGTATTGTTTTATGGCTTGTCCAGAGGGAGGAAACTCCTCCTGATACTTGGCTATGTTACAGTGGCATGGAGCACTCATTGTTTACATAGGAATGCATTAATACTTTGCTAGCTCTCTCTAATAGAATTAGACTTCTAAGAACATAATTTTCTTGGACTAAATGAGAACTAGACACTTTGAAGATTTATGATTAAGTGATTTTCTTGGACAAAATACAATATTTTGCCTGTGGGCACAGTTGTTTATTTGTTAAATACAAGCCTTTTTAGTGTAGAATAGCCACATAGTAACTATTCTTGTCAGTTCTCTTTCTGGATTCTACTAATTTTTTTAATAAAGTTATCTGTAAGTGGGTAAGTCTACAAAGTTCAGTGGAGTGGGAAACAAGAGTGGCTGAATCTAAGGGAATACCTCTACAGGAAAAGAGAAATTTGAGGGCCTGTTTGTGCTTCAGTCTTCATTCAAGTAAGACCATGAATGGACCTCCTTGACTTGAGGAATTTATTGAGTTTGAGCTTAACATTAAATGAAAAAGAGGATGTACTGATGAATAGTTTTAAATTCAGTTAATTTACATGTAGTTCAGTGTGAGTGTATGTGGGTATGTGTACATGTTTGTGTGCACACTGTATAATCTGTGTTACAAATTATAATGTAAAAATCAAAACAAATTTATGTAAACTCATTCAGATCAGAACAAGGAGATGAAGTCCAATTGCTTTCAATGGTGCAAATCAGTGAAAACCAAGTCTCCAAAGCTTTTGTAGACAGTTTTATATATTCCACAAAATCAAGCTTCTGTTCTCCTGTGTTTGGACACAAGTTCTTCCGTGATAAAGACCTCTCAGGCACAGTACTGGAATAGAGTAGTTATGTGGAAGTGCTGAATTATTATGGAAAATCCCAAACAGTAATACTAGGTGGACAAGTATTTCTTATATTTTTGATGTCACAAATACTGCTAGGGAGAAACTTCCACAAGCAATTTCTTCATCCTGTCTTTCAAGATGCTTTTAGTGCTTTGTGTGGAGGAAGATGATGATATACAGGTGGAAAGGTTGAATGTAGTAGAAGGAAGGGAAAGGCATAGAGGGGTCCCCTATGTGAACCTTTGTTTTATTCACATTCTCCCATGGTAGAACAAGTCAAAGCAATATGGAGCTCATCCCCAATTCTTGCAGAATTTGATGGAGTGTCTTTATGTATGGGGTTCAGAAGAATTTACATTTGTTCCACACCAAAAAAGCATGTTTTTTTTCTCAGGTCACATTTTCATCTTGCTGTCTTTTTCTTTATATTCCAGTCCTGTATCTCTTCCTGATCTTCTTTCCACTCTCTTCAAAGCACAAGCAGCTGCACCTGTAGTCAGTCTTTCATAGCAATTAACATTTAACGCCTTGCTCCTTACTAGTGCCTGTTCTCTGTCAGTCGTCACGGTGACTCTGTCCTGCCCATTCTGCCAGTCTTTCAGGCTTTTCAGCTGTTGGGTAGGCATGCAAATAGCTTACCAGATCCTCTTGCTTATGGCTCACCCACAGATCTGTTGCCCTATCCAGTTGTAAACAAGCCTTATTCAATACTCACCTTTTGTTTCTCTGCCTTTTCTTGTTAAAATTCAAAGGCCTTCTAATACTCTTGCTCTCTTTTGATTATGCTGTTTTATACTTTATCCTGGGCCTTGACTGACATTTGTATCCACCCACTTCCCTCCTGTTGTCTGAGAAGCTACCTCCACAAGTGTGTAAGTGCAAACATTTAGCCATCTTGCTTTTTTGTTCCTTATGTTGTTTTTCCTCCTCTTTCCTCCCTCCTTCAGGCACATCTAGGTATGAGTTTCAACATGTGGTGTATATACTTAATATTATTTTTATATGTGCTTGTTATTCCCTTTAAACATATCTAAACAAAATAATAAAAAGTATTGCTGTTACTCATCAGTTTAACAGTCTGCCTGGGAAGATAAATTACTGAATTCCCACAGTATTTCAAAAACAAATCTTCCACAGATACCTACTGAAATATCTTGGGATTTGGGAAATTCTGTATTAATTGATGCTGTTTTGAAAACAAGTGATTGCATTTGAAATTGGGAATTGTGTATGCATGTATACCACACCCCACCCCACCCCTTCAATATTAGAATATATTGTCTATCTTCTACTCCATTTTCTTCACTGAATTAGAAAGCATAGTATTAAAAATGTTTATACAAAATCTCTTAACATTTCAAAGCTAAGTGCTAGTGTGACAATTCCATACGAATTGTTTGAGATTGAAGAGGTACACCTGGAACACTTCTCCGACTCTGACTAGAATCTCTTGAGGGCCCTGCTGTAGTTCACTGTAGATGGTCACATTTGTGGAAGGAAGACAAGCCAAGTTAGCATGCTGTACTACAGCAGAAGTATTCTTTGTCTGCAGAAGAGGCAGTGAGGTCTTATAAAGGATGAGATCTATCTGTCAACAGCAAAACCTTACTTGCCTACTCTAGGGCAGTCTGGAGATTCATCTTTAAAAGAGTCACTTCACAATAAGCTATTGTCTTAATAGCTAAGATTTTGTGTAACCTGCTGATGACCAGACCAAAAGTTTCTTTTGTACAGTGAGAGAAGTTGACTGTGTGGAAAGAAAAATATTTCTAGGGTACTGAATTTATTAGGGTTTTTCTCTTTGGTCTTTTTGGTTGTGTAGTGTAATGATTTCTCTGAAGTTCACTTTCAGTACTGTAGTATAATAATTTCTTTGAAGTCCAAAATGTTTTGTGATTGACAACTATTTCTATAGCAGCTGCTAGTGATACTGTAAATGTTTTGTGCTAGATTTCCTTATGAAGGTTCTAACTCTTATGTATAAATCACCCCCTTCCCCACAGTGATAACCTCATCAGGAATTTTGTTTATGTATGTGAGTGTCGTGGTTTGACACTGGCCCAACACCAGGCACCCACGAGAGTTTCTTGCTCACCCTCCCCTACCACAGCTGGGCAAAAGGAGGGACAAGAGGAAAGGGTTAACGGAGGCTTCATGGGTGAGATAAGGAGAGCAGGAGAAATATTTCAAGGGCAAAACAGGCTCAACCTTGGTTGCTAAGTGAAATTTATTACTAACAGAATCAGAAGAGAGTAATGAGAAGTAAAATACGCCCTTAAAACACCTTTCCTCCCCCATGCCCTCCCTCCTTCCCACCAACAACACAGGGAGGTAGGGCAGGGGTGGTTTGCTCAGTCCATCACCAGGATTTTCCTTCCCTGTGAGGCCGTGGGGTCCCTCCCACGGCAGACAGTTCTCCGTGACTTCCCAGCGTGGGTCCCCTCTCATGAGCAGCAGCCAAACCGCACCTGCTGCAGCGTGGGTCTCTCCCAGGGGCACACAGTGCTCCCAAAACTGCTGTGGCGTGGGTCTCTCCCCACGGGGTGCAGCCCTCCAGGGACAGGCTGCTCCATTCTGGAAGCGGGGCCCTGTCTCTCCCCCGGGTCTCCCCCTGGATCACAGCCTCCTCCAGGCACCCACCCGCTCCGGCCTGGCCACCTCCCCCACGGGCTGCGGGTGGATCTCTGCATCCCCCATGGACCCATGGGCTGCAGGGGCACAGCTGCTTCACCATGGGCTGCACCACGGCCTGCAGAGGAATCTTGGCTGCGCGCCTGGAGCACCTCCCCTGCCTCCTTCTCCACTGACCTTGATGTTGCCGTGTTGTTTTCCTCTCACACATTCTCACGTCCTTCTCTTCTCTGGGAAGCTCCCAGCAGCTTCTCACAGGAGCCACCTTTGCGGCCCCCCTGCTACCCAAAACCAGGCCCTGCCAAACCAATACAGTGAGCCTACTCTTGAGTTCTTTTTGTTCTGGGGAACATCCCTGTAGACTGAAAATGATGAAAATAAAATCTATAGTTATACTATAAGAGTGTAACTTGTTTCCAATATAGCACAAAAACAAAAGAAAAAATTCTATTTACATGGAGATCTGTTGGTTTTTTAAAAATATCAGTCAGAATTTTATTTAAATCAACATGCTTTGAATGGATTAATTTTGAGGTGATGTTTTAATATAGATGTATATATTTGCTGAACTTCTGTTGTGTCATTAATACGTCTGGCATATCTCTTGACACCTCCCATCTCCCCCAAAACTGAGTTCAAATTAAATTTATCATTTCATAATCTTAAATTATTGAAACAGTAATGACAGCCTCATAACTTCTTCTGTTTATTTTCATATAGCTGCAAAAAACCCACATAATCCCCCAAATTCTGGGTTAAATAAGAAATTTTGTAGTAAACAGAAAGTACTTCACCACTCAACTCTCAGGTAACTTGGGGGTCAATGACAGACTTGTTAAATTTATTAGCTTCATTGTGTTTTGTCTCACACTTTGTTCTAAGGAGTCCCAAATGGGATGTAGCTATCCATTACTTTATTCACTTTCTGCTTAATTCTCTTCCTTCTTTTTATTACTTAAAGAAAAGATGTAGTCCCATGATGTGCAAGTTAAGTCTGAGGAAAGTACTGAATTTATCTTTATTTGAAGTCAATAATGGATAATAGTATTATTGTATGGTGGTGAAACAATTGACGAAGAGATCCGTGCTTAGATTAGTGTTCTGAATTCTTTCTCCAGAATCTGTGTTTTGAGTCGTATGTTTGAGACATATATGAAAACCCCATAGTAGGACACTGTGAAATCAAGTAGTATTCAGTAACAGGTTATGAAACAGAAAATGTTAAAAATGGCTGCTTTTGACACCTCTGAGGTGCCACAGAGTGCAGAATACTGAAGACTAATAGTTCAAAAGTGGGCTGAAGCAGTATAAAAGCTAATCTGCTCACATGAAATATACCCATAGCACAGGGGTGAACCGTGAGGATATTCAGTGTTGTGATGGTAAGCATTCTAAAACAACCTCCTCTTCCCCACTGTATTTCAGGCCTGGGGATTTTTTGGGTTTTTTTGTGTGGTTTTTTTTTGTTTTTTTTTGTTTTTTTTGTTTTTTTGTTTGTTTGGGTTTTTTTTGTTTGTTTGTTTGGTTTTTTTTTTTTGTGTGTGTGTGTGTGTGGTGTGCAGGTTTTTTCAATTCCCCCCCAACCCCAGATTAATGCAAAATACCTAATCTACTATTTGAGTGAAAATCAGCAATGCTGTATTTTACAGTGAATTCATGTTGTTCACATTACGGAATATATACAATTATGAAGTAACGTTAACAATTATGAAGTAACGTTAATAATTTCCTATAATTCGAGTTTCCAATCTTTGTAAATAAGCAAATTGGTCTTTCTCAAGAAACCTCATTTCTTTATCATCTATGTAAATTGTATATGCAAATACCTGGAAGCGATGAGCAGCTGGAAAATTACCTTTTTCATCTCATACTTAAATGCTTGGTGTTGTATTACAGATGGTGTGTTTGTTGTCTGGTGAAACACATGCCAGTATGATTAGAGTCTTAGGAACTTTAAAGAACTTCTTTTTTGTTTTGTGGTGAGTGTGCAATAAAGCTGTTAAGTGTTCCTTTTAGCTTTAATTTAAATCGAGTCTGAGGCAGATGCCACTATCTTGCTATGTTCTGCAAGACTGGTAGAGTGAGGAAAGAACCATGAGGCCATGGTGCCATGACACACTGCATGCTCCATCTTACAGCTGAAAAGAATGTGTCCCTTACTGCACTTGTTGCAATGCTGGGAATAGACTAGGGTCTGAAAATTAAATTATCCAGATCCAGTGTATTGTTGGACAGACTCACAGACTGGAGAGATGACTGAGCCAACTGTTGCAGATTAACTGTAGCAACTCAGTACCGCACAGCCACTCACTCAATTCCCCCCCAACCCCAGAGGGATGGGAAGGGAAATCAAAAAGGAAGTGTAGAACTCATGGGTTGAGATAAGAACACTTTAATAATTGAAACAAAGTGAAATACAGTAATAAAGCTGCAGTTGCTGAAAATTATAATAAAAATAGGGCCAGAGAGAGAAAGAGAGAGACACCCTCTGATACAAACAACCATGCAAAGAAGTGACACACAATACAACTGGTACTTCCCAGCTGATGCCAGGCCTGTCCCAACTATAATCTACACCCCTTCTGGGTAACTCCTCCAGTTTATATACTGGACATGACATTCTATGATGTGGAATATCTTTTTGGCCAGTTTGGGTCACCTGTCCCTGCAATGCTCCCTCCCAACTTTTTGTGAAGCTCCTCACTAGCAGAATATGAGACACTGAAAAACTTCTTGACTTAGAATAAGCACAATTTAGCAACAACCAAAACATCAATGTGCTTTTAATATCATTCTCATACTGAATCCAAAGCACAGCACTGTATCAGCCATTAAGAAAAAATAACTCTATCCTAGCCAAAAGCAGGGCACCAAACCTGTTTTACATTTATTTTATTGGAACTGGTGAGCTAGTCCTAAACTGAGAACAGTGTTTGTTGATGGGGTAGGTTCTAAAGCTTAAAATCAATATTTACAAATTTTCCCTGTGTACGTATTTAATATAGTTTCAAATACAGTTTTTCTGTTCTACCTGGAATCAGAGTCCACATTTTTTCTTTCCAGCTTCTGGTTTTGAGTTTTCCTTACACTTCAGCAAAGTTATGATATGGTAAGATTGAAGTGTTCAAGTCAGACAAAAGAGCAACAACTTCTATATAAATTCGGTATATGAATAAAGTGAAAGCAAAACTTTTGAGCATCTGTTTCAAATTGATATTTCTAGAAAACAGAAAATTTTACATGTAGAACTCCATTAATTTGATTAACTTATTTAATGTAACATTGATTCAGATACCAAGCCTTTTCTACTGAAAAGGGCTTTGAATTTTTTCTCTCTTAGTTTTTGCTCTGATGGTTGTTCTGTCATGGTTGTTTTAGGGAATTCAGTATTTTCAAAGGAGGAGGAGAGTGATTCTTTTAGTATTTTATGTTTTTTAAAAATTTACTCCAAATTGCACAGTTGATGTAATTCCAAAAAAAAAAAAAAAATCCTTGCTCTGAAGGAGCATAGGTGTGAATTTCTTGTATTTGAATAATTGTGTCATACAGATGTTAAACTTAGTGTGAAAAGTGCAAATGTGTGTCTCTTTGGTTAATGGTTATAAAATTTTCATTTGGAGAATTTAAATTTCTACAAATATAACTGAGGTGTGCCTTCTTTACTTTCACTGCTGTTCTTGTGGAGTGACATAATGTACTGAATAATTAGGCTTTGAATCACAAAGTGCTAATATTAGAGACAGTACTTTTAACAGTAACATTTTTAATAGTTTTATCGGAAGACTTCCAGCAGTAGTTCCTGTAGATGCAATAGTTTCCCTACAAAGCATCTTTTAGATAAAAGATTTCCCCTCCTAATGATTGTGGTAATTTATGCCTTACTTAGCCTCATGTAGAGCACTTTGACTTCATACATGTATTCCATGGCTGTCTGCCCCTGGAGATGTAGACTCCTGTAGTCCATAAATAAGCAACACATGGCGTGGGTGAGAAAGCAAACAACCCTCCTAGCATCAGAACAGCCTTTCCTGGCAGGCAGGCTGTCTCTTCAGAGATGGACTCAGGTCATGACCAGCACCAGGCTGGTGTTAGGGACAGATTTTTTTGGTAGATTTTTTTCTGCTTCATGACCACCAAAAAAGTGCCTTTTGGTATCAGTTTTCATAATTGTTTTTCTTTCCAATGTTGACATATAGAGCAGGTTTGGGTACCTCATCCCTGCTGAGTCAATCAGAGCTAGCCACACAATACTTCCCCTGCTGCCAGTTGCACAGAGAGTGCAATAACCCATGAAATAACTATGTTGTGTTGAAGTTAGGCATTTAAGACCAAAACCTTATCCTAACACTGTAGATTTTCTCTCTCTTTATCATGTGTCATAAACATTTAATAGCTCAGGTACATATTTGTAGGAAAATCAGAGATTTAAGTAAATCCGGTCTAGAATTGCTCAGCATCTTTGAGAACTTAAAAAGATTTCCAGATTAGAATAGAGAATTTAGATTCTACAATAAAAATGTTGTTTTAGTAATGTAAAATATACTTGTTCCATGAATGGATTTTTTAAGGAAATACAGGTTTTTTGTCTTGTTTTGGTTTTTTGGGTTTTTTTTTCAAGTAAGATATACTCTTACCACAATCAAAAGAAAAGACTCCTCTTATTTTCTACTTTTAGTCTAAGGGAGGATTTTACTTTGCTGATATGGTGCAATTACTTTTCATTCATTTCATGCTTCTGTGGCTTCTCCTAGGACAGAGGCTCATCTGTATCTATGCCTCAGCCTATAATTGCTGTTGTTGCTCTGGAAACATCCAGCTATGACTTTAAGGAGTGTAAGGCTCTTCCCTCTTGTCTCTTTTGAGCTAGCAAATTGAAGACTTTTAGGTGAAGACATAATTGCGGGTTTTGGTTCTCGAGCTGTTAGATGAAGTTCCATTTAGATGACAGCTAGGTATTATTGACTGAAGAGGAATTAGGGAAGGCAAGTTGAAAAAATGCAGGAAGACACTGAAGGAGCAGAAAAGCATCTTGTTTCAAAAAGTTTGTTCAGCTTCCTGGATGGGATCTGCTGCTTTAGGTATCATCCATAAAGTCTGAAGCTGGTGGAGCAGAGGATTGAAAGGGCATGAATACTAAGTTAAGAGAAAATCTAAACATTCTTATCAATATGTAATAGAATTAAACATCCTGAAGTGTAGCTGAAGCATCATTTTCCTTCAGTTATACCTTATGGAGTCTGTAGAAACCCTGCATGAAAAATGAAAAAAGTAAGAGTTTGAACTGATTTCTTTCTCATACTGAATAGCTGAAGGAAACAAAGCCTGGAGATAGTTTGTAAAATCAGAATAGTTTTATTTATTTAATGTAGATTTCTGTAAATATAAGGTAGATTCTTGTGAATATATTAGTATAGCAAGGGTTATTACCCTGAATGTATGGATGGATTATATACAATGATTAAGTTTTCATTTGGGACCATCAAAGCTAGGCTAATAAAACTTTTTCTCAAGATAGAGAATGAAGCCCTATTTGAGGCAGAGAATTCATTAGCTTAATATTGGCTAATAATTATTAGGAAGGAAAGGAGTATCTAGAAACAAACACAAAAACTTTACAGTATTTATAGTAATAAAAACCATGTTTTAAATATAAATGGACAAAATATATTTGTGAGCTTACAGACAGCCTAGAAGAATAGCTCTGAGAGAAATGACCTCATTTATTTAGCTCTTGAGACAGATATCACTATTTAAGGAATATTTAATTTTACAGCGAGAGAGAACCTTCTATTACACAGATTAGGCTTGTTAAATATTAAAAAAACCAAGTCTTTGAGTAATTATTATATGGTCACCGTTGAAGCAGATACGGTTTTCCACCCTTACATACAAGATTTAAGATTTTTAGGCAGAATAGTCAAGTGCATGCAAATATATTTTGGTAGAGGTACCAGAACCCTGCTGCCCTATCAAAGTTTAGAGAACTGTGCTCATTCTTGCTGGGTTCATATAAAGTCATTTTTCATATATAAGCAAAAGTAAGAGTCTGTGGATCAAAACAACTTACCTGTTCATCTTTCTAGAATTTAACTCTGCTATCATTCTTATTTTCCCCAGGTTTTTTGTTCCTTATGACGAATTCTGCAGTGCGGAAAATGTAACGCACTTTGAAGATTTTTTTGGCAGATTTAGATAAATTTAGGTAATCATTTAGCAAATTAATTGGTTTAAGCTAACATATTTGAAGTAACCACAATACAGCAGCATTCATAATATGGCTGCATCTCATGTATTTAATTTAAATTGGATCTTGAGAGTTACAGCTGCTGTGTTCCATATATTAATTAGAGTTACTAGGAACTAATTAACAGGAGTACGTGCACAGGTGGAAAATTAGACATGAACAGAGCTTCTCCTCCTCCAAGAATAGCATTCACAAACATTTTGAATTTTTAATACAATTTTCAGCATTCCAGTCTAGATCATAAGGTTATTTTTAGTTGTGTGTCAGTTTTGGTTTTGTGTACTTTTGTGGTTTTTTTTATGGATTTCTTTTTGCTTTGGGGGTGGTTTTCGGTTGTTTTTGGTTGTTTGTTGGTTGTTTTTGAGGTAGCATGAAAAGAGGTAACAAAAAAGAAAGAGTTAGGTTACCAAACAATAATGTTATTTTTATTATTTGAAGAGAAAGCAGAGATGTTGCTGTGGTATTTATCTCAAAGAGCTTTTTTTTAAAAATTAAAATTACCAAACGTCAAACAAATAAGTTGAAGGTGCTGCTTTACTATGTTTTTGTCCTGACGATGTGCTAGCCTCTAGTGTGACTCACAGCTACTTGCAATAATCTAAGTCATTTACACAGTCACACGCATCATCTCTGATATGGTGAGGCGTCTGGCACTCCCTGAGCTGCAGGAAATTTTACTGGAAAGTAAGATTTTTCATGTTTCAGTGCGATCATTGTCTCTAGCAACCAGCAGGCACAGCAGTCTAAATATGCCTAATACCTGTCTTAAACTCTGTGAGACTTGAACACTTGTATACCGTACAAGTATTCATTCCCTGTGGTTTTTTCTGACTTGCAAATGGTCTGAGTTTGTATTTCTGTGACTCCAATGTGTTTCCTTCCTTTCTGGATTTGAAACAACACAGTGGTAGCCTGGTGGTAACACCATCAGTCATAGTTCAAACCAGGTATGAACACAAGAGAGTCTTAATGACATGAACAATTTCCACTGTTCATACCATAAATGAATTGAAACTATGCAAAGGTGAGTTTTAATATCTACAGAGCAATTTTGGGATTGAGTTGCCTGGCTGAACTTGCACAGAGAAGAAAAGGGATTGACAAAACTGGTCAACTTAGAGCCAACTGGTTGCTAAACAAACTGGTTTAAGTGGTTAAACAACAAAACCAATGGCATTTCCTGCCACCAATGTCAGACGAACATCCCAGTTTAACATGAAGTTCATTGAGATGGGTTTGAGTTCAGAGCCTTGGACATCTGCAGTAGTCTGGTTCTTTCAGCACTGAACCACCACAGTCAGACTCAGAGAAAGAGTATGGGAAACTGATAGCTCTTAGACCTAAGACAGAAACCTCAGTAATGTGATCAGTTCTTGGAAGAGCAGCTGACACTCTTCTAACTCAAGTAAAGAGTGTAGAGGGGAAGGTTTATGAGTGGCTGAGGTCACTTGTTCAGCCTGCAGAAGAGGAGACTGAGGAGAGGCCTCATCATGATCTATAGCTGCCTCAGTAGGGAAAGAGGAGGGACAGACACTGATCTCTTCTCCGTGGTAATCAGTGATAGGACCAGAAGGAATGGCCTCAAGTTGTGTCAGGGGAGGTTTAGGTTGGGTATTAGGAGAAGCTGCTTCACCTGGAGGTTGTTGGGCACTAGAACAGGCTCCCCAAGGAAGTGGTCAGAGCACCAAGCCAGACAGAGCTCAAGGAGTGTTCGAACAAACACTCTCAGGCACATGGTGTGATTTTTGGGGTAGTCCAGTGCAGGGCCAGGAGCCAGACTTTGGTGGAAGGAACTATGGGTCCCTTCCAACTCAGGGTATTTTGTGACTCAATGATTCTGTGACTCATATCTTGGAGATATTAGGTTGATATCTTGGTTAGGAATTGATCCAAGTCTTGTAATAACAGTTCTGTCTTCAACTGATAAGTTAATGAATATGATTCTTACTTTGCCTACATTGTACTTTTTCTTTCTATTCTAGATTGTTTTAAAAGCAGCAGATAAACTAAATTAGGAAAATGAAAGCTCTCAGCTTAGAATATCTGGATAAGCTGGCATTTTTAAACTGAATTTTATCTCAAAAAGAAGTATGTGTAGCAAATTGTATCCAAAATATATGTTATCAAAAACTATGGACACCTTGCAGCTTTATTTAAATGTTATGCAACAGATACAATTTGCTTCTGACACATGAATGTTGTATTATAGTCTTCACCACAGCTTGCAGGAGAATCTCAGCTCCAGTGTTTGGAGTGCCTCCGCCCTCTCTCTTCCCCCTCCAACCTTGGCACCGCCGTGTTGGCTTCCTCACGTGACCTCATTTTTCTTTTCTCTCTGACTTGGAAAAAAGTTGGTGTCTGTTAAGTTGTAGCTGAGAAGTTGATCTTATCCAGGCTCTGCATTGGGGAAATATTCACCATGTCTCTCATTGCCAGCTGCATGGTGTTTTTTGCCCGGTTCAGCATGAGCTGTGCCACCCTGTGGAAGGGCCCGCCAGCCCCGTGCAGGCTGCACCGGCCCCAGAGGCCTGCACGGCGTGGTTCCGGCTGCACGGCCGCTCACGGCTGCTTGGGCTCCGAGGTGGCCTTTCCCGGCAGTCTGGTCTCAGCCACCACGCCGGGAGGCCCTGGCAGCCCCCTCCAGGGTAGGGCCCAGGGGACCCCCCCTCATGACTTCTAGTCAGGGAAGAAGGAAAAAGGGACTTCTCGTGCTTCCTCCTTCCTCAAATATGTAATCACAGAGGTGTTTTCAGCTTGTTCAATTGGCCTAGTAACCTGTCCATCTGCTATTGGCTCTGTGCTGGTCACAGAAGTTTGGGGCAGCGGGTTTTTTTTTTCCCCTACAAACCAAGTTTTTCTAACTGCTAAACCACCACAACTTTTCTCAACAATATTCTCCAAATATTAGATATCTGTCAACAAATTCCATGTCACTTTAACCGTTGTTTCTACTTAACTAGAACTTTCTTCTAGGGTAAGTACAGAAGAGTTTTCTGTATTTCACGTCTAAAGGTAATTGTGATTTCTAGGACAGTAGAATATTGCATAGTCACTGACTGTGCAACTATCTAGTTGCTTTATTCCCCTAAATGTGGAGTTAAAGGGCTGCTGATGATTTAGGTAAGCTGTGGGCTAATTAGAATCATGAAATGATTTGGGTTGGAAGGGACCTTTAGAGACCGTGGAGTCTAACCCCCTGTGACAGGCAGGGGCACTGCACTAGACCAGAATGCTCAGAGCCCCATCCAGTCTGGCCTTGAACACTTCCAGAAATGCGGCATTCACAGCTTCTCTGGGCAACCTGTGCCTGTGCCTCACTACTCTTGTAAAAAATGGTCTTCCTCATATCTAATCTAAACCTGCCCTCTTTCAGTTTGAAGCCATTCCCCATTGTGCTATCACTACAGGGTTTGGTAAATGTCTTTCTCTGTTCTTCTTTTATGCTCCCTCTACTTTCTTAAAGGTCATATTAAGGTCTCCCTGGAACCTTCTCTTCCCAGGCTTAATAACCCCAGCTCTTCCTTCATGGGGGACCAGTTAGAGCTTTTCATTCCAACAACCAGATCCTGACTAACAGATGTGTTTCAGGTACTGAGAAGTCCTGAGATGGATTCAGTACTCCACGTGGGGTCTTGTGACCACATAGTAGAGGAGCAGATTCACCTCTCTCAACCTGCTGGCCACGTTTCCCTTTTTGTGAAGCCCAGGATAAGGTTTGCTTTGCCGGCTGCAAGAACACATTGCTGACTCATATCTAACTTTTCATCTGCCAATATCCCTGAGTCCATCTCTGCAGGGCTGTTGTTAATCACTTCATTCCCCAGTTTGCATTAAAACTGGTGATTACTCTGACCCAGGTACTAGACGTTGCACTTGGCCTTGATTAACTTCTCAAGGGTCACATGGTTTCTCTTTTCAGGCCTGCCCAGGTCCATCTAATGTCATCCCTCTGCTCACAGATATCAACAGTGCCAGCTCAGCTTTGTGCCATCTGTATGCTTGCTGAGGCTGCAGCTCAGTCCCACTGTCTGTGACTCTGATGAAGATTTTAAAAAGCACTGGTGTCAGAATGGACCCTTGAGGAGCACCACTCATTACCAGTTTCCATTTGGACATTGAACCATTTACTGCAACATGCTGGATGTGGCCATTCAGCCAGTTCCATATGCATCTAATAATTCACCCATCAAATCCATAGCTCTCTAATTTAGCAGCCAGAATGTTGTGTGGCAGAGGCCTTTCAGAAATCCAGGTAGATGATTGCTTCTCTTTCATTGTCCACTCAATGTCCAGTCAATACATTGTAGAGTGGAGTCACTTAGTCAGACATCATTTGCCAGTGGTGAGGCCATGTAGATTTTCTCTAGTCACCTCCCTGTCTTCCTGATGTTCCAACTATCTTCCAGGAGGATCTGTTCTATGATTTTATTGGTCTCTGAGGGGAGGCTGACTTGTCAGTAGTTCCCAGGGTTCTCTTTTTACCCTTTTAAAAATTGATGCAATACTCCCTTTTCTCCAAACATCTGGGGCTTTGTCTGACTGCTGTAACTTTTCATAGGTGTCTTTGAAGACATCCATCAGGCAGAGGGGTAGCTTTGCATGCTGTTACTCTTAAAAATTGCTGGGCAAGGCTTTTTCTGACAATTTCACAGAGAGAGCTATGTTTCAAAACACAGCAAGAGAAATATTCAAGGTGTTCATGCTCTATGTTTAAGGAAATCTCAGACATGCCTTGAGAACAGACTTTCCTTTCGTTGGCAGATATGATATTGTTAAATCCTTTAGATATTTTTTTTTCTGGTCTGCTTCTTCTTTTCCAAGAAACAACAGACACATAAATGTACATTCGCTCTGTGAGGCTTATTTCTACAATAGTGATCTTTGCCCAACTGTGTTCTGTAAGCAGGCTGGACTTTTATATTTTATTGCTGCTTTTAAATGGTCATGATATGTAACACATGGTTGGAATTTACTGCCTTTGAGGACATCATCTTTATTCTCCAGTGTCATACCTGCCAGAAGTGAATCATCCTCAAGCTGAGTGTTCAGCAACTAATTTTATTTAAGAAAATATTTCCATAAGTTTTGTGGGATGGGTTGTTATTTCGTTAACAACACTGGTATGCTTTTAAATGTTCTTATTTGCTATGCACTACATTTTATTGTACGTTGCTCTCTGACATGATCATTCAGTAGTGCTGTAATTAAATAAAAGGTTTAAGATTGGAAAGACTGCTCCTATTGTGAGGGCTTTTGGGTGGTTTGGGGATTTGTGCAGTCTAACTTAAAGATAATGAACTGGGGATTTGTGCTGTCTAACATAAAGATAATTAACTGAATTTGATTTCTTTTGCTTTTGCTAGAATTAGTTAAAATTTTTGTTGGTATATTTGTCCAGATTAAAATTTAGTATTCTGCTACTGAAAGTAAGTAAATTTTAGTGATGGATAAATTGAAAGCACAGATAAGTACTGGTCATTTTTTTCCAATCTAATAGTCTGAATTATTCACTAGTGCACTAGAATAATTCCTTGAATTAACTAATCAGATATTAGCATTAAGTGATGATCCAACTTAATTTAAGAAATATTCCTCTAATTATTGTTAGAACAAAACTTTCAAATCCTAAAGAAATTATCTGTTTTCTTCTTACTATTGCCTACTAGAGATGCATGACCTCACTTTATTCTCTGGTTTCAAAATAAAATCTGAGTATCTTAGAGCAAAATTCAGTTGGTTGGTAGAATGCCATTGCTTCCAGACAGTGCAAACCTGGGTTAAACTGGAAAACATGAAGATGTTTCCCAGAGGTTTGTAAATTTTGTGTTGTTTTTCTGTTTATTGCATAACTTCAGTATTGTGTATAATTGGTTGTTGCTTCTTCAACAATGATGACAAAAATGTACTGTGCCTGTTTGTCCATTTTTGTTTTTTAACTTATTTATTTTATTAATTACCTTTGCACATACTGACAGATCTAGAAGTCACTTCAGAAGAGAAATAATTTGTTTTGGAACTGAAAAAGTTCAAAACCAAAACACACTTAATGATGTGACAAACCTGCAGCTATTGGATGCAAGATTAAAAAGATGGTTTTCTCCATTCCAGGATTAAAAAGATGCTTTCCTCCATGCTCATGTTGTGTCATGAAGTATCACCATTAAATGAGACAAGTTCTGTTCAAAACCAAGGACAGAAAATAAAACAAATTTCGAGTGGTGAGGGGGAATATTCTGTGCATCTAGTCTGTTCACTTCACCGTTGTCTCAATGCTTTTCTGAAGCATTGAAATTATAAACAGAGTTGTATGTAAAGGGACTGAAAATTCCTGCTTCAACTGCTGACTGAGTAAAGGGAAGGAAAAGGCAGCTTTGAGACTCAGACTCAGGTTTGGGGTTTTTTTGTTTGTTTGTTTGTTTATCTGGGGTTTTTCATTTGGTTTTGGGTTTTTGGAGGGGCTTTGGTTGATGGTTTTATTTTTTTTAAATGAAGATTTTGTAATACTTTTCCTCTACTGCTAATGATCCCTTTACTGAGCTTATATTTTATTTTTTATTCTCTCATAGTAACAGTTAAATAAGATTTTTATCTGTTGTCCTCATAAATTTTTTTTTCTCTTCAGACAGTCCTCCTTTCAGGGTAATCAGAGTAATGACAAGGAGTTTTGTGTGTATAGTGATTTCATACATCTAGCAATTAATTGAATATCCTGTTTGGCATAAACGTTCCATATCTGGGATAGGTGGAGCTATTTGTAACTTAAATGTCATTCTAAACCGCTCCTCCAATGCTTAATGCTTCACATTTTAGACAGGAAAGTGACTGTGGTAGCTGATGAGAATCTAACTGGCAATGCTCATGTTTCATGTATTCTGAAAGCACAAAATAATTGAGTTTGGAAATTATATGATCTAGACTCCCATTCCTATTAGGACCGACTTTGAAAGCTGAATTGAATGGCCATGGAGTTTCTGCTCATTTTGCGGGACGTACACTTTTTTACTAGCAGCTAAGAATAATGCCGCAGCCAGAGTATTTTAAATTTCATTTTCTGCTTTAAAACAACAGGATAGCACCTTTCATACAGAACATTGACTTTCTGTTGGAGTCATAGCATGAAAACTGGGACATTCTGCTTTTACAGCTCGAATGTTTCCAAGCAGATTTATGTTGCTGATTTGCCTTTATCGTGAATAGAGCTAGAGACATCTAGTGGTTAAAATGACAAAAAAACCCCAGCAAACAGGTAATTTATACAGAGCTGAAATTTGCATTAGCTGTTATCAAAGTAGCACTGCAAGGAGCATGTGCAAAATGTCATCATACCAAAATTAACATTGATAAGTAGTTAGAAATTTCAATTTTGTTTTGAATGAATGGATTTAGTCTATCTACTTATTTATTTTGAGAATAGTGAAAACTTATAAATTTTTTTAACTCATCTTTCAAGGTAACTGGAATTGCAAATAGGCATCACCTCAGATCTCAAATTCACATGTTAATTTTTTCACTTTTTAGTGATACAATACAAATTGCTTCACAGAATCAAACAAGTCATGTATTTGTAATTTACAAAATACGGCAGCTGCACACACCTTCGTGTAGCAGGTCAGTATAACCTGCTTTTGCTGTAAAAAGGTTCATGGTTGCCTCATGACCACTTCAAGGCAGACTTCAAGACCAAGGGTTCCTCTCCACATATCTGCTTTTTTTCCTCAGGTCTGAGAGAATACCTGTACAGATATATTTCTTATTCTGTCTGCATAAATAATGAAGTTTATGTCCTGAAGTACTTGGGAGTTTTGCTTTATCCAGTCATTTCCAGTCATAATGCTTCAAGGAAAACCTCTCCTCCCACTAATTTGGCAAAGAGATTAGCTCTTCCTGGGGTTTACCTTGTATGTCACCTCTTCAGAGTAATAACTAATGTGATTCCTGTAGTATGTATAATCTGTAATAGGTATTACTGTGGGTCCTAAGTACTCAGAAATTATTTCAATGAGTTTGACTCATTGAAAAATGAGTGGCGGTTTATGCCTTCAGAGTCTTTGAGTATGTAAGATAGTTGCGAACAAATGTATATACTCTCACCCGGGCTGTGCCTGCACAGGGAGATAACAAGCATAAATTTTTTAAGGAGAAATTCTGTCTGGGTATTAGTAATAGATCTTTGCCACCAAAGTGATTAAGCACTGCAATAGATTGTTGTCACTTCAAACAAGTCTCTACAAGGTGGGAACATAATGAAATCCATCTTCATTCATAAGGCAGTTCTGATTATTAAAAATGCTCAGGTAATTTCTTTCCTTTTTTGTGTACTTTTGGCAATACTGCTTCATTTCTAAAGTATCTTACCACCCAAAGGGCTGTTTTGTGAGGTTGGTAGTAGATCTTTATCCAAGCTTTGCAAGAAAATATGAATGACAGCCTTCAGGTGCCAGCATGTAAGTTTGTGATTCTGGTTAACTTTAACTGTCATCCAGAAATTGTTTCTGTTTTACACTGGAAAAATGAACCCCAAGGAACATTTGACTTCCTGTGGACAGCTGAGATAACTCTGCTGTTGATGCAGAGAAACAGAGCACAGTTCTTTGTTTTGCTAGGATGAAAATTAATCAATTAAATACTACCCTTCTTATTGTTCTTTTCCCACTTTTTGGTCCAAAATAATACTACTTACCCTTAAACTCCTTACCAGTCTCTTTTGGGAAAAAACACAAACAAACAAACCAAGCAAAACTAGGGTCCCCTTTGTGAATTTAGAGGTAGTGTCAGCTTGTGTACTTGTATGTACTACTTGGACAAGGTAAATGCAGTATAAGAGATACAATTTCTCTTTTGCAACTCGTGCTCATTATATCACAACTTTCCACTGTGAGACTTCCAATAACAGTAAATATTTTAGCGATAAACAGCAATTTTGTGCATACATTAATTTCTTGACCATAACTTTAATCAGCTCTGTTCAGTAACAGTCCTTCATTAGCAATCTTACTGTATTGCTGAGGGTTCTTGTAACTCCATCACTATCAACAGTGTTTTGTCCTTTTTTTGGGAACTGGTGGCTGATAGATCATTGCTTCCCAGCTCAAAAGCAGATCTGATGTGAAGGCTGCTGACAGGACCAGGTGCTGAAGCTACATACATTTGCTTTTATAACATCACAGAGAAGCCACCAGGAATTAAAAATACTACTTGGTAGCTACTTCACTGGCAGGCACATTTCTTTATGAGATTGATTTTAGGTGGGCAGCAATACATAAAACATGTTGGTTTTGTTGGGTATGGTTGGAGCTTTTTGGTTTGGGGTTTTTTTGATAGACCAAAAAAGACGTGGGTTTATCTGCAACTTCATGGTGGCTATGGCAACACAGTGACCTGCACATTTCAAATGATCTGTTGTTGTCTGCTGTGTTTTCTAGCTGAACAGTTTAGTTCTAATCCAATTATAAACTGGATGTGGGAGCTGCCAGGCACTTATAAAAAAGATTTCTTCTGATGTTCACTTTGGTAACCAAAGCTTTATCTGTTTCCTTCCACATCAGTTGCAGCAATGCCATACAAACTTAAAGATATTTACTAGCTTTTAATGATGAGTTTATCAAAATTGATTTTTTAATGAATTCTCTTAGGTTATTCTATTTCCTCTGTTACCTGGAAAGCTTCCCTGTGCCTAGAAGAGCGCAATAGTTTTTGTTTTACAACTGTAATGAAGAGTTGCTCATAACCAATGAGAAATCAAAAGTTGTAATACTTCTCTCAATCTTCCAGAAGTCTTTGTTTGTATTCCTTTTGGTACAGTGTATCAATATATTCGTTTGAGTGGACAACCCTTTGCTTCATTGGTGAACTGGATGTATTTCCTTCACTTAGCTTGTCCATAACTACTGATACAGCCTTTCATAAAGCCATTGATTTTACAGATCCTTCTTGGTTTTTGAACACTTAAAAAATACCTGATCTGTTTCAGCACAACAAGCATTTATTTTGGTTCCAGCTTTTGCTGTTTTAATTTTACTCACCTTTCTGGTTGCTGTTTTCTGGAGTTTGGGGACTTTAGTTTCTTCCTGATACTTCAAGGATTTCTACAGGAAAGCTGAAGATGAAAATACAGAAAGAAAATTCAAACTTTAGGGAAACTGCTGCAATCCACTCGTTTATTTCTTGTTTTGTTTCTTCTTCTAGCTATTACATTGGTGTTTACCTTTAGTAGAATCTATAGTCAGAAAGTGTTCTCATATCAATGCTACTGTAGTCTACTCCCAACTGCCTCTTCACCATGTCATTAAAATGTGCTTTTAAGAATTGAATTAAAGTTATATTTTTCTATGGTGAGCTGTAATTATCACTGACTAAGATTTAAGTGGTTTACAATGCCTAAAAGAAAAAAAGAAATGTTCTGCTTCAGAAAGGTGGGCTTATAGCTTCAATTTTTGTGCAGATGGTACAACAGATGTCTCCTGCCAATAGCTTCTAAACTCGTAATTCTGCTTTGAGGTTTTCTACATATGTAGATAAATATGGAAGCATTTTTGGGGTTTTTTTAATTGGCATAACTTGAATTGGGGAAAGACACTGATCTATACAGGCAAGGTGAAAGTTGCTTTATGTTTATAAATTATTTTTGCTGCTACTTTACATCTTGCTGACTCACTTAGCAGAAATAGAGACAGCTTGCCTAAAACATGAGTGGAAGGTTAAATACCATGGCAAAATATTCCTGGAACACTTTAAAAACAATCTGTCAAAGCTTTCTTCAGAGACTGGTAAAGCAGACTGTTTTCCATTCACTGAACAGGTTTCCCACAATGTGATTTTTCCATCTGATGTGATGATAAGGGTTCAGACTGGAGTTCAAAATTCCAAATATGTTTCAATTTGTTCACTTTCACAAATGACTAATTCTGCTAAATATAGTTCAATTCTGCACATCTTGTAGGTTGGATAAAACTTTTTTAGTAGACTAGAATAATTCCCTGTTGGGTGTTATGTTACCTGTGTTGGCAGGTAGGACTTCCCACATGTGTTCTCTGTGCTAGAGGAGGTGGCACCCGTCAGCAGTAGAGATCCATCTGCTGTCTGCACCCTGGCCCTCCTGGCCCAGTGTTACTCTGCCACCAGGGGGATAGCACATCTCCGAACCATATGCACAAATACCTTCACTTTAAATATGCTTCATTTAGTTAAAATCACAATTGTTCAGTTTGTCAAAACAGAGGTTGTGCCACTGAACTTGAAGATTGCTTAGACATTTAAAGATTAACTGTCTGTCTTTATAAATATGTGTAAGTTCAGAACTAACCGGGTTTTTTTTTGCTAATCCATTTTCCTTTTTGTTATTTTGTTAGTGATCTTTATAGCCAGAGTGTGACTCTTCACTCCAGAGTTTACTCTCCATATGTAGAACTAACTCAACAAGTAGGTGTACAGAAAAATGTGCAGAAGGTCTCAGAATCCTGTGAGAGCATCACTGGCTGGGTACAGGGGTGCTTCTTTGATGCTTTAAGAGAGAACACTGATGGCAATCATGAGAGAGGACAATATAAAGAGCACAGTGGTGAAGGAATTTGTGGTGAATGGCTGTGAAACTGGAGGCAAGCATGTAGCAAATGGGAACAGAGAGAGTGGTCGTAGCTGATAGTTAAAAAACCCCCAAAAAACAAAAGAAAAAATGATATTTCAAACATTAAGAAGCCAACAAGCTGATCACTATATAAATCTATTTTCTTATTTTGCTGAAGCTTTGGTAAATTGTCTGATGTTACTTGTAAGGTCTTCTTAAACCAGAAGTATAAGACCTATGGAAATTCTCATTATTACCAGGTCACTTCTGATTTGACTACACAATAAACTAGAGCTGTGCAGAGAGATGACAACAATTTTATTTAATTTTGCATTCAAGTAAGGAACTTCAAATTATGAAATGGTCATTGAAGGATTTTTCTCTTTGATCTTAGATATTTGTAGAATTTTTATCACTCCTTATCATTATGTAAAGATAATGAAAAATATTTTCAAAAACTAGAGATGAAAATATTTTTCTGATTTTCTCTCTTCTTTTTTTCTTTTTTTCTTCTTTTTTTTTCCCTTTAGTTTGGTTTTTATGTTTCTTTTGTTTTGGTGTGTTTTGTTTTGTTGGGGGGATTTTTGGTTGTTGTTGTTGGGTTTGGTTTTTTTTCCCATGTGTTTTCTCCAACATAATACTTTGAAAGTGTTGCAGATGTATCAAGTTTTGAAAATTAAGTCAGCTCATTAAAAAAAAATAAATTTCTTTGTAACTATGGAAATGGGTATATGTTTCAGATGGCACAAGTTTGCATATGAAGCTGTATGCAACTATGACTAGAATAGCTAAGAAGTGCATTGGTCTCATGATACTAAACATTTAAATGTTGCATGCAAGCATTCATGCACCTAGATTCATGCACTTAGCTTGCTAGCTGAGAAACTAATTTGTGTTTCTCTTTGAAATTGAGATTTGAAGTTATGTAGACAAAAGCTTTCATATTATGCTAAAGAAAAAAATTAAATTACAATTTAAGAATCTCAACTTGTCAGAAAAGACCTTCATTTTTCTTTGCATTTTCTCTTGCAAAGAATGAATTCTGCCCTGCATTGACATTACATTATGTACTGAAAGAATACATTTCTTTACATTTTCCTATGAAAAATTATTTAAGTAAATTAAGTATATTCATAGGCTATGGTGATGTGTGTACTACTTGTCTCTACAGAGAAAATTGGTTCTGAAGAAATGTGTATCTGTCTCTATATGGTAATAGAGACATTTTCATTCTTTACACAGATAATAATGCCTAGATTATTATACCTTCTTGATAGCATCATTAACAAAGAATATTTTATACTGGAGATGCTACCCAAATGCAAAGCTGCCCTGTGAGATCTATCTATCTATCTATCTATCTATCTGGATATAGATATGTGTGAAAAACATGGATCCTAGTTGGGTTTGGGACTCTGCCAGCCAGGCACATAACTTGTTCTTAATATTTTAAATTACATTTGTGATCTTCACCTTGCTGCCTGGTCACATTCTACATGCAGGTACTAGAAAAAAGATTTTTTCTTGAATACCTATCATCTGCCTGTTAAGTCTTTTGAAAACTGTGTATACTTGCAAGTTAGTTTCAAGCCAAAACAACTCACAGTGCATTATTTTATTTATTGTGGTGTTCCGCCACTCACCTTCCATGTTCCTGTGGCTGAGTTTTCCTGGTAGAAACTCTGGCAGGATGATCGACTAAGAGACAAGACAAAGAGAGATTTGGTTTTCAGGTCTCTGACAACCTTGCTAAATCTAGGCCACAAGAGACAGGTGGAGACATTTTAAAAAGATATATAAATAAGAAGGTGGGAAAGAAGGAAAGAAAATCAAGAGCACTTTCTGGAGGAGGTGTTTGGTACATCTCTTCACTGCTGGATTAGGGAGCCCACAACTAGTCAATAAATTGAACTTTTAGTCTTAAAATGCGCATGAACCCAGTATTTGTATTTTTCCTCATACAGTAAACTTGCAGGAAGTTATATTCAAAGTTAAATTCACCTGCTCTTGAGAGAGGATCTGTCAGTCAGCAGGAGACCTCCTCTATGAAACTGTGTAAATGATCCTTTCCCTCCTGTACTCAGCATGTGTGATACAGTAGCAAACTCCAGGGGCAGCTCCTTGAAAGACTCCTCCAGAAGTTATATTTTTCTTCCCCCAGAGTGGCTTAAAATGTTTATACATTTTAAGAGAAAACTTTTAATTTGTCATACTGTTTCAGTATTTCTGTGATATACTACAACAGCCTAGTTACCTGTCTTTGCAAACCTGCAGTGCTAGAAATTACAGTAGTTTGTCCTTATCAAACACAATGGCAGATAAACTTTTTCTGGAACTTCCTTAGAAAGCATCATGCAACCTATTTCCAGAAATTGGAAATCCATGCTGTTTATTTTAAGACTTAGGGAAGAGAATGGTATCGTTAGAAATTGCTTGTGCTGACAGACACAAGAGATTGTTAAGAGGAATATGAGAGGCACAGAGACTTCATTGATAATCATGCAACAAATGTATGTGATTTTAGGATGAGATCACAGGATTATTAACATTGCCATTGACTCCAGGAGGGGCTTTAGTCCAATTGCTTGCTCAATCCCTATGAGGCAAGCTCATCTTAGTGTGTTCTAATATGAAAACAAGCAAAGGCTTCAAATCTTTTCTTCCCCTCCTTCTTTTCTAGAAGACTCTCATTTGGTTTAGTAAACATTTCAGAAGCACAATCAGCACTTAGCTTTTAATAGGTATTCTGAATGATATTCACAATTCTTACCTGTGAATAGCAAGAAATATAATTAGGGCCTAAGAATGAAGTGTATGTTACTGAATGGCTGTACCAAAGATCTCATTTGCTGGCTGTTAACAGTTTTAGATGTTGAACATATTCTGAAATGATATCTCAAGATTTAAAAAAAAGCTTTGGTGAATCAGTCTTCTCATAAAATGCTTGGATTGTTTCCCCCTTTATTCTTTTTATGTTACACAAGAAACACTGAAAACAGAATAACCACCGGGTTGAAATTAAAAGAAAGAAAATTTTCTTAACTCTTGTATACAGATTTCTTTCTTTATAGCCAGAGAAACGTTCCTAAGAATTTCACAGGGGTGGAAATACAAGGAGCAACAATACCTTTTCCTGAAGACAAAAAAGTGTGTCCATGTGACTCTCATCCTTTTGTAATCTGCACCATTTATTGTTTTTAGTATTATCCATCCCAACAGTAATAACTGAATCACAAAACAGTATGCTGTTAAAAATAAAGAATTTTGTGTATTAGAAGTAAATTAATTCCTTTCATTCCTATTTTAATATAGTAACTATATTTCTAGGGATATTTTTACACGTCTGAGACTCACAGAAATTTTTGAAAATGCCTTTAACACTCATTTTTTAAATGTCTGAATTATTCCCACTAATTCAATAATTTTCAACATTTTTTTCCTCCTTCCTGCCACTTCTCATTATCTTTCACAAAGATACTTTCATTTGTGCAAATTTCCTTTTTAGATTTTGAGAATCTGCTGATAAGTAATCAGCTAAGTTATTGTGAAAGACATGGTAAAACCAAGCAAACAAAAAAACATTTGATGTCTGGTCATATTGAATTTCTGTTTGCTTGGTAGTGGGCTTTTGGAGAAGTGAAAATTAGGGAGGGATTGTGTCAGTTGTTGTCTCCCATTCCCCCTTTTCCTCCTGTTTCTCCACCCAGTTCGAGCTATGGTCTGAAAACAGGTCCCTGATGATTTTTCATTTTATTTTGACTGGGAAAAAGCCTGTATGCTACTAGCAAAGTGCATCACTTGTCTGCTGTTCTATTTTATTTTCTTATCTTTTTGTGTCTCATTCTGTGTAAGTGTAGAGATGACATATTTAATTTCTGTTGTCCTAAGCATTTACAGTGAGGTTGAACTTTTGCTTACCTGTAAGAATTCGTTTTGGAAAAGGAGTACTGGTTTCCTGCAAAATTTGGCAATCTCTGAGACTCTGACCTGTATGATTATGCTATAAATAATCTTTCTCTGTGTACATACAGCCTTCTGTGAACCACCAACTTCTAAGGTGGTGTTTCTAAGTTGTAATCTGTTTTCTGCTCTCATGTCACGTATGGTTCTGTTGTTCTTAGGCTTAGGCTGAAGGATACTTTTGACTGCTTAAGAACTGCTAGCTCATTTTTACAGTTGGCAGAGGTCATGATCAAGGAAATAGGTTTATTGAGACAAGAGAACTGAATATAGAAAACTTTTAAAATTTTCTGAATAAATGGGACAGAGGAGTGCTGAGAGTACAGAAAATGAAAACACTGAGGAATACCCAAATCATCGCAGCAATCGTGACTTACTTAACACAGCATGGTCATGGTTCAGTAACCAGTATTGCATTAAAATGTATAGGTTTAGACTGCCTTTTTCTCACTGGAACTATTTTGAAGTTAGCTAGTTCTGTTAACTTCTATTAACTTTGCCCCAGCTTTTATCTGAATATTTCAGAATACTGACATGAGCAATTGAAGTCTTTTAAAAGGAAAAGAATGTGTAAAGATCCCTTCAGCAGCATTTAAAACAATGATACTGGAGAAATAGCTATCTAAAAACAACACACAGTAGCTTGGGAAATGTAAAAGAAAATTTGACTAAGGCTGTTAAAAATACTGAATCTTCCTTTAAAAGAGGACTTCCCTGGTCGCAGTTTCATAGATTACTGTGTTAAGTGCAACACAGGCACATTACTGTATTCCATGGAAATCTACACTGTTTTGTTAAACAGTTGCTCCTACTTTGGTTATAAAATTGAACATTTAGATCTTCAATCAGTTTGCATCTCTGTTTGAGATCTTACGTTTATATGATAAAAGTCATGCTTCAGTGGATTCTGAGAAACATATCTACGCCAAATGTGATCTTTCAAATTTCTTTTCTTCTGTATACTGCAAATGCTTTTGTTCCGATTCCTAAACTTTTGTAACACTTTCTCCTTATACACTGGTAAAATAGCATTCATTGGCATGAATGTGCAAATATTCAGTGCAAATCAGTTACTTTATTGTTTTGGCCCACATATAAAAATGTAAGCAAAATTTGACAGTATCTAATTCTGTTCTTTTTAAAAGCTGAGGTTCTAATGAGAGGATAGGGCGCTTAAGCTGCTTTCCCAGGTTACTCACTCATATGAATTTTTTTGGATCTTGTTCTTGAGGTTTTTTTAGTTCTGTTGTTACTTTTAGGACAACATTTCAGCAACATAATTGCCAACTCCTTTAGACACCCAAGGGTTTTTTCACAAAGAAATCTTACGATAAATAATTAATATGACTAATATTTTGCAGAAAAAAACCAGCAATACTGAATGAAAAAACCAGTGGAATTGGGGCATAACTGTTTCCTGCTTCCACATAAAGAAAATTCAAAGTCAGCTTTTTCTAAATTCATACTGAAGTAAAATATGAATTTGATTTCCATATGAGAGACTTGGGTAGGTGTTGCATGTTAGGCAGAAAGAACAACTTGTTCTGTTATTATGCAAATAGAATTTTGCTTTTTGACAAAATGCTTCACAACCAGATTTTATCTTCTTATTCTAAGCTTCGGTCAGAAAAGAATACACCCACTCTCTGCTAAATTTTCCCAAGACTTATGTGATATTTACCTCCTCATATTGTCTGTGTGTTGCACTTTGTGGCAAAAATATCTGTGTGTGGTAATGAATTGTAGATCAATTGATAACAACACTGTGTGGTGAAAGATTTTAAGAAGCACCTAATATTTATTTATGGAAAATGCTACAGCTATGACAATTTAATATATGGAAATATATATAGAACTATCATAGTGCTAGATTGTTCATACTATATCCATTTTCTCAGTATTTTAATTTCCAAATTCACAACTACAGGAATGAAATCAAGCTCTTCTGTCTGGGAAAGACATTTAATGTACTTTGACTCACAAAATGGAGTTCAGGAGTGGAGCTAATCTGAATAACTTTGGAAATAGGTTGCTAGTTGCAATGAGTAGAAACGTCTTCAACTGGACCAGGTTGCGCAAACCCTTATCCAAACTGGTTTTGAACACTCCAGGGATGGGGACACATTCAGCTTCTCTGTGGATGTGCCAGTGCCCCATCACTCTCACAGTAAAGAATTTCTTCCTAGTATCTAATACAAATCTACCCTGCTTCAGTTTAACTTGTCCTATCTCCCTGTGCCCTTTAAAAGTCTCCTTCTCCCTTCTCCCTTCTCCCTTCTCCCTTCTCCCTCTCCTCGTCTCTCTTCCTTTAGCTACTGAGAGGTGCTCTAAGGTCTCCCAGAGCCTTTTCTTCTCCAGGCTGGACAACCCCAGCCCTCTTAGCCCTTCTCTTGGTAGAAGAGGAGCTCCAGCCCAGTGAGCACCTTTGTTACCCTACTCTGGACTCACTCGAGCAGGTCCACATCCTTCTTAGGTTGGGGTGCCCCAAACTGGATGCAGCACTCCAGTGGGGGTCTTACAAGGGCAGAGTAGCGGGGCAGAGTCATCTCCTTCACCCTGCTGGCCACACTGCTCATGCTGCAGCCCAGGATATGGTTGGCTTTTTGGCCTGTGAGTGTGCATTTTTGAGACATGTCAAGCTTTTTGGCCATCAAAATCACCAAAGTTCTTCTCCTTAGGACCGCTTTCAATCCATTCTTTTGCCTTGCCTGTATTCGTACTTGGAACTGCCTTCACCTAGGTGCACTTGGTCTTGTTAAACTTCATGAGGTTCACACAGACCCACCCCTCAAGCCTGTCCAAGTCCCTCTGAATGGCATCCCTTCCCTCCTCCCTGGTGGTGTGGGTCACACTTCAGAGCTTGGTGTTCTCAGCAAACCTGTTGAGTGTGTGCTTAATACTGTCCGTGTTGCCAACAAGGATATTAAACGGCACCAGCCCCTGTGCCATCCCCTGAGGAACACTGCTCATCACTACTCTCCATCTGGATTACTGAGCCACTGGCTGCAACTCTCTAGCTGCAACCACCCAGGCCATTCCTTATCCACTGGGTGGTCCATCCATAAACCCACACCTCTCCATTTTAGAGAAGAGGGTGTTGTGCAGGACAGTATCAACTGCCTTGCACAAGGCCAGCAGTTGCTCTTCTCTTATGTCTTCTCTTTATTTCTTTAAATGAATACTACTTAGGCTTGAATATTTCTTAAAGTAAGTAAGATTAGTAATTCAATATAAAGAACAACTACCTCTGCTGTCTTTACTTTCAAGAAAGTTGACACAGGTGATGTTCAGATAACTAGCTTATTTATATATAGTTTGACCTTCTATTAAGAAATGTTGCTCTGACAGATTGGAACATCTGATGCAATCACAGACTGACCCACAGAAATGCTTTTAGATGACGGAAGGGGTCTAGCATCAAGTTCCTTTGGCAACCCTTTACACTTTTAACTTCTTTAATACAGCTAAGGTTTATTTACCTGTGAAATCATTCTGTGGGGTGTGCTTCCAGTTAGATACATAGGGTCTCAAGTCCTGTAAATAAGCATTTGTATTAAAGGTGAGCCCCTTACAAAAAGACCATGTTTTCATGGGATTGTTTTTCTACAATGGTGATTCATTAATTTGAATGAAACAGGTTCAAAGCTCCTAAAATATTAGCTGTATAGAACTATGGGTGTGTAAACTAGATAAAGCTTAGTTAAACAAACCTCTGTTTACTATAATGGAACCTTTGATTGATAGCAGGTAGTTAGGATGGCCAAACTGAGGGATGTACTGTGTTTGTGCTAAAAATTATAATCCTTATTGTATTTTTCATCCTCCTCACCTCTGGTGCTCCTTTGTTCTTACGTTGATCTTTTCCCCCATTTTTTT
>VYXC01000307.1:267107-303507 GCA_013397175.1 Platysteira castanea
TGTATGTGTTTTTGTTGGGTTATTGGGCTTTCTTTCCTGGATTTATTATATATGCAGTTTGTTCTGTACTAAATCCAAAGCAAAAAATTCTGTGCATGTATATGAATATTATTTTTTCAGAGTGAGCATCAGTGATCTGTTATTCTTCAGATCTCTTATCTCATTATTTTTCAACAAAATTATGTTCTTACTCCTGTGCTTTTACAAACTTGACACTTACGGCTGAAACTACATGACTCCTCTAGGACTTTTTCATAAATTTTCTGCTGTTCCTTCCATTCCCATATTCCAAAATGAAAATCACTGCACTTGCAGACCTGGTCTGTGTTTACAGCGCTGTATCACTGGGGACTGCTGGCATTGATGCCACATCTCTGGCAAGAAAGCATAAACTTCCTCATTACAATTTCTTTATTTGCACAGCATTTCAGCTGTGTAATGTGTTGAACTGACACTGTAATTCTTATGGATAATGAACCTGATCTTCAGATCAGAGACATATAGAGGTTAATACAGCATGTACATAATTTGTACAAAATGTGAAGTCTATAAGCAAACAGAGAACCTAGCACTTTCTTCTTCAGTTAATATTTATATTTTAAAATTCTGTTCAGAGTACTTTGGTACTTCACTAAGAGGTTTTTCAACATGTAAGCCCTTATTCATTGTTTCTCTAGGATCGGTATCTGTCAGGTTTCTTTTGTGCTGCTGTACAATATAATCAGTATTGATATTTTTTACTTAAAGTAAGTAGGATCTAAGCCTTGTCTCATAATGGAGCTTTTGTAAAGGTTTTTGGTTCCTTCTTTCCCTCTTTCACAACTGATGAACTTTGACTGAGCATGATATTCTTGGGATCTGCAATACTTGCATGGCATCAACTCAGCCTCTTCTCCTCTCTTCTAAGGCTTTTACTAGAAACCAGAATAAAAGTTATGCAATGGAAGAAATAATATGAAAGAAAAAATATAAAAATTCAAGAAATATGATCCTATAGGAATATAATTTATACAATAAACCAATCCCTAAGAGTTTTTTTAAAAGGGATTCTAAAGCCTACATAACTTGCATTCCACAAAGAGAGCTTTTGGTTGAGAACCCAGGGGAATCATGAACCAAGTAAGTTACCTTTAACTGGCTTATATGACACTTAGCTTTACAAGAAATTCTATTTGAAAGACAAAGGGGTATTAGAATTAATTTTTAAAATTATTTTTGCTTTATTTTGCAAGTAATAGATACTGGATGACATGCTATTCCATGTTTTTCATTGAAAGAGAAATAAGATAGAACAGAATTAGCAGAGTGTATCTTAAGTCATTAGGTGGAATAACCTGTACTTGAGCTAAATTTAAAGGTAAGTATTATTGAAACATCCTTTTTTAAACTTGTATTTTTGAAACTTGATCAACCAGTTTGATCTCTCACCACTAGATGTCACTGCAGTTGAACCCGCCCGCTGGTTTTATACTAATTCTGTGCTGCCTGCAGCCACTGGATGGCATCGTACCATTCATTACAGGTGCCAGGATTTTAAAGAGCCGACTCACACGAAGCAGACTGCTATAATATTTCATTTAATGCCACGGTGTCTCTAAAAGCCTGTGTTCTGTTTGCGGACAACAACAAATAAGGGTGTTTGAATTTGAGATTTTTAATGAAGTCAGGAGAGACAAAGCTCAGAAGAGAACAGGGAAGATGTACATTTCAGTAGCTAAAGAGTAGTCTTGCTTGAGGGGAGGTTTCTTCTGTTTCTCATATTGCAGTTTCTGTGAGGGTTAGGGAAATTTTGTCTGAAGAATTCTCTGGGCCTATCAGAGAAATTTTATGTTTATTGAGAAGAGCATGCTGGGTGTAGTGTGAAAAGCATCTGTGTACTTGCTTATTTGTCATCTACCTAGAACAGTAAGTGTAATAAAACCTCTTTTAGTGCTAGGACAGGTAAGAAGGCAAAGGCTCTTTTACAAATGTAACCTTTCAGCAAGAGAAACATTTGAAAAAGCTTTAGGGTTTGGGTTTTTTTGGAAGGGTCTAAGGTTTTTCAAGGGTGGGTCCCTCCACATTTATTTCCCTTGCTTCTTCTCACTGTTCTCACTTGCCTGATTTCCTGTGAGCTCACCTGGTACTAACAAGCAGACCAGGGAGTAAGACTCCAAAGCCTCCCTGCTGCAATAGTGTCTGGCCAAAGTTATACCTCTGACCCCCAGCTCTGGGTGTTCCACCCTTGCTCTAGCTGTGCGTGCAGGTCAGCTAATTGTGCCTAATGACAGTCACCTGCAAGTTAAGAGATGGTTGTCATCCTTCATATACACAAGTGAAACCTGTCTGTGCTGATGATGGAGAGAGAGATTATGCCAGCTCCTTCCTCCTTTGAGAGGCAGCAAGGAATTCTTTTCCCTTGCCTTGGCTTCCCTGTTCATCTGTGCTGCTCACTTGTTATGTTTGACTGTAGATTAACCCTATGCCTAACTGGGTGAAGTTTTGCCACATTGCACATTTCTTGGGCATATTGCTCTACAGCAGCAGCTTTGCAAGTGCCTCTGCTTCCCTAAAATTGGAGGCAGGGGGCCACTGGGGCTCCTCTTGCGTACCTGTGAGCACAAACCGTTTACACTGACAAGCTCTGACTCCTAGCAAAGGTGAACGAGGGGCGTGCACTGCTTTTATCTCAAAGCTCAGCTCTGCTTATGGAGTTATTTTTGTAATACTCTCATGTTAAAGAATCATTTTATTCATTGTTTAATATTATATCAGAGCAACTTTAAAGCCCATTGAGGCAGGGTAAGATGATGCTTAGGTCTTCACACAGATTTTAACAAGCCCCATGGGCTACAGTGCTAAATTCAGCCTGGCTTTTTAAAATTCAAATTCACAGAATCTATTAGTTACACATCTGTATTTCCTTCATTTACCTGCAGGGAAGTATAAAAAACCCTTCCTCCAAAGACAGAAATTCAATTTATCACTTGCCTTCATATATGCATTGCTTTAAGTGTACTTTTAAAATGTCTCTAAGATAATAAGCAATTTCATTTCCAGTGTGAAACTAATCTTCTTAAAAAGTTCATGTTGATAGCTACTCAAGGTAGGTGTTCTAAATAAATAAGGGTGTAAAAAATGTCATGTGCGGTTTGCTTTCGGGGACTTTTCTTACAAAAAAAAAGTAATTGTTGAAGCAGAAATAAAACTTACAGGCTGCTGTAAATTGGCATAGGTCTGTAGTCTGTTGGCTTCTTTACGCTTGAACAAGCTCAAAACACTTGATGTTTTTCAGCCCACACTGTTGTGTCAAGTGTCTTCAGGTCCACCTATATGTAAAGTACATTTAGCCAGCCAAGGGTTTAGAATACAAAAATAATTGGAAAAAAGCCTGCTGTGGCTTTGTGGTCTGGAAATGTAATGTACTCTTGAAGTCGAGTGTAAGACCTTGGTCACTGATCACCTGCCTTTAAAAAACAGAATAAAGGAAGTCCTTTCAGCCACTGAATAAAATACATTTTAACCCACAAGCACACCCCAGTTTCTGGAAACCAGGTGTTTTTTCCATAAAGTAATCACAGCTGTGACTTCCTTTCCCTAAGAGTTAAAATATGGTCTATTCTGCAATGATTTGTATGCTACATCTATCAGCAGAGGAATGCAGTTACCCTTAATAATTAACAAGAACACATCAGTGTACTTAATGGGAGAGGTATGAACCTGTCAAGTGCATCTCTTCACGTTTGAACAGCCAACATAATTGAGAATACCTGAGGAAAACAGAGGGATATTATGAAGCCTCAGTGGAATGCTTTCAAGCAAAAAGTTTCAATAAACTAACTGCATTAATTAATGAAAAGTTAAACAAGCAGACTGAATCAGCAGTTCAGTCATTGATCATTTTAATCATAATTATAAGATCGAAGTAACTTAATCCACTGATTTATGGATTGTAGTGTAGTATCTGCAGTATTTCCAGTCTTCAAACAATTGAGAAAGATTTTGCTAATCCAGTCTCTTTTTAAATCTAAAGTGATTTACTTTATTTTAGGCTGGTTGCTTTCTCCATTGTGGAACATGTTGCACCATAACCTGGCAATTTCCTTTGTGGCAAGAACAAGTTCTTAACTTCTTTTTCTGTGTTCAGCTTTTCCATGCCCACTACCTGCCACTCCAGCTATGGCTTCTCTCCCTCCACACAGCCCTCTGTGCAGAACCAGTCAGAGCTGGTGTTGCACCAGGCAATCCAGGAACCACACTGCTGGATCTTTCAGTTCTTCTCCTGCTCCAACCTCCTGGCTGGGTTGCTGCAGCACTCAAGGACACCATTCCCATTGTGGCAGGTGCTGTATATAGCAAGCAGCCTTTGGACTGAAGGCATTCTTTGACATTATCAAAGGTGTGTTGGGAGTGATGTGAGTTCTCTGTAACAAGATCTTTTTCTACTGCTGCTGACTCTTCAGCATAGGTAAATGCAATCTGCTATTTATTCTTTTCCTCCCTATATTTCTAAAACTTTTTATTCAATAAAATTGTATATATTTGTTATGCTGCCAGTTTTAGATGGTAGATTTCTTTTTTTGGAAATTGAATAAAGATTTCCAGAAGAAATCTTGGGTTTCCAAATAAATTCAGAATAGAAGAGAATTTTATCTGTTTTACTTTATTTTTACTAGCTAATAAACAGTTAAGTTCAATAGAAAAATAATATTTCTTTTGAGACAGAGATACCAGTTAGTGAACTGAACTTAATAACTGAATTCACTTAATAATGAAAATCTATTCCATGGTTTTTTGCAGTTTTCTTTTTTTCGTTGCAGTTGTTTTGCAACTGCTCCATGATTTTGCCATAAAGAGAAACACAGAAGTAGCATTTGGATGTAAAAGAGCTAAAAATATGGGATTTCATAAGGTGGTCTTAGCCTTTCTGAACACTCCTACTATGTAAGATTTTTAAGTAAAGTTCAAGGATTTAAACCATACTCTAATATCTTTGGGAAACCTTTATATATACTGAATTCCTGTGGAGGTTCACTCCTGGGGGGATGGGCCAAGCATGGTCTGGGACAAATGGGGTTTCCAGACTCCTGATGCTATCTTGTTCCTCCTTGGTCATTTCAAATGTGCCCCAGCTCTGGTGTTCCCAGGATTCCTGGGTCTTTGGGGTCAGTCTGTGCTGAGCCCCCAGCCATGAGGCTGTGAGGAGAAATAAACATCCATGAACATCCATGCAAATATCATTTCCTTGATTCTTCCACGGACCAAAGCTGTTTTCTAGGAAGGTTGCAGGAGACCCGATTGCAACAGATGGTGGAGAATGCGGGCAGAAGTCTGAAGACAGCTTAAGAGGACCAGCAAGGAATTCAGAAGATCCACAAGGAATTCAGAAAATCCACAAGGAATCAGTGAGTAAGAGTCCCCTGAGTCTTTTCTCCTTGCCGTGGTTTGGCTGTTCTCTCTTGGACTATGGAAGAATTGTGGGAAATGTGGCTATCCCAGCCACAAAAGGACATTTATCTTAAACTCAAGAAGATGCTTGAACAACAATATGTAAATTTTAGTTTTACTCAGGCTCAAACAGAACTGAGACACTTCTTGGCCTGGTTGTTTAAAAACTTTTCTATGTTTCCTGGGACCTAATCCTTATCAAAGGCTTTTGGGAAGAAGTTTGTGCTGAGTTAATGTCTTGATCGAAACGTTTGCCAATGGAAGAATATTTCCGTGAATATTATCTAATGACGGAGGTTGTTGAACAATATCAGCTGTGTCCCCCTGGGGGAAGCCGATCCCCATCCCTGGTGACATGGTGACAACCACGTGGCTGACTCGAACGTGCCAAAACTGCGCAGTGGCACGCATCCTGCTGTGGGCACTGCCCCTGCCACACAGGCGCAGCCCTGTGCCTCGAGTGCGCTGTGAGAGGCGGCCAGGCAGTTCCCATGGGCGGGCAGGCTGGCGCGAGCTGCGGTCTCGGCAGCAGCTATGGCGATCACTACTCCAGCAGCTCCGGCAGGGAAAAGCGAAGGCTGTTGCTATGGCAACACAAAAGCCGGTGGCTCTGGGTGAAGCGGCGTGGTGGCGAGCAGCGGCGGTGCGCGTGGAGGGGGTGCGGCGGAGCCAGCATGATGGAGCAGCCCGAGCGAGAAAGCCAGCGGCGAGGCAGCACCATCTGTTGCAGTGGGGTCTCCTGCAACCTTCCCAGAAAACAGCTTTGGCCCATGGAAGAATCAAGGAGATGATATTTGCATGGATGGTCATGNCACACAGGCGCAGCCCTGTGCCTCGAGTGCGCTGTGAGAGGCGGCCAGGCAGTTCCCATGGGCGGGCAGGCTGGCGCGAGCTGCGGTCTCGGCAGCAGCTATGNACAAGATAGCATCAGGGAATCTGGAAACCCTGTTTGTCCCAGACCATGCTTGGCCCATCCCTCCGGGAGTGAACCTCCACATCTCACCCTTTTGTTTTAATTAAAAACTTACAAAAACAATTTCAAAAGGATGCAAGCCACCCCTTGAAATTCCCATCCACTGTGCAGGGTTAAAAAGCATAATAAATATTTTTTATACAATCTCACAATGCAGAAGTATGAATCATAGGAAATTTATAAATAAAAATGAACACTTCCATTTTCATTAAGAAAAATCAGTTGAGAGCTCCCTGTGAAAAAGGGACATAAGAAAAGAAATCTGGATCAACCCATTGTGTAATGCGTGGTGTTTAAAGGTCAGAAAAATAGCTTTACTCTAGCAACTGTTTTATGTTTAGTAACTGTTTTCATTTATTATCATGCTGTTTGATGTGTGCCACACAGGACTGCAGTACTTCAGTGTCTGCATGAACCCAGTGTGTTGCCATACTGAATTATACTCTGAAAAGCAACAGAGCTAAGGAGCTTTCAGGCAGCCTTTACTGTTCTGCCATGTTCTCATGCACTAATTCATAACAAGATGCCCTGAATGTATTCCATTAAATTTGATTTTATCTTGTTCAAACATGTTTGCTGTTATAACCTTGAAACATTTCTTCATGATGGTTGTAAAGTCCCTTGTGGGTATTGTAGCTGACAGGTACCACCATATTAAAACAGAATAAAAAATGCATTTGCTAAACAAATAGGACACACAAAACCAGTTCTATCACATTTATGACACAGTTTGTGATTTAAAGAGATCCAACAATTGTTATAATGTAATTTGTGTGAGAATTATTAGTTACTGTTTTCTGGTGCCTTTCAGAGGAAAGAATCCATGATCGTTATCTGCTAGCTAATAATTGAGAAACTAGGGAATTAAAAATCTCTTTAAAATATGCAGAGAAGAAAATGTATCATTTGCATTAGTCTTTCATGTTTCATATGACTTAACTAGTAAGTGATAACACGATATTAAAAGAACCAAACCATGCCACACTCAGAAACTGATTTCAGTTTATTTATTCAAGTAGGCTTTATTCCATATATCAGAAGGTCTTTTCACAGAGAAGGACATTGAAACAGTATCCTCAGATGAGTATCTTACTGGATAATTAATTATCTGCTAGGTTGGTAAGGTTTCTCTGTCCAGTGTCTTTCTCCATTTTAAATTGACTGAACACACCTTTCTACAAAATCTGCATAAGTAATGCTGCAGGGGACTTCCACTTGCTGGGCATCTAGAGTGCCTATTTGCAAAAGGCTGTTTCCTTTCTGAAATTAAAAGGCTTTCTTAGGTGCATACGTTGTCTGACTGCATTTATACTTCTAGGAACAGAACTAAGACTCTTAATTAAGCAGCCTGAGACAGTGTTGTTACTTTATGATATCAGGCACTTATTGAAGGGCTTTGTGTGATGGTGCTTAGAGTCAGAAGAGCATAATCCCTGTCCCAAAGATCTTTTTTTTTTTATACATGTAAAGCTTGACTTTAGTGCACCTTACATTTCTGCAGTGCATCTTACAGGTGCCTAGAGCTGCTTGGGTTTTTATGTGATTCTTTTGAAGGTACTGTCTGCTTTCTTTTTAGGAATTTCATATATTCAATGCATTCCTGATATTATAGATTTTTTTTCCCACATAAATGCGTTTTGTTGCAAAACTGAAAAGGCAGTGTTTGTATGATTCTTCAAGGATGTGTGCTGAAGCTTAGCTTCAGTATTGGCAGCTGTCAGGATTTGTGGGTAAATGCTTTCAAAACCAATGACAAAATTTACTTCGTACAGACTGTTTTGAGTAGCTGCTCTCATGAGGTTTGGAAAGTGTCTGTTTCAATTGAGGCTTGGCTTTCTGGTTCCATAATTTAACTGCAGTGCAGGTTTTATGCACTTATAATGCAGTTAAAAATAGAGGAGCAAAATCTAATATAGGAGTGACACACACAAACAAACACTGTACCAACTCAACTAAGAACTAAAATGCCTTGTCAAAAATAGCTATTGTTTCCTGTGGAGGATTTTTCCCCCCATGCTAGAATATAGAGTGACATTAAAGACCATGAATACGCTATGTCATGCAGTCATCTCACAAAGCTCAATACAGCAGCTCCTCAAAGAGGAAAGTTGGGAGGTAATTTGACAGGTGTCGAGAAAGACTTGGTAACAGGTTCTAACAGGCAAGTGTGTCAGGAGTTGTGGTTGAAAGATGGCAAGTTTTCAGCTAATAAAAACACATCTTTGGAACAATCAGAGGACTTCCCATTGCAAATATAAGAGTTTACAGAAGCTACTCTGCTGCCAATTTTTAAATCAGAATTAGATGTTTTGTGTCATATACGCATTTCCAGGAAGCAGTGGTTCATTCCAGAAAGAGCTGCTGTTCATGTACATACAGGAAATGGAACTGAATATCCTTTTCTGACATTTCTAGATGCAGCATGAATCTATGTGAACAGAAAGGCAGTGGTGCAATTCTGGTTGGTTTCAATAATTGCACATAAAATTACTATCATTGCCCACTTTTCCCTCTCTAGATGGGATTCAGCCCCATTAGTTGAGATATTTATGCTTTTGGCAGGACTTGTTTACTTCTCATATTCTTATGGGTGTTGTTTCATTAGCAGGAGAGTTTTGAGGGAAGCCACTGTACACAGGATGCTGTTGGAACAGACCCTGCCATGCATAGAGAAAGCCTAAGCACCACCTCCGCTATGAGTGTCACATTCACAGTCAGGACTGAGACCGTAAATTGTAGTCAGTTGTCCAAGCTGTATCAGTGCTTACATCAATCCACAGGGCAGAGGAGTGGTGAGAGAGTTTGTAGAGCAAAAGTGAAGCACATGTAAACATGCTGTTAGATGGAACAATTACCTTTACAGATACTGTTACTCAAAACACATTATGCTTTCATGGATAGAAAATGTGATTTCACAAGGCAATAAAAATATTCACTTTTTTTGAAAGCCAGCTTAAATGCATTTTTAAAACATGAGACAGAGGGGAATGCTGAACTGAAGAAAAAGATGATCCTCAGGGATGAGAGCACTGCTTGTTTAAAAGAAACAATATGGTTAGTGTAAAAACTTCAGTTTGAGTGGATACTATTGTAATGCAAGATATTTTAAACTGCTCAGAAATTCCCATTTGTGTTAGTATCAGGACTGTACAGGGCATTTATTTTAATAATGAATATTTTGTTCATGGTTGTCACATCGTTTATAAGTACTTATGAACAAATTTTTGCTGTAGTGTAGATGCAAAGTTGTTCAAATTTGCAGGTGTCAAATTTTGGGAGACGGGCCAACATCCGAAGGGTTTTTAAGTGTATGTTCAGTTGATGTTCAATTAATTACACTTCTGGCTCTAAATTTTCTTTTCAGGAAGGTTCTGGATTTATTTAATTTCTATTTTCTGAACCTTAGAACGTATCAAGGCTGAATAAAGCTACAATAGATAACATAAGGGAAATCTAAAATTACAGTGGATGTGTCCAGGTTATATATAACTGTTCAGTTTAGTTGTTAAATATGCTATGGCATTTGCTGAGACAATTGTATTTTCCTGGCACTTTTCAGTGGCTGAAGTAATATACTGGCATTATTTATTTATGCACAAGGATGGCAGAATCATCCCATTAGCAATTACGAGCTACAGGAAAGGATTTTTTTGAAAAACAAACTTATGCTTCTCCTCAAGTTTCATAAATACTTAAGGGGTATGGCTAGTTTAATGAACTCATTATCTGTTTTGGGTTATGGCTTTCACTTTTTAATTTTTAAAAGAATGTTTACTGCAACTTTTCACTCTGAAGATACGGGAAACTATTTATATTTTAAAAAAACAAAACAAAATAAACAAAACAAGACATATTACACCTGTCCCCAACTATTCTGCATTTTGAAATTTGTCTCCTCATGGATACTGTGTTGTGTCTCTGGTTACTTGAGCTAAGGTGGATTTGCCTAAGTTTTCTGAAAAGCTGAACTCTATGTATACCTCAAGCCCTTTGCAATAAGATGGATTTATTTAAGCATCTATATTCTAGTCAGCCTTGTTGTGTTTCCCTTAGATGCTGAAATGTGTTAATTATTTTTCAGTCGCCACTAAGATTTTATTTTTAGAATACAAATATGAATCAACCATAAGAAACTGACACAGTGTGAGATCTTAGAATTGAACTTACTGATGCAAAGAACTGGGGACTGAAATGCTAAGTGAACATTGTTTCTGTGTAGGATGTATGTTTAATACATATTTACTGTTCTCAGTTTGAAAATTGTTGGTGACCTAGGGTTTGCAGTGTTTCTAGTGGCAAATTATTGTCAAGGTTACTTCAAATAAAATACATTAACAGGATTCATCTGTTGGTGGGAATCAGGAAGGCAGAAACGGTTTGGAAGATTTTGGAATTCATGCTGCTTTATGAAATACAGAATTTCATGTCTTTGGAATTGATAGACCTCTTATCAGCATGAACTGCTATAAAACACCGGGTTAAAGAAACAGACAATTTTTATTAACATGTGGCTTAAATGTGGAAAAAATGGGCATTTGTTATTATATATATTATATATAGATGAACAGGGAAGTCTCTCAAAGTAGGGATTCTCCATAAATATGACCGTGCATACTAATTTGTTGGTTTTTTGCCTTCTCATCACATTAACACATTTGATGCTTGCATTCATTGTGGGAATAAGAGAAGTGAGATGGTGCTGGGCAGTATATTATTGGTTTAAAAATTACTGTTGAAAAAGGTTATATTCATGCTTTTTCAGTACTCTGGATTGCTCTCATGGCATGTTGTTCTTTACTTTTATCAGACATTGAAATACTGATAGAGTAAGTGATAAAAATGCTGTGAAGTTAAAAACGAAAAAGAAAAACTCAAAAGTATTCCCTTTACATCACATAAATAAAAATATTTTTTTGGTATTGTTCTCCTGGTCATTGTAAAATTACTTTTATACTATGGCTGGAGCATTAGGGTGTGGAGGTGCCCCTGGAGGGGATGGGCCTTGGGAGTGGAAGCATGGTTGGGTTACACGGGGGTTCCAAGCTCCCTGATGCTGTTGTGTCTAAATCCTGTTCCTCACTGGTCTTTTCAAATGTAACTCCGCCCAGTGAATCCTGTACTTAAGTGGGTGTTCACATGATTCTGGGAGTTGTTGTAGTCAGTCTGTGCCAGGCCCAGCCATGAGGCTGTGAGAAAATAAAGAGCATCTTTGAACATCTATCAAGATTATTGTTCCTGATTCTTTCCACAGGCCAAAGCTGTTTTTCAGGGAAGGTTGCAGGCTAACCCCACTGCACCACTAGGGCACTATTAGATATCTAGGAGAAAATTGAGAAAATATAGTAAGCAACATACAGGAGCTCTTATATAATAGAAATAATTTCGTCTCAGTCTTTAGGTGGAGCACTGATTTCCCCAGCATGATTTTTGTATGGTGCTTGTCATGTTCCTTTGTCAACTCCCAAAACAGTACTGGTCTAGTGTGTTCAGTGTCCTTGTCCACTGAACAAATTTATGAATATTAAGGTCCTGATTTAATGGTACGTTACTGATTTAATGATGTTATATGAGATGTTCATCTTCTTCAGTGGAAGGAGGGAAATGGTACAATGCAGAGATGGATCCCATCTACAGTTGTCACAGAAACCTGTTAGACTCTGAACTTTGCTCTACAGAGTTTCTCTTGTGAATCAAGAAGCTCTCGGGATCTCAGTGGTGAGATACATCCTTTAGCACACATTCAGCTGAATGACAGATGTACCATATTTTGCAATCAACGTATGAAATAATTTGTTCCTCTTTTTACAGAATTACTGGGAACAAATTTTTGCATTCATAGCCAAGCATGAATTTCCACGAAGTAGGCGTTAGATTTTGTGCCAGCAGAATGTCTGCTGCACTCTACAGGTAAATTTTGAATGATGAACCACCAAGGTAAGAAACATGGTAGTCTCAAAACAAAGTGATACAGTGTTTCAGGAAAAGCTGGGGCCTGACATGAATGTGGTGTATCTGTATCTATTACACATGTATCACTATTATCAAGACAATAAGAACATCACTTTTGCATTCTGTTTGCAATGTAAATAAAAGATTAAATAAATACTACAAGTTTAGTAGACAAAGTCTGTGTTAGTGCAGAAGAACTGAGAACTGCCTTGGCAAGAATTGGAAAAATATTCTTGTCTCTGTTATTTGGGTAGATACAATTAGACTGTTCATCTGTCTTTTTCCTGATATGAAATAATAGTTTGAGCTAGAAAATATGTTCAAGGTACTCTAAAGAACAGGCAGAGATCAAAAAAAGTTATGATGTGGCCAGAATCCCTCTTCAGTTCATTGAAAGCTCAGGAGGAGGAGGAGGTGGAGTTATTTCATGGATAAATGTCCTTAGTTTAAATTTAGGATGGATTTCGTAATCCTTACCATCCATGTACTTGTGGGTAAATAAGAAAATAGAGATCTTTAAGCTGCTGTTGTGCCATTAGAACGGCTGTTATTCATCCTTTGGTCTTAAATTAAGCAATACTATATCTCATTATTGATTTTTATGCTGAAAACAAAATACAGGTTTTTTTAATATTCATTTTCTTCATAGGAGAATGAACAATATATGGGGATAGGGGCTTTGGTGTTATGTCTTGTGCTTCTTTCTTTTTAGCATACCCTGAATTTCTTCCCCACTTTCTTTGACTTTTGTCCTATTTCTTTTTTTGCTGATTTGAATCAGTACAATCCTTCCCAATTTCCTGCTCTTACTTTGTTGCATTTTTATGAAGTAGCTGCTTAAAATCTCCATTCACAGATCTTAGTATTAGTCATTCAAATACAGGCCAACATATTGTTTCATCCCCACCACCAACCCAAACCCCACAAAACTGAAGTGAAATGTATTGAGGCTATAATAATGAGTGAAAAGATTAAGCGAATGAGTGAAATAATGAACTGAAATTAATATAATTTATTGCCAAAAAAAGGAAAAAAAGGGAAACCCAGAGTATTTATGGAACAAATACAGTTAGGTTAGGCAGAGAAGAGCTGTAAGGACTTATTTAAAGAATCCAATAAAGGGTCTTTAGAGTAGGGAGCAGTTGTTTTTGTTAGGGAAAAGGTACATCCATGTTTGCAAAGCAGCAAAGAATGGAAAAATGTCCAAAGAGTTATTCAGTGGAGAGAGAAGTCTAGCACCTTGAGGCAGATCAAGAGATCAAAGTGTGGTAAGTTTATGCAGTAGGCAGTGAATGCCAGTGAGTGGACCAGAACACAAGAAGCAGAAGTGTTTAATGTGATAGAGATAATCTAGCTTCTCCCTAGGCATTCAAAGTACCAGTACCTCCTCTTCAGTTTCTTACAAGACTCAGCAACCCAGCCATTTTTCTTGTTTTTCAAGACTGAGAGTTTGTCTGAAGAGTTTAATTGTAACACTGAACCCCATTTTTACTAAATAAGTTTTGCTGTATATACTGACAATAATGTGTATTATGTAGACTATCTTTTTACTGTCAAGTAAAACACCTTTTAACTACTGAGTGCAGAGTACTCCATTCATATTCTGACTTTTTAGGTCAGGTGCAGCTAACAAGTGAGTAAATAGTATTGATTTCTTTTGATTCCACTCAATATTGTATGAAATTTCAGTTTCCGAAGAGCTGAGAGGCAATATTTTGAGTATAGAAATGAGGAAAAATTTACTGCTTTAAACAGACCTAGCTAGTAGGATTCTAAAAAAGGAAAAAAAGATAATAAGAAGTAAAATATTGGCAGGCATATTTCTTTTTAAGAAAAGATCATTCTGGAGGAAACAAGAGCAGATTCAGACTTTTGAGCCTCAAGTCTTTGAGCACGGATGCAAGTGCTTGACCCCCTAAATGTGAAAAAAGATGGACCGGTCATGAGCATAGCAGTGTTATACTTGTGCTTAAGGTACTGGATGGGGGGCTGCCAGGATCTGGAAGGTTTATTGTGTGAGAAAGTCAGTTTATATCAAGCTGGAAGCAACTGGATCGCATGAAATTGTGAAAGCTAAACTCCATGCTCCCAGGTTCCAGGCGTGATGGACAGTGGGTGTGGTGATGTCTTTCCCTAAGAGCATAGTGGCATAAAACATTTGAAGAGAACATGTTAAATTATCTCCAGCTCAGAAGACTGTTGAACTTTACAGCAGAGAGAGGATTGAAACATCCTTAAGGGAAACCTGTAAATGCCAGCTCTTCCTGGGGTCTTCCTGTCCCCCCATGAGAAAGGATGTTGGGCTAAGTAGTGTGGGTCAATGTGACTCTCTTTAGGGAGGGGTGTAGGTTTAGGAAGGTAGAAGTCTGAAACTCTCACCTGCTTTGCTACGTAGGTTTGTGTTATCATATGCAAGAGATTTTCCAGTCCCAAATTCTTTATGCTGTTGTAAGGACCATATGCACTGTTACTGATTATTGCTGTCGGCTATTTAAAGCTCCCCCATGATGCTGTGAAGCTTCCCATATTTCTTTTGCTCCATGCTAAGACTTTTGTTGTGTTCCATGTTTCCTACTTTAAAATCTGCTGCCTGAATTCCTATTCAGTGATTGAAGGTGCTTGAGTGTTTTGGCACAAAGGAGAGGGAGAAGGTGATAGGGAGTTGAAGTGGTCAGTGGATACTGCACTGAAAACAGTAAGTAAGTCAGGAAAAAGTACTGACGCATCTTGAAATTGTTCGCCTATTGCTGTTCTAATAGGACTCCATAAATTTGTAGGAAAAACCTACAAATTGGTTGGACTTTCCAAATGAAAGTAGCAAAAAAATTAAAATCTGTAAAAAAAAGAAGAGAGTAACAGGAAATAAAGGTCCTGAAAATATGAATTTGATGGTTTACTTATTATTCTTGCTTGTAGAGGTGTTCTGAATTTTTTTTTAATTCAAGAAAATCCTTCAGGCAAGACCCTTCTGACAGTAATTATCAAGGGTGCCTGCACTTCACTAATATGAAATGTGAAATTCCTCAGATTGTTTTCTGTTTTTCTAGGTTTCATTTTCTCATACATGTTCAGCTTCTCTTAGAAAGAGAAAGGGAAAATTGCCCTGATGAAGGATTATGTGATTACCAGTGATTCTGTTATAGGGGAGTACTTTGTAGAAGTCCTGTCTGGTAGAGATTCAAATTAAACAGTTCTCCCTCTTAGTGGGTTATTGATAGTGCAGTAAGCAGTAGGTATTTTTACTGTCTTCACAAGTATTTTGTACACTAAAAGATTTCTTTTACTAGTGAAAACTCTGTATTTTAGTCTTCTCCTGTATTTCTGGCCATTATACCTCACTTCCTTCTGATTCCTGAGCAGTAACAGTCACTGCATTACCAAAAAGTTGTTCTGCATTTACAGTCTTCCTGGGACAGTTTGTGGAGTTTCCTATTTTTAATGCTTGAAAAAAATGTAATAATATCTGAGCATTGTTTTTTTCATTACAACCCATGGCAGACATATTGGACAGCTGTGTTTACAAACTCAAATTGCGGTTTAAAGTCTAAGACTTACAGTAATCCTTCTCTCTAATCAGATACTTATTTCAACAAGATTAAACCGTAGAACTCTTTACTCACCACTATTATTATTTCTGTAGATGTCTATGCAGCAGTAAAGTAGGTTAAGAATTTTTAGGCAGACAGAAATTTTTTAGTTAATTTAAACTGAGTTCGACTTTTGGTTTACCTACAGTAGGTTCAGGTAAATGTTGATCCTTTCTTGATATGGGCTTTGTGTTGCAGTCTTATTGGAATTTCTTTTTTTAATCTGGCTCCTGGTAACTTATAGCACAACTTTTACTTTTGCTAAACATTGAAATACAGTATTTTTGGATAGGCTTAATGAGGTACAGACCTAAGATATTCCACAGTTTCCATGCTGAAAGAATGACACATTTATGGTGATGATTGTTACTGTTGCTTTCAGCTACTTAAAATAAATCTCAGTGTTGATGTACAAGTTCATTAAATAGATTGCAGTGGCCCTAGTGTGGAGCTATAATATTTTGAATAGTAAATCCCTTGTCTTGTGACTCTCAAGCTGATTTTGAAGTAGAATGATAATGAGTAATAGGTAGCTAAATGATAAATGCAGAATTTGAAATTAATATTACGACATGCTATACATACCTTCCTTAATATCTTTCCATGTCAAAGATATGAATTGAAAAAAAAGTGGAAATAATATGTCTTAACATGCAAAACTGTTTTAACACGTTGAACTTCAATAACCTGATTTTTTTCAAATAACAAAAATAAAATGCATTGATTTTTGTAAGTAGTTTTCAATTTTGAGGAACTGCTAGTCAGCAGATGTTTCAGAAGTTAGCAAATTTCAGTTTTACTTTTTAAAGTACCGCTCTCCCTTCTCCTTTTGTTACTCCTCTGCCATGAAATTTTAATTCATGTTGCTCCTGCACTTATTGCCCACTCATCCCTAGAGGATGTAAGTACTAGAAAATATTTTCTGCATATGAAAAGTTTAGCTGGTCATTTTTGGTCTTGCCAAAAAATAATCAGACGGTATAAAAAAAATACAGTAGTAGTCGTTATTTTGCACCAAACAATTTTTAAAACTATGTAATATTTGTGGATAACATAATTCACAAAATATTACATAGTTAAAAATAGTCCAATGTATTTGAGCCTAAAATAAGACCCTCAAACAGGAAAAAAAGCAGTTAAGCGTGCACTGGTTAGGATTTTGAGAGACCTTTCCAAGAATTTCGTGTCAAAATTGCTCTTAAGCTCAGTTATTAAACTCATCCAAGAAATACATATTTAATGAATTCCTACGGATTTTTCTTTAAAATGCAGTTGTTCAAAGAAGTAAAAAGAGCAGTGGCAGCAGGCTTGGATTTCAGAGTAAATAAACAGAGCACCAGGAATAAGGCTTGCAGCCTTATTTTCAGCTATGCTGGATATACAGCTGCAGCTCTCAGTGCTTGTGAGCTGCATGTGAGGTTGCAGCTGAAAATCAGGCTGTAAATGAGCTCCAGAAAAAAAAGGGGAGATGGTGTTCACAAACTTGTTTTCTCTTTTAGTAGGCGTTGATATTCTGCCACCAATTTTTTTTACATACTGCTTTAATTAACACTATTTCCTGAAGCCTCCCGTTCCTGTTATTTTTGCTACTTTTATATAGACAGAAGGTAATATTTTTCTCAAGCTGAAGTAGAAAAGACTACTGTGCAAAGGCAGCAAATGTCTTTCCCAAGTGTCAAAAACAAACCCCCAAGTGCTAGGAATGTGTGAAAGATGTTTGGTTTTAACAGCTCAGACTAAGCACGTCACTAGTTTATCTGTGAACCAGAGCACTGGGGAAAAGGATGCACTTTTAGGAGATGTGAAGTCAGATAGAAGCTTTCAGTAATTGCAAATTGTATCATTTTGAGCTCAACATAGCAAAGCTTGTGGATGTAGCTGATGCACACAGGTTAAGTGGACATGTTAAATGAGTATTATTGCCTATTTCCCAGATAACACATCTGGTCTGATGCTACACTGACGTGAGTCAGATTCAAGTGTTTTCAAAGTGCTTGGATACAGCAATCATCAGGAGGAATTATGTTTCATTTTATAAGAACCCGGTTAAGATTTAAAAATAGTTATACAAAAATAATGATTTATTTCCAAGTAAGATACACTAATATTTTTAGCATGACAAATCAATTCCTAATTACATGGAGCATCCCAGGTGAAAACCTATTTGGAGGTTTAAACTATATAGGATAAATAACTTCTCCTTCACCTAATAATAATATATTATTCAGAGAACTGTTGCAAAAAAAAAATTGGCTTTTAAGGTTAATATTTCTTTATGATGCTGCTAGGTTAATTTATACTTGCATAAAAGTCATTGAACAACTGAGAACTCTAACGCATGTGATGCCTTTTCCCCAGCCACCTAGAAACAGAGACTAGACAGGAGTAAGGGAATAAAGGTAGGTATTTATTTGAAGGGCCTTCAAGGTACACCCTGGGGAGCCAGAGGCTGCTTCCATAGAATGGACCCCAAGATGGACAACAGGTCACGAGTTCTTGACACTGATATAGGTTTGGTCTATTTGCATATCAGCATAAATTCCCCAATTAAAACTTTAGCTCTCTTCAATTTCTCCAGTCTTTCATGGTCCTAGTTTACGCCTTTTGGGCCTAGGACAGCCCGAGTGTCCTTGAACAGCAAGCTTAGAGAGGCTTTGTTGTATCTATCTGGCCTAAGAGAGCAGCTAACAAGCTACAAGAAACTTCAGAGTTACACACTAGGCAGTACAGGATTTGAAAAATACAGAAATTAAAACCTAAGGCATCACATGTCCATGAGTATTTCTTGAGTGCAACAAAGCTGGCGTCATGCTTTTGAAATAGTGCATGCAAATGTCACCAAAGTTGCAGGGAACACTGAGACTTCCTAATTTACAGTAGTGATGGAGAAGATAAAATCATCCAGCATGACCCAAGCCAGACAAATTCATTGACAGATAAATCACAGCAGAGTTAGCTTGCACTGGGTGATCTTCTGCAGGTAGAAAGCACTGCCAACAGCCAGAAGGAAATTCCTTTTTGGTTTGTATGTAGCAAGAATTGTTTCAAATTTTCAGAGCATAAAACAAAGCAGAAGGAAACTCTTCAAATTATCCTTGCTAGTGTTAAATGAATGATTTAATTTCATGGTATTTTGCAATGAAATTTGAATAACAGTCCGAGATGATGTGTTTGTGATTCATCAAGGAATTACAGGTGCACAGTTAGTGTTCCGCAGATAATTGAAAACTTCTGGTTTTCTGTGACATTGATAGGTCATGTGATTTGTGCTGCTTTCTTAAAGATTGACAAAACCACCATTTTTCAAAGGTTTACCTTTGAGTTCTCAATGGAGTTGTATTTCAGTCTGTCAGATCTTTTGAGCTTTCTGTTTGTAACTTGACTAATGATTCTGATAAAAGAACTACTGTTAGCGTATCTGTTGTCAGACCTCTTTTTGGTTTTGTAGGGTTGGTGTGGTAGTGGAAGAAAGGTCTCCATCAACTTTGTAAGCTGGATGAGGCTTAGAAAAAATTGTGATTGTGAGAGGCCAAATAAGAGAAAAAAGTTCCTGGATTTTTTTTTAGGTTACTGCCTACGTTGTTTTTTTTTAATTTGCAAACAGTTTTTAATAGGAGTATCCTTGAAGAAACCTATGTTTGAAACAATTGACTCTTCATGCTGTGACTGTCTTGGTTTAGGAATGGTACCCCCCAGTTCAGTGCTCCCCTCCCTCTCCCCCCACCCCCTGATTCCAAACCACACTGATGGTCACCTGCTTCCCCTTCCCATCTCTTTCTCCACCTCCTGTGGGTGGCTAGAGACACAAAAGGCAAAGATCATGGTGTTGAGATAGGAACAGTTTACTGGAAACAGCAGTGAGATAAGAAAATGAACAAAACCAGCATCAATATTAATAACAAAAATATCCAAAAAAAGAGATGGTGGATGACATGGGAAATGTTCACTGAGCCCAGCCTGACCCAACTTTCAGCCAGCAGCATCCCACCCTGACTGCTACATCCCCCATGCTTGCTCCAGGCTCTGCTCCCTCATGTCTTCTGCGAGAAAATAACCCTGTTCTTGGCCAAAAACAGGACACTATGGCAGTAGTGGTGATGGAAGAACTGCACAGGGTGTGAAGTACCCTGAAATACAGAATACAAGTTGCCTTATAAAGTGAATAAACATACGTGAAAGTATTTCTAGAAGGACCTGGGGAAAGTATAGTGTAAGCTTTGAGAACAGCATAGGTTGATTTTAAATAACAGCATTGCTTAAGATCATTTAGAAGTATAAAAAAGTGAATTAATTTTAGGGAATTTACTTCCATATTTTCATTGAGTGCCTTGATCTTTATGCCAGTCATAATTAACACCTTATAATCTCTGAAGTAATTAAGGATGTGGGAATGAATATAGATTGATGCAAAGTTGATGATTGAATTAGGAAAGTGGAACTTGCTAAGTGTGAAGCACACATCAAAATTCACTTCCATCCACCATGAAACCCCTAAAGGAAAAAGATATGTTCATAGATGTATTATGTGCAAAAACAATAATTTGAAAAAAAAGTCAACACGAAAGCATGAGGAAGATATCTGGAGTTTTTTGAGAGCTGCTCAAAATTAATTTTTTGCATCAACACTTCAGTGGTGGTGTTGTATCAAACACTTGAGAGAGAGTAGAAGACATCCAGGATGTTTCATAAATCTCTCACAGGAAAAGAGTTCAGCCTACCATCACAGACTTTAGAAGCAGCAGAAAAGATACGGCACTAGGTCATCTAGGCTAACCATGTTTCTATAAACTTTCTAGTGAGACCACTCGTACTTTGGTGTAATTCACTGTCCAGTAGTGTTCACCTGATAATTACTGAGTTTTCACATTTTAAAACCTCATCACATTTCTCCTAATTAATTTGATTTTATTTCTAAAGGAAAAGTTTTGCTTATGTTTTATGCCATTTTCAGAAAAAAAACCCCAACAGAAACAACACCACAACCCATCAACAAAATAGTCTTTCCTAGATAAGTATACATACTGAAATTTTAATTTAATCACTGAATAAGGGGAGATTAAACAAACTTATCAGAAGAGATTGAAGGACTTTATACAGAAGAGTGTATGGATTTGTGTTATCACACTTCAGCACAAACTCTTCAAAGTTGCTAAATGTTCTTATGTGAGATACAAGACCAAAATAAAACCATAAGAGTATAGCTGTCCTGGTAATACACAAGACCTTGAAAAAAGTAATCATGCAGACACACAGGAACTTTGTCTCGTGGAAATACTGATTCTCCCTTAGGATCCATGAAGGTTTGATGATATGACTAGAATTAATTTTCCTGTCTAACCTGAATGACATCAGCTTATGGCTGTCATCTAGCTGCTTTCCATGCTGCTGCAGCATCTCTCAGCTGCCAATCTCTTTCCAAACCAGAGAGGGAGAAAAGGTTTGACAAGAAAAAAAACTCTCCAAAGCTGGAAGCTCTTGGCACACTGCATGTAATCCAGGACAGATGGGTCAGGCTTTGACTTAGAGCACAGACATGGGAAATCTACCCACAGGAAATTATTATTCTTCCATGCAGTAGTAGTAGTAGTAGTAGTAGTACCAAGGGAAGCTCATTAGGAATCTGGGTCAGTTGTCATAGAAACAGTATGCATAATTATTTTTAAAAGATAGGAAATACTTTAAGTCGTATGAGAAGCAGAACTTAGTGATGTGAGGGCTACTTATCAGCTTAATTCCTGTTTTCTGGGTTCTAATTTGTGATTATTTTATTACCAAGGTGAATTTAGGAAGTGTCCTTTCTTCTGCTCTTCCAGAGAAAGTTAGTAAGAAGTGCAGGGGTAGAATAGGGAAGTACAGAGAAGAGTTTTGTGTGAGAGCCACACAGTCCAGTAAAGGTGCCTAGCACCCAGCTGGAATGGAAAAACGATTGCCATGTCATTGTAGCACTGAGGCTACTTCAGCACCTATTTAGCATAGTTCCATGTTTCTCCTTCTTACTGGTCCACCTGTTAGATTTAGAGATCCATCTGTCTGGTTTTCAAAGGTCTGAATAACCCAAGCTGCCAAGACCAAGATGAAATGGAAAAATGTTGACAGGTGCAATTTTAAAACTTCATCTAATTTGGAAGTCTCCCCATAATGCCATGACGCTGGGTGCTGGAATACTTTGCTCTGCAGGAAAATAAACTAGTAGTGATAGTTCTGCTGCTATTGACACACCTTCATGGATGTTCAATTCAAACTAAGAAGAATAAATGAAGCAGCATTATGAATACTCAAGGAATTTTTCTCTAAAATTCGTATTGGTATAAAAATATAAGCAATCAGCTTTGGAATTTAAGTGAGATTAAAAAATGGAGGCAGAGTGGGTCAAAGTACTTATGTCTAAGAGGGAAGTCAAATATTTATCAAGACAAAGCTGAATGTCTCATGAAAGACTAATTGTGGTTCAGACTGTGGGATAAAATGTGCAGTGAGAGAGGCCTTTGTGGGGAAAAAAAATAAAAATCACAGCATTTCACCAAGCAGGTCCTTTGACATGCTTCAAAACACAGGCTGTTTGACTCTGCACAGTGTAGAAGGAGCACAGTGTGGTTAAAGGCATCATCATCATCTCTTCCATCTCTCTGGTTCAGGAAGAGAATGACGAAATGTGCAAGGAGACTTGTGCTGAAGTCAACCACCACCTCAGACTGCTGAAAAAAATGACCATGGGAGGTCATTTGGATGGTCCTGATGGATGGGGTTTGAGAATTGGAAAAAAAAAACATTAGGCAAACTATGTCAAAAGGGATTAAAAAAAAAAAGGTTTGTTAAAATGATTTTTTAGATAATGAGGTGTTGAGGGATTTTTTAAAAATTATCATTTAAGCACAGGCTAGTGTGTAGAAGAAAGTGACCATAACACATTTATATACAGCAAGCTGAAGATCTGAATGTTATTAGCAATTGCAGTTATATTTTGGGGGGTGTCTTGAGAGGCACATCAGCCAGTTGCCTCAAGACTCCAGGCTACATCATTAGATAAAGACATAATGTATCTTCACATGGTTTCTGAAAGACTTGAGCCTCAGGTCTTTTTTGTTTCTAATGATATTTATACCCAGAAGAACTGACTTCTGAAAACATTTTATTACAATTTGATAGGTAGATACAGAGAGTTGCAGGTTTTGTTTCACAAGCATTATCAGTACTGTGTAGAGCAAGAGTTTACACAACTCCACTGCTACAATATCTGAAACTATATAAAGACAGAAGAATTGAGATTTTTGAATAACCAGCTTTAACCAACTGCAACTTGTAGCTGAAAGTAATGTTTTCCTGAAAATCTTATCTTACAGATTTTCCAATGGCCAGCTAGGCTAGGCTGAGTCAAGCAGAGGAGAAAAACATGTAAGTTGTAGAGAGCCAAGGCTGATTCACTGCTTTTAATGATCCCAGCTGAGCCTCCTACTCATTCCATATCACATTTCGTAACCGGATATAAATTTTCCACTCCTAAATGAGCCATATTGATTGTAGCTTGTTTATGAGAAAGGGAACTTGGTAGCTTTCCCAAATATGTCTTTTGATTTGTGATAAGCATATTTGGTTTTAACTATGACAGCCATTAGTAGTCTTCAGTGATCTGGAAAGATTGAGGTGTTAATGCCCTTTCCTGCTAATTTTTTAAAAATAATTTCCTTGTCTCTTGCTACCTAGGTACATAGTCTGAATAATTTTGATGTGAGTCATAGAAACATAGAAGGGGTTCAGTTGCAAGGGACCTTAAAGATCATCTCATTTGAATCCCCGCGTCACGAGCAGGAATGCAACCCGCTGGACCAGGTTGCTCAGAGCCCCATCCAACCTGGCCTTGAACACTTCCAGGGATGGAGCTTCTCTGGGCAATCTGTGCCAGTGCCTTACCACCCACTCAGTAAAGACTTTCTTTCCAACATCTAATATAAATCTCTCTTCTAATTTAAAATACTCCCCTTGTCCTGTCACTATCTATCTGCATAAGAAGGTTGCTTTCCTTCTTTTATAAGTTCTGTTTAAGTTGTGAATTGAGCTGCATCTCATCTTGGCTATGGGATTGGCCTTTTGCTCTCTAAAGTTTGTCAGCTTAGCTCTCACCATCTATCTTTTGGAAAACATTCTAGAGACTCCAGGAAGCACAACACAAACACTGAACGGCAGAGTTAAAGAACAGCCCTGCAGATGCATGTTCTGGTGAAATGTTGATTCAGGACAAAATACCTCACCCCAGAAGCCTATATGTCTGCAGTTTTCAAAACCAAAGCTCTTGTGAGAGGTAACAACCTCTAATGAGAAAGGCAACATCAATGTGAAAAATGACCAGTCCTTTAGGCACATTTTTGTATACCCATGAGCTCACCTCTATTATTTTTGACATGCAATTGATCTTAGAAGTCTTCTAAAGGGTATTCATTTAGGGAATATACTCTGGTCAGAGGGCCACATATGACAGTACAGTTAGTGTCCTGTCACTTTACTCATCCTGTTCTAGATGACAAACAGAAGCAGAGGGTTGTAGCAAAGCTTAGTGCAGACAGTTTTCCTAGTGTGGCAATATTGTTAATCTCTGTTCTGAAGGCTGCTATATCAAATTATGTTACACACTGCCCCCAGCTGCTGACAGCTCCTCTGGTAGGTGTTTCTGTAGCTGCTCCAGAAGGAACAGGGCTAAGGGTGTTTTCATGTTTGGCTGTTATTTTAGTTGCCTGTTAAAACTTTTTAAAAGAGCCCTTGCAAGAAATTGGATAAATGGACTTTTAAGATCAGGCAGTTGCAGTGCGACTTTGTGAAATAAAGTTATAACTGTAGTCTTGGTCACTCTGGTACTGCATTTAAAAGGCTTGGCTCAGATGATGGAGAATTTCAGAATATCATAGAAATTCTGCTGCCTGGAAAGTTAGAGGAAATATAAATAAAATCACTGTTTATTCTAGAGTTGTGTATGGAAAAAATGTGGGTGTATTATGTAGAGCAAGAGGTTTTTCTAATTAAAAATGCTCTTGGGGATCTGCCGCTGCTTAAAGTTGCAGAATTTATTTTTGTTTCTAAACAAATAGACAATACTTCAGACTTAAATTTTGCTACCTCAGTGTGGGGGGTTTTGAGTGATAATGAGCACAGATACAGTGTTGGCAGAATAGCTGGACATTTTGTGACATAATTCTTGCAGGAGTATTTCAACAGCATGCTAACAAATCTCATTAAATGGGAGAAAAAATTATTTGTAAACAGCTTATGTCATGATCCCATGTAGATGTAGTGTTACTTGTTAATCTATTTCATAGCTCTTTGAATTGTTTTATCTGGAAAGCCAGTCAGGGGCCCGGGCCATTGCTGTTCAAACCATACTGGCCTAGGGTTCAGTGCCTTGGCGTTGCTGATCCTCCCACTGAGCATTCCAGTGCGACTCCTTACAGGCCTTGCACTGCTTGTGCACAACAGTTTGCAGAGTGGGGGCTTTTATCTGCCCCTCAGCATACTTCAGCATCCAGAGCACTCTGATTTAAATTTAATGAATGCCTCCACTCTCCTTAAATGCTGAAGAGAAATGTGTGCAGATAAAATTAATTTCTATTGTCTAGACATGGATGCTGTAGCCAAGTCACTCTCCCTCAGGGAGGAGATGTGGAGGATTGGTTCATTTCTTTTTTGTTTGTTTTAACAACATGTGAACACAAAATGTTTTTCATTGTTTTAAATATTATTATAATTTTATTTTTACAGTCCTCTCATGCTGTCTTAACTGTTAATTTCCATTCACCCAGTTATTAAAAAAGTGATCTTTGAACTGTATAAAATTCAACAATACTCCCAAGTTCAATATTCATGAGCATTTCTGCATATCCTTTCCCTATGACGTGCAAAGCTAATGTAATCCTCCTACAATATCCAAGAAGTTGCCAAATAAGCAAGTCATGAAACAGATCAGTAAGTCCTCTTATTAGGCCTAAATCTTTCTCAGGGAGTGAGGTTCTGCTTGGGGTGACAGGATGGTTTGATTGTAGCGGAAACTGAATTCCTGAACCACAGGAAACACTGAAATAGTAATTTATTCTTCAAAATAAGAAAAATATATGTTTTCTTCTATTTTCTTTGAAAAACAAACAGTAAAACCTATATTCTTTCAGAAATCAGTATGTGTTTTAATTTCTAATTTAATATTTGTTTTTATATTTTTCTTTTAATTGTTTTAGTTTTTGGTTATTTTATTTTAGTTTGACAGTACACCAGTGAAAGTAACAATATTTCCACTTTAATTTTTTTTTGCAGAAAATTGTGCATTAAATAATACAGTACCAGAAAAAAATAGGTTAAGAGGAGACAAGGGTTGATTTTTAAATTTAAATTCTGTGATTGGTTTATAATGCATACTACAAAAAAAAAAAAGAGAAAGGTTTTCAAAGTAAAAAGAGTCTGGGATTTGTATAAAAGTGTCATTCTTCACAAAATAGGTATTTATTAAATTGGTGTCTAGTTATTAAATTGGTGTCTAGTTTTCCCTTTCTGCCATTTTTTGTCTGTTCATGTTGCCAATATATCATATGCTTTAGTTTATTGCTTAGTAATATGTTTTTTGCTATGCAAAAATGTATTTTAAGATTTCTTGGTGTATTTTAAAAATGAAATTAAGCTGTAGAACAGCCCTCCCTGAAGCTACCACATGCATTCTTAAAACTTCTGCTTCACCATGAAATAGATGTTTGTGCAGCATGAGCTCTCATAGGATAAGTATTGCTTAACTAAGGTTTTTGTGTAGAAGGGAGTCACACTGGGAAGCTCAATCCTGGGAAGGATCAAAGAGCCACAGTGATGATAAATGTGTTGAGTGCAATGCAGCTGATGGCAGAAGCAATAGGCAGGACATTCTGCTTTTGCATGCTGCAAGTGTGCTCTGAAGTGCCATGCAAGGGTGAGTGACTATTAAAGCATAGTGGTTAGAAGTCAACAGGTGCACATTTAATTTATCTTTATCTTCATTTTGTCAATGAAGAACAGAAAGAAATGCAGGATTTTGTGAGGAGATGCTGTCTCTGTAAGGATAAATTTCAGACTAGGAGTGTGATTAGGCTTGCAAAACAGTGACAGACATTGACGACAGGACTGGAAGTTCAGCTGTGACTTCCCTGAGTCTGTCCCTTGCCCCATTAAACCTGTATCTCAACATCCCCATACAATTTTCTCTGCTCTCTTACACCTCCTGTCTACTGCTCCAGCTTCTGCCACTTTCTAAAGCTGCTAATGAAATCTGTGCATGGCATTCTTGAAGAAATGAAAATTATAGATAAAGAATTTTAGCATTTGCTTTCTTCCTTTCCTATCTCATCTTTCACGTAAGCACATGACTCTGCAATTTTATCTGAAAGAGCTGATGGTGGGGAAGAATGAAAGAGAGAGGAATGCTGGCACATGGGTAGAAGTGTTGTGAGAACTGGGTAAATCTCTTTTGGTCATGGTTGGTCACAGGATGCTGTTCACCAGGAATTTGAGAACCAGCACCAGAAGGAATGGTTTCCTTTCAAGCCCAAAGAATGACAGTAGCAGAAAAGGTCCCCTATGAGAGTTGTGCTGATAATTGGTGAAGATTTACCCTTAGAATACTAAAGAGATTCTATTAGAGAAGAAAAAAATAATTTGCAGAAGTTTCTTGTTGTTTGTTTGTATTGTGTCAGTAGTCCAAATTATATTAAGATAAATAGCAGCTAAAATAACCTAATGAAGTCATGGGATGACAAAAATATCTATATTTTCAAATGTCACTGTATTTTTTTTTGTCCTTCTTCAAGATTTCAATCTGCTTTAGATATAACATTTAATTTTAGAATTTGTTCTCTAAATATCTTGGATGAGCCTTTCTATAATAGGACTCTGACATATTTCGTTGTTAGGTGTTCTTGCCCTCTTCAAACATTTAACATCATTGAAACATATTTATAAAGAAAGAGCAATATGATATGTTTGCAAGTACTTGCTATTACAAATACTATGGAAATTATTTCAGTTCAATCTTCCATGTGCTAGAGATGCTGTAGTCTAAATGGTCTATGAAATTGAGCTCTGTACAGAAAAAAAAAAAAAAGCAGAGGATTTTTTAAGATTACTAGGGTGTTTTTTCTTTGGAGGACTAGAGTTCCCTAATGAGATGAAAGGATTTGAAGACTTTTTATCTCATCTGAAGATTTTTAAATTTCATTTTTCTCAGTGTACACTTGACCAAAGACAGCACCTTTCCTATATCCTTCCTTAGTTTTTCATTAGTCTGTGTTCTTATCATTTGCCGATCTATTTTGATCTGTAGCTAATACAAACACAGTTCATTTAGAGATAATTATTGATGAAATTCAGAGTTCATGCCTTTAAACATCAATAACTGATTTTTTAGCAAAGGACAAAATGACAGTATTCTGGGGGCAGGTTGGAGGGAGTAGTGCAGATTTTCATCTGCATTGATTGTCAGCCAGTGTAACAATGCCTCATGTCAAATGTCTTCTCTAAAAATAAGTATGAAAACCCAGCTACTTACATGTCTGATTTTAACAAACAAGCAAACAGAGAACTGGTCACAGGAACCACAGTCCAAAGCATTTATTTGTTTGATTTACAGTAATTCTGATTAAGAGTCTCTGCCTGAAGGGTCATTTCAAAGTGTTACTGCGGAGATAGCTGAGGAATATCACAAGCCTAATTTAGTGATGAAATACTGTTTAATAGGTGTAGCCAAACATTTGCAAAGCAAAAGGTAGTGACTTAGTATTTGAGACACATTTGATCCATTTGATGCCTGTCATTTAGTGAAGAATAGTGTCCCTGGTGAATGTTCAGTTTTACTGCTCAGTGGCCGTTTCTCAGCTAGGCAGTCAACTTGTCTCACACACTGCTAGTCATGGGAATTCAGGGAGGGTATATAACACTCTTGCAGCATTGAGAGTAATCCTCCTTAATTTCAATGTTCAGAGAGAAAATACCACTACATCAGAGCTGTTAGTAAATAGGGATAACAATAGATTCACATCTAATTATGCATCTAAAACTGAAAGCATCTGGTGAACTATATTTAGCATCAGAACCATACTATAATCTCCAAAAAAAGAGGTAGAAGATAATGTTTAAATCCCCAAATCCAATATCATCTTCTGTTCATAAATAAAAGATGTCAGAATAGTAATTTCAATAAATACTGCATTCTAACACAATTGGGAAATGATAACAAATGGTTTATGCTCTGAAAAATCGTATGCAAAGCTCCTTGTTGACTGACTCAGAATTTGCAGTGTTTCCTTCTGCAGGAATTCCAGCTTGCTCTCTCCAGATCAGGAGGGGTTTCTTTTAGATATCTGTAATTCTGCTGTGGAGGGGCAAAGTAAGAAAATTTCCCAGAGATTAGGGTATTCGTACAGGAATACAAGCAATATCAAAATGTTTTATTAACTCTTCAAAATATCACTGATAATCTTCATTAGGAAATTACAACAGAAGCCTGTGTGTATCCCCAGTAAATCTTGCATAATCCCCAATGTATTGTGCACATTGCAAACCATGGAAATATCACTGAATATTTCCTGACATCTACTTCTAATATATCTCCACAGAGAGAAGAGTAGGATGACCTCAGGCCTATAAGTTAGGAACTGAGCAAAACAGGGAGGCAAAAGGAGGTTAAGAGGAGGTGAGAAAATCAGATGGTATGGATAAGGATTCATTATGGATGGATGAATGTGCTAAACAATTTCAGCTGTGGACAGATTTCAATGCCATTGGAGACCAAAGTTAATAGTTTTGCCTCTAAATAAAAAATGTCGAAGTGCATTTGCTTCTAACTCCAGCAGATGAAATCACTGCAGATGGGCTGATACTGCACTGCTTGCAGTGATTTTTCTTTTCTTTCTAACACAGTATGTTATTTAGCTTGAAAGACTATTTTCCCCTGCAGAAAAAACCTCCTGCATTATTAGTCTTCATGCTTTAAAAAGGAATGCATCAGGTTTTGTTTCTAGCACAGCATTAGGGAACTTTTTGTGTTATACTTGTGTTAGAATTTCTTCAGTGTATGCCGTCACCATGAAAGTACGTAGACCTGTGTGTCAAGCAAATATGGGACATGGTACCCCACAGGAACTCCATGACTTCATACAAAAAGGGGAAAAAATATTCCCCTTCTAAATGGAATGGAGAGACCTTATGAAAGCTGTACAAAATATATCATTTGCCTCCTGCATCTAATCCTGTTCAAAATGTAAACCACTTGTTACAACATGAGCGGAAGTTTTTCCTAAGTGTATATAGAATTAATTTTTTTGAGAATAGTGTCAAATATAAAATATGAAAGTCAAATAATTTCTCCTCCACACATGTAACTGAATTATTGCAAATTTCCATGAAGCCTAAACTCCAGCCCCCCCCCACCCCAACTCCAAAAAAACCACACCAAAAAACCCAAGGAAAAAAAATTAAGCCCTAGCAAATTTATGTAGGATTCCAGCTAGCATAATCAGTATTTAGACCTAAGAGATTAGTCAGCTATCTAAAGAAGTAAATTGCATTCCTCACTGCCATTTGTTGCCAACCACCAGTATAAATAACATGGCTGGTTTGGGCTGGAAGGAAGCCCTGTATCTTGGATTGTTGTACACTTTGGACTTGTACTATAATTCTGTGGAGCCTGCTTTTGTCACTTCCTCACTCATTTCCTTACCTTTGTACAATGGACTGTTCAGTACTTTTTCTTGTTGTTTATCTGGTGGTGGTGATGAAATGCTGGGCTTTGAGTTCTGTTTTCAGTGGGGAAAGTAGAGAGTAGAGCCTTCTTTACAGCCAACCTCAGATTTGGTAATCCAGAATAATTCGGACATAAATCCTGTAATTTTATAAAAGGCATATAGAGTAAAGTAAGTGCGAAGAGGTAATAGAAAGTATAACTGCAAAGAACTCTTGAACTGATCATCAGAGAGCTTGATGTGCCTTTTACTTACTGCTTTGTCGTACATACTAATAAGTAGTACCTAAATTTTTCACTGAAAGGAGTTTGGAAACCACATCATAAAGATTTTCAGGGCAGACAGGAAAATGTTATTTCTAGCTGAAAAGAAACAGAAATGTTCACAGTTGCAGAAATAAACTCATTTAGTTATTGGCTCGATATTCATCTTTTTTTTTTTTCCTCTTGTAAATCCAGATTCAATTTATAAGAGAAGAAAGACAAGAAGACATCTTTAAAAATCTAATTATCAGTATGGCGTCTATTGTAGAAATTATTATCTCATCATATTATTAATAGGCAATCCATGTATAATGTTCAAGTATAAGCAGCTCATTGTAAAAATTATGTTCACACCACATAATGGAAAAACACAAACAGCTAAATATACTTGTCCTTGAAAACAGAGGCATGGATTTGTCCCAGACACTGTTACTATTATTCCAGGCTCTATTGTCTTCCAGATAGTAGTTTGGTTTTCTGACTTACTGTGCCACACTCTTCCCTAACCTCCAGGGAATATATGCAATGCTTGAGATGCATTGGAGCTGCCTTCCTGGGGCTGGCAGAGCTGTGGAGCCTGAAGCTGGCAAAATGCTGCAAGGCACCCTGAGGAAAAGCACTTGTACACAGACTCCTGTTGTATTTCTATCCCACCATTCTGATGCAAACAGTGTCCAATGCATGAGAATTGCAGCAGGGTATTTTTGTTGTGCTTATGTGGCACCTAAATAATATGGTAGCCCCAATATCTGCCTATTGTACCATTAAAATCTGAAACAGTGACTTGTACTTAGCGCTAAGAATAGTCTTGGCAAAACACCAAGTGTCTTGCCAGGATGGCTGATAAAATCTTTCAGTGACTGCCTTCTGTTCACTGGTGTCAACTTGTAAATCTTTCATTGCATAAAGAGATCTCTCTTTCCTTTATGTAGACTTCATCTACAGAATGTGTGGGCAGTGCAATGTTCCCTAACTTCACAAGTTATTATTTGGGTTCTAGTTTGAGCCAGTATCAGTGAGATGTCACTAATTAAAGTGAAAAGTTAAACTTCTCAAAGACTGTAGAGAAAAATCATGATGTCTGGTTCAGCCTTATTTCTCTTATATAACCTGCTCATGTCTAATGAAAGTTCTTACTCCTTCCAGGAATATACCTTCCCACATGTTATCTGGGAACAAAGGCGGCAGTAAGATACTTTGCACTGATTCTATTTTAAACAATAAAACTAATGAGGTCCTACCTTTGTGGGGGCAAAAGCCAGAGGTTGTTACAGTGGAACTCTTGCTTTTTTTATCAGCTTCTCCTTTTCACTAAGGAACTAACAAGTGATTAGTGTGTATTGTGAGGATTTTTTTCTTCAGAAAATGAAGTAATCCTTTATAGAAGAGATTTTGTTCCAAAAAGCTATTTTCTATCCATTGTTTTAATCATCCATATATTTTTTAAAACTCATGAGCAGTTGCTGTAATCCGGGCAAAAAGTACTGTTTCACAGGACTCAGCTGTGAGTTCACCTGACACACTTAGGGAAGGACCCTAAGTGAATACCTGGCTATACTCTGAGATCTGAATGCTCTTGTTTATACATATTTGCAATGAGTTTTTACATATCTTTTGTTTTTCACCGTAGCTTGGGTGTTTCAAGAGCCAGAAGGATGACACTGTTTAAGTCAGCCATGGAAATCTATCTGCAAAGGAAAGAAAGTTAAACATATTAATTATTAAATGCTTTCAGCTAGATTCTTCTTAAAAAATTTAAAGGAAATGTAGGCCGTCTAGACCTGACAAAATAAGAAATGGCCTTCAAACAAAATGCTAGCTGAACTAGAAACAGACTAAAAATAGAAAGAAAATTTTCCTTATAGGGAGGAAGTTCAGAGGAGAGTGTTGATTTCTTCATACCTCTCTGGAACAAGTTGTATTTCTGTATTGCTGCAGATAATCTGTATGGACAAAGTCTACATAGATGTCTGTCAAGGACATCTGTTAGACAAATGAAGCAAATCATTCTTTTAGAATAAAATGGTATTTTAAGTTACCTTTGGAAATGCTCTTGGACTCCTTAATCATAAAACTGAGGTCATAAAAATCAGGTGGCTTTCCCTTCTAATTCTGTGTTTTCTGGACCTTTCTTTGTCTGTGTTATTATATATACTGTTGGCCGTGTAAGTCCCAGTGATCAAGAGAGAAAGAGGAGTAGTCTGAAACTTCAGTTCCGCATTAGTGTTCTTAAATTATTTTGTTCCCTTCTATTTAGGCACCTGTCAACCCTAGCCACCCCCTCTCTCAGTCTTCCCCAGTGGGATGTGGAAGACAATCAGAAAGTGGGAAAACTTGTGGCTTGAGATAAAGGACAGTTTAATAGGCAAAGACAAAGCTGTGCATGCAAGCAAAGCAAAATAAGGAATTCATTCACTTCCCATGGCAGACAGGTGTTCGGCCATCTCCAGGAAAGCAGGGCTCCATCATGCATAGCAGTGGCTTGGGAGGAAAAATGCCAGCTCTGCAAACCTCCCCTCCTTCTTCCCCCAGCTTTATATACTGAGGATGATGCCATATGGTCTGGAATATCCCTGTGGTCAGTGTGGGTCAGCTGTCCCAGCTGTGTCCCCTCCAAACTTCTTGTGCACAGCCAGCCCACTCACTGGTGTGGAGGTGAAGTGCATGAAGGGCCTTGGCTCTGTGCAAGCGCTCTTCTACTGTAACTAAAACATTCTTCTATTATCAATACAGTTTCCAGCACAAATGCCAAACACAGATCCATAGACTAGCTGCTCTGGAGAAAATTAACTGTATCCCAGCTAAAATCAGCACAGGGCCACAAAAAAACCCAAAACCAACCAACCAAAAACCCCAAACAAATAAAAACAAAAATAAAAATAAAAATCAAAACAAAAACCCACAGTAGACTCCAAACAGAATTCTGTTACATTATAATGAAAGTTCATTTTTTGTTAATAAGCACAAATGAAAATAGAAAAAGGGATGAGTCTACTAGCATTTTTTGTCTTCAAAATTTTTTTTGTCTTCTACTAGCATTTTTGGCTTCATTTTTGTCTGATGTGCCAGAAGTAGGCTAGGCTTTAAACAAACAGTAAGAAAAAATTCTTGTTACATCTTTCAGATGGCCAGCACAAAGGAAATGATGGAGTGGTGAGGCTTACATGCAACTTGCTGCTTTCCCTTTTAAAAAAATTTCTTTTGATCCACTTACTTTGACAACTCTTTTTGAGAGCAAGACTGTAAATGCACAAAAGAGAGAGAAAGTGGCTTACTAATTACACATTTAGAGCTGAAATATGATATAGTATGGATTCAAGATAATGTAGATCCTAAGTGGTAGTTTTCCAGTAATGTGATTTTTTCAAATGCAATTTCTTTTGTACACATTTTCATTGTCTGGCATATTTCAGATGTCAGTCTACTATAATCTGCTTAGTTTCCCTCTTACCTGTACTGAATGTATGTTCATCACTTTACTGAGAATTGTTTGGTAAAACAAGAATATTTTTCTAGAAAAAAATGCATGTGAATAGAAGAACACAATGTAGCTTTTCTCATTCTTGCATATGAATGTGCTAATTAATACTTTATAAGTCATATCCAGTCATATGCTGGTATCTCCAGTGGGTTGGGAATTCCTGCCACTCACTGTGCCTCCACGCTCCTGTTCCTATGTTTGGGAGCAGAGGATTCTAATGGGAGTAATCCAGTTTAGCAAGGTTACAGATACAGTGTCCAACTCTGCCTTCAAGCATCCCTGGACTTCTTATGGAGATCTTAAGTGCCAGAGAATCTGTACACCACTTTCATCTTTTTTGAAAACCCAGCCTAGATAATTAAGACTATACTCTCTTTTCAAAAGCATTAGCACACGTTCAAGCATCTTTCATTAATTTTATTTGCATGCCTATTTGCAACATTTGCTAGGGAGAAAATTCAGTCTTTTATGTGAGTGTACAGAATGTTGCAAAAAATACTATTATTCAGTGAAATGTTTAAAACCAGCAAGTTTTTCTGCAGTCCTTGTACTTGTCCATAACACTGATTATGACAACACTGATGAAATTAGTGAAACGTGATTGGCATTCATGCATGTTTCAAAAAATCAAACTTCGTAATGGCATTTGTTTTGTTTTAATGGATATAAAGCATAGACATATATATGTACCATATATCTCAAAATACATACAGAGGCGGTAAACTCTCTCTGAATCTTTCAAGTTTTTGCTCTTGTGAAACATATGCCATATTCACAATTAGATCCTTTCATTGTGGAGGCCTACAAGGCTGTATCTGTATGAATAAAACTAGTTTTGTGCTAGTGCAATGCCAGTGCTTCTGTAATAAATACCAATCTAATGGAAATAGTGAATTAGGAGTGTCTGGATGATGTTACTCCTATGGTTTAGATTTAAGTAGTCCTATGAGTAATGGAGAGTTTGACTTAATGATTCTTATAAGTCCCTTCCAACTTGAGATATTCTATGGTTCTAGAATACACCACTGCGAGGTACAGAATTCTGCAGGAGAACATTTTTCTTGGTTCAGCCATGTTTGTTACATACCGCAGGTAACTTCTGTGTCTCTCCTCACCATGTCCATGCTGAGCTAGGAGGAAGGAGCTGAAGAGAAGATGTAGAATAGTCCAGCAGTTTGGGGTTGTCCTGTGGCATTCCTTTCACTCAGTCGTGTCTAATATATTTACTGTCATGTAGCTAATACAGTCTGTGCACGCACACACACACACAAGTAAATACCATCAACATTGGACTAGACACCATGAAGTCTTCACCAAAAAAAGGTGTCTTGCTAGAGTAGTTTGCTTGTTACCTTACCACAGGTCAGGTAATGAATAACTTGGAGATTTCAAAGGTTTCAGGTCCTTTAATGAAGGCTTACAAGGCATCTTCAAGTGCCTTACTCATCTGAGTATTAATGCAACTTCAGAACATTTGGATGGCCAATGATAGAGATACTCAGGAAGGCAAAATACTCCATAAACTAAAGGAGTCTCTCATAGCACAGGAAGAGACTCAGCGAGGCAAAAGTTCCAATGTGTTTTGAAGTAGGTTCCTGTTGTCAAGGCAGAGTGCTTTGTATGGTACACTGTGCCAGCAGCTCTCTCTATGAAGTGGGAAAGACATTCAAAGGTTTCTACAAACTGAGTGTTTCATGGTAATATGTCATGGAGAAGGAAGCAGTCTCCTAAGTAGTAACATATAAAGCTATTCTGTTCTATGTGTCACACTCTTACTACCCAGGCAGCACCAGGACACTTCTGCATCCTTTTCCTGTATGACAGGTATTCCCATTTTCTACACTGTTTTGAATTTCTCAGTAGATGCAATCTGAATTGCATTCTCTGATCTGAAGAGGCTTTAAAAGTGTCATGGGTTAACCCCAGCTTGAAGTTTTAGTTTGAGAATTCCAGCAGTCTATCCCAAGGTTACTGCTGCTCTGTATTTT
>VYXC01000307.1:304015-322599 GCA_013397175.1 Platysteira castanea
CCTCGACCCCCTGCTCCAAGGGAAGAAATTGCCTATGGAAGGACTTTAGATTTTGTTTTCCCAGGTTTTTCTCTCTATAGCGAGGGGGAGGTTTGTCCCAGAAATGGATGAAGAGAACTCTTGTGTTTTTCTGGAATTGCTTGTCCTTAAACTTGTACTCCAGTGGCTGGGCATGAACCCTGGAGACCAGTTGTGGGAAAGCTGTCATCGAGGGAAAGGGACTCGCACCTGCCAACAGTAACCCACCCCGGGTATCTGTTGGTGCCATGAGAAGATTGTCCTCATGGTAAAGTGCCATAGCAACAAAAGAAACTTCTCTCCTTACATGGACTGATGAAAAGTTGTTTTAAAGTGGTCAACTGACTGAAATGAAACTCAGTTTGTGTCTTTATGTTGGATAAACTGGGGAAGGTGCTGAAAGGAGAAAGGGAGTGGTTTTGGTTTTTTTTCTTTAATTCCTTCTTATTTCTTTTTAACTTTAGTTTTAGTAATAAACTTCATTGCATTCATTAAAGTGTAGTGCCTGCTTTGTATTCCTCCCTAATTCTTATCTCACAGAAGGGACAAATGCGAACCAACTCACTACAAAAAGCCACAATTTTACTTTTGAGATTGGATGTGAATGTTTTCATGTTACTAGGCTTCTTTCAGACTCTTCCATACAAATTCTAATTTATAATTTGTTAATAATGACAGATTTTGCAGTATGTTTGATTTTAACAAGTCAGTGCTATGATAATTGTCTAGGTGTTTGTCCAAGAAGAGTGTGGCCTTACACTCAGAAATGGTATTATGTTGTTGGACACAATGTCTGTAAATTGTAACTCCCAGAAGAAATGGGGTATAGGGTACAAAAATTAGAAGCTTAATTATTATCCTGTTCACTCATCAAAATAAGTTGCTGAAGAGGATCTGGGCAAACTGAAAATTTGCTTTCCTTCCAAACTGCAGCTGTAGAGGGATGTGTAATTACAGATGTTCTGAGCTGTGTTGGTCCTCCTAAGTATTTTATAATGCCTGTTGAAATTGAAGGGAGTACTCATCCAGCTTCAAAAAGCTTTAGGTTTGACCTTTGGTTATCATCTTTTTGTTCTTGTTCTGAAACCATGTAATCAGCAGTGGGATGAAGGGTAAGCTGCTGTAAACTCTTCTTAATTGCATTTAAAGAAAGCAGTTTCTTCTGAAGAATTTCCTTTTCCCTAGAAAATAATCATTAGTATTTCTGCAGTGTTTTATTTAGATTCCAAGTTTAGTTGAAAATAACCTTATAAAAGGTTTGTGGTGCTGGAAGTTAATATACATATGCTGCACAGTATTTAACGTAAAGACATATCTGTGTGTAAGTAATTTGATTTTCCTTGCAGATTCTTCCCATATTTTTACAAAGTTAAGGCTTTTCTAAGTTATTCATTGAAACTTATTAAACATCATAGTAAGGTGTTTTTAGATATCTCCACATAACTGACCCCTGACCCTTTGGGATTGTGTAAATATTTTCAGGACTCTGTTCAGGACTCTCTGCTGCTGGTACAGAAAGGCTAAATGAGTTTGGTTGGAGACTGGATAATGTTCACAGAACAGAAGCCCCCTGCAAGGTTTCTAAGAACGTAGGCACCATCTCAAATTTAGGAAGCTGTAAATGTAAGGGCTCTTAGATCAACCCTCACCATTGTGTGTATTTGCCTTATTACACTCTTCCATAGGCACTGCCTTTAGCAGGTGTAGGATACTTTAGTCTGACTGTCTCTCTGTTCTTGTGCTCTTCATATCTGTGTGCACATCAGTGTGGTGCCCACACAGTCTGTAACGTCCATCTGTGAGTTCATAGAAAATTCCCACCTTTCATCCTTTAAATTTGACATGTTCTCTATCATAAAAATCTCAGAGTGTTGTAGAGCTTGTAGTGGGTGTGTTCACACTGGTGCTACCCAAAGATGCCTGCTCAAGATACAGAGTTAGAAAAGAGTGCATAGTCAAGCTGAATATTCAGTACAAACATATTATTTGGATATTTTAAGTAGCTTCTGTCAATGAACATAGTGCAACATTAATTAATTGGATAATTTGTCTTAGATATGTGGCAGCTGATTGGAGTTATGGGGGAAAAAATTCAGAAAAACTGGGGGAAAAATCAAAAAACCACTTCTCCTCCTTAGAGTTTCCAATATGCTTATTTATTTATTTACTTACTTACTTACTTATTCTCTCTGCAAGTGCTTCTCAAATTCTGTTTTTCCTGCCTTTTTTTTAAACCTGCCAGAGTTTATAATCCTCCCTATTACCCTTCCTCAAACATAAGTTTGGCTTTTTTAGAGATCCCCTCTTATTTCTAACATCCTGTTTTATCCCTTAGTGCCATAAAGACTTTTCTCAGCTTTAGCCTAATGAAGTTTTTGGCTTTTTTCTCCTCATCAAGGAAGCTGAATAGAAGTATACTTTTGAAATCTTTTCATTACCAACGTTTTGATTAATGTCTTGTGTGCTTTGTCTCTTAGGTTTCCTGTATCATTCTGCCTCAGCCTTAGACTTTGTTTTTATAAGGACTGAATGTAGTTGGAGGTAGACTGACTCATCTTCTGTTATCACATTTCTTGACCTCATAAACACACTGATGTCTCTAAAAAAAGTCACAATCACTTTTCCTATCTTGGTAAGATAAAAATAAAATTGTAGATATAAAAAAAAAGTTACTTTTCTTATATTAATTTTACAGAGAAAGAATTATTGTTACAACCATAATCTACCTCATTCCTAATAATTTAAATTCTAAATCTTAAAAAAATTATAATTCAGGACACAATTAATTCTGTCTATTTAGATACCATCAATTGAGTAAGCTAAATAGGTAGTATTTGGGGAAATTTAAGTAGACTCAGAATTCTCCTTTTAGCACATTTCTAGATTCCATATTCATGAAATATGAAATAGATGTTACTGCTGCTTCTGTGATTTTTTCCTGAATAGCAGTCTCACACTGGAGTCTGACTTCACTCCATGTGTTCTATCCTTGTGCACAGCAATGTAGCAAAGTGGGCTCATCCACGGACACTGACTTACCAACCTGTGATCACTTCTGGTGATCACTTCTGGTTAGGGTCAGACTCATACTCTTCCTCACAGCCGTGAATTTCTTAGCCATTAAGTCCTTACTTTTAGAATACAATCCAGAGCTAAAACAGAGGTGTGAATCAAGCCTGCAGGGTTCTAGTGGGTGAAGGCATCTTGTAAGCAGGCACATAGTGCTCACCCAGGACCTTGAGAGTACATGCTCTGGCAGCTGTGCCAGACAGACTGTACTAGCAGAGGGAATGGTGTGGGAATGACATTTGGGGACTAGTGGTGCAGTTTATAGACCAGGACCAGTCTGTAACTCCCAAGAAGGTCCAGAGCCCAAAGATAATTCCAGAACTGGTTAGTTCTTAGGTAGCTCTTTCAATATAAATACCTTTTGCTCCTTTGAAAACATTAAATCCATATATATATACAACATATATAAGGCAAACCACCACTTTTTACAAAGCACCGTCAGTGACTATTTGAAAACTACAAACTGAAGAAGCTCTACAATTGTAAGTTAGCTAGGGCTCTGATGTGAATAAAATCATCAGTATTATTTTTCACTACATTTTTATTAAACTAGTGCTTAATTGCAATGGTAAATTTACAGGCTTCCACTTAGATTTATTTATCCTCATTCCTCTCCTCAAAAAGGTCAAAGCACATATAATCCTCCTGGTCTTTATTACCTGATACCTATTTAATAAACCACAGCAATCTCTGATATTGATACCTGTGAAAGCTCTTAGGGTGGCTGCAATGATCCTATTTTAATGAAGGTCTTCCAGGGGAAGGTTTGTTGACCTCATGTCTAAGGCAGTAGAAGTTCTACTGTGTGGTTACCTGTACATTTCACAGCAATCTCTTGTGTCTCTACTGTCACCATTCCTGCCTTGAGTAAATCTTTGCATGCTGTTTTCCTTCCACTTACAAGGAGAATGGAAAAGGATTTATTTATTGGAGTATTGTCCTTTCCTTATCTGTGGCATACAGTTGCTGTGAGAAGCAGTCGTTCATATCCCATGTACAAGTCTACATTTCAAAGAAAGGGGACATGAGATGATTAGGGCTTTTAAAAAATTTAAATTTCAAATTGCTGAACTTTGTTAATTTTTGGGATGAAAAACTTGAAGGGACATAAATTTACAGTCAGTAATTGCCACTGTCAAAAATTCTACCTTTTTTTGTTTTTCTAAAGACACTCATTAAATACTGAGTTGCTGAAATCCAAACCAAATCAAGCCAAACCCAAAAATGTTCCTAAGCAAAACACTTCAAGAGTTGAAATGGACTTGGTGTAAAGCCTACCAGTTGCAAAACATGAGTTTAGTTTGCAAAATAAGAACAACCAGACCTTTATTTGTGTGAATGTACCTGACTCCATCTCATCTTAGAGCTTATAGTCCTTATGGTTTATGGTCCTGCAATGGCAAGAGGCAGGAGACAAACTAATCCAGGACTCAGATACTACTTCTGTGGGCCAAGGAGTGCGTTTGTCTTCAAGTATTCATCCACGGACTCTGAAGGTGTGAAAACACTTGGTTCCTCTCTGTAAAGACTGTCAGCTTCATCAATAGGAACAGATTTGTTCTTCAACACTGGGCCGTATCAGTTAGAATCTCCTTCAAACCTGAGTGGAAAACTCATGTTCATGGCATTGGTCCTCAGGAGAGCCACAAAACACATTGATACGTGCTGGAGGGGCAGCACAGAAAGTATGAGTGATCCAGGAGGTTTCTGGAGTGCTCTGATGATGATTTGATGACGTTATTATTCAAAGATAACATGAACGAATGAGCTCAATGTTTGTTCCTGACACAAAAAAAGAAGTTCACAAGAGGTAAAAGTAAGGTCAGGTGGTCCAAGAGGAGTTCAGAGACACATTCTGAGCATGCACGGATAGAGTTAGGAAAGATGAAGTCCATTTGGAGTTGAATCTGGTGAAGAAATTGAAAGGTAACCAGAAAGACTTTTATGATTGTACCTGCAAAAAGGAAGAAGAGAAGAAGTATGGGCTCACTTGTGAATGAGGCAGAGAGTGTGATGACAGAAGAGCTGGGAAAAATGTATTTTCTATTTCCTTTGCTTTAGTTTTTACTAGTAAGACTTGTTACAAGGAATCCATGGCCACACAGACCAGTGGGAGAGTCCAGAAAAGTTGAAAAGGATTACCTTAGCAAATGGGGATCAAGTTAGGAAGCAACTGTATTTTCCCCTAAAACGTTCATACCTTCAGTCATTTTCCCATGGTGTTGCTTGAAAGAGGTCTTCTTCCTTCTTTAATTTGAGGTGATTAGTGGCAACTATTTCAAGTAGTCAGATATAACTTCACTAAGTTGGTCTTTCTAACTGAGATGAACATGGAAAAGTAGCACTAAAGCAGAAAACTGGGCTCTGAAATTTGTACTAATAGCACTTAATTCTATTCTACATTTCATTGTGTCCAGCTCTTATCATGTGGCATTGTTCAAGGCTGCTTCATAAGAACTGTAAGACAGGAGCAATATTTCAAAGTGGTCTTTGTAAAGCTGTAACATTCAAAGTAATTTTTTAGTATTATTGAAACATTGCAAAGGAAAAGCACTTCATTTGCTGTGTAGAGGATAACTCTAGACAAGAGTAATAGCTGTAACTTTTTAGTATCTTAATATTGGTGCAAAACACTGATTTTCCAGTACTTAATGTACAGCTACTTGACACTCTTTAATCAACACCAAAGGAAACACATCAAATAAGCCTGCTTGATAGTTTCAGTTAAAGCCTTTAAACTTCACAGAATTTAAGTAGCATCACACTTGCATGGCATGGCATCTGTTCTTGCTTTTAACTATCGTGTTTATACGTGATGGCTCTTGAGCCATTGCTGTCTGCCTAAAAACCTTAAACATCAATTGTGCTGGTTGATGGGCATATGTTAGGTAGTATATTTAATGGACCAAAAAACTAATTTCCATGACAAATTACTGGCTATCAAAGGAATAGATTGTTCAATCAGTTATGATAAACCTATCATTGAGAATATGAAGAATGGAAGTTGAATAACAATGTTCTATAATTGCCAAACATACAGCAGTGTGTAACCTTTTTACCACTGTAAATTTGCTTACCACTTGACTACAGCTGACTAATAACAAATTCAAATACAGTTACATTCAAATATGGCCTTTGTGATGCCTCTCTAATTGTTTTTTTAACAGGCTTTTAGAAAGGATGAACTTTTATTTAGAGGCACAAGTGTCTAATCATGCTGGGGCAGCACAGGATGTAGGACTTGAGATCATCTTGTACGCACATAAAGTAGCTGCATTCTCAAGATTTCTAGTTAAAAGGTAATGTCATTCTCTGGTAAATTAATCACTCAAGCACATTCTCTTACATATGATGCGAGCTATTACTTATTTGCACATTATTGTAACAAAATATCAGAAGATACTATTAATGCTGGTGGTTCTTGATTAAGATATTTCATTTCTACTCCACATTTTCTGCTTTTCATGGAGAACTGAAAGAAACTGAAGGCAGGCTTAAATTTTTACTGTGTTACTTAGGTTGGAAGGTTTCATTTGGTGTAAATGACATTTCATTACATAAAATATAGTACTAGATTGTAGAAAATAATGTTCTGTAATATGAAAGGAAAAGAATTTGAGTGAAAGGTTTATATGTTTATAATGATGATTTGTCATGTAATCCTTCCTATAAAAGTATCATCTTTGTCTACCTAAGGCTCTGGCAGTACTTCTGAATTTCATGAACTGTGCCTACAAATATATATACAAGTGACTAAAATTAAATATGCAGAAAATTAGCTCTAAAGTTGCCCTAATACAATTTTTAAAAAAGAGCAAGGGTTCTGACCCTTAGGACTATCATGTTGCACATACAGGCCATTGTTGCAGGCAAGAAAAGGGAGTCACAGAGTAATTATTTCTCATCTCTCAGGAAATGAGGAAGGAGACAACAGGCTAGAGAAAACCACAACTGACCAGCTAGGGATACATGCAGGGTAAACATCCCTCTCACTTGCTGGCTCTCCTTCGGGAACATGTGCTGCAAAACTTGTGCCATCCCCATATCAGTTTAATTTCTGTTGTTTTTCTGTCACAGAATCACAGAATATTCTGAGCTGGAAGGGATCCAAAAGGTTCATCAAGTCTAACTCTTAAGTGAATGGCCTGTACAGGGATCAACCCATGACCCTGGTGTTTTTAGCATCATGCTTTAACCAACTGAACTACTGTCAGGGTATATCATCATAAGAATTCACAAGGTGCAGGTAATGGCTAGGTTGCAGTCCTTGAAGTCCATGTCTTGGGTTTTCAGAAGAAACTTGTGCTGCTGCACTTTCTGGAGATGTTGAATTTCACTTTAATCTTGTTGTGTAGCCCTCAGCTAGATGCCTCTCCACTGGGGATCCCCCATGACCAGAGCCCCCATGGTGTTTGTGTGGGTCTAGATGTAATGAATTCACACAGTGCCAGGCTGCCTGGTGGTGTGTCACTCAACCACTGCATCTCTGAGGTCAAGCTCTTTTTCGCTTAGCAGATAGCTTAGGGAAAGGCTTTGTTATGGACTTTTCTGCTTTTTTTGCTTTCCTGGCTTGCAATCTAAAACAGTAGGCTTTGCTCAGAAGGAAGGTCAGAGAGGCAGTAGCTGTTAATACCACTTGAATTCTTAGCAGTGTACTCAACAGTTATTGAAGTGATTGTATCTCTCTTCCCTCAAAGTCTCTTTCCAGATTAGATAATGCATTTATTTGACAGCAAAATGCTAGGAAATCACTGATATTTGTCTTAGAAAAAAAATCTCATGAACTATGTTCCTATTGTTTCCATGTTGTACTTGGAAATGGCCTACTGTGTTAATCTATTATATAAATAATATACTACGACTCTCAAGTCAAATGCAAAAAGGAAACATGTGTAAAAGAAATGTAATTTTAGTAATGCTCTGTGTAGTGAGAGCAGGTCCTTTTCCCTAGGTAAGAGAGAGAGAAAAAAAATAGGTTGTGTGTGCCCAAAGCAGTCCAGATGGAACCCCAGTAGGAGACATACTAGTGTAAACACAAGTTTTGTGTATTTCAGGCAATGTATGCTTCACATTTTTGTTATGTTTCTTTGCTTTCCTGATTATGATATGCTAGCATTCAATTACTAAGTCTTCAGAGTTTTTCTTTCAGTTTTCAGTGTTCTTTGTCATAAAGTGCTTACACATTTTCCCTGTATTAAAAATAGGCTTACTTTATGGCAGAACTGGCTTCAAACCACTACATAATGCTTTTGCTTTCCTTATGCTTCAGTAGAGTTGAAATATTATATATTATGCTAAATAAAATACCTCAGGTAGCAAAACATCTTATCTTGCTACATTCTTCAAAGTAATTTATGTAAGCTGTGCTGTAACAACTTTCTAGAGCTCAAAATATAAATCTAGGTTGTCATGGATACACGCATGAGAAGGCTTTCTTTATAAATATGTTAGAAGTCTGACAATTTATTTTTAGCAGAATTTTCAAAAAGGAAAAAAAAGATGTAGTTTATAACTAGGGCCATTATTGGTTATTCTGATTGCATTTGAATACATTTCTATTTCTTCCTCTTCATTATCTCAAAATGTCTTCCAACAAGGAGGTTTATGTGGGTGTCAAAATGGCTGATAAGGGCACCGGGCTTTTTCTCTCACCTGTTTTACCCCGCTTTGAACCAAGTATGCCTGAATTGGAACTCATGTATTGCTTACCACCAGGTAGAAAGTTAGAGTTTTTTATCTAGCACAGGGTTAAGCAGTGCTTTCAGGACTGAAAAAAAAATTCAGCTGGCATTTTTCTCTCACATTAGTTAAAATAAATACACTAATTATGACATGTAGCTGGACATGCTAAATAATTCATGGAACTTTCAAGGCAGGAGGTACCTTCTGGTATCACGTGTTCCATTTTGCTTCCTCTTCTCTGCTGCATCAGTAGTGAAAGAGGCAATGCCCTCATATGTGATTTTCTGTTACTGGTCACTATAAAACAGAAAGCTATAAGCCTCTAATACAAAAAATTATAAGAGAAAACAATCATTAAAAAAGGAAAAATAGATTGCTGAGAGTAATTCACTATCATAAAAGCATACTAAACAAATTATTCTTTTAACACATTTTATCTGTAGATTTTGATAAAACAGAAAATAGAGAAGATACTAATTCAGAGCTCTGAAACTTTTTGTGTATTAATATAAAGTAAAACAAAACCTCCAAGCTATTACAGAGGATAAATGGAGGATTTCCATAGAATGAACATGAAGTATTATTAATGATCTAAAATGTCATAATTTTTCCAAGAGTACATAAATGTTCATATCTCCTACTTGTTGCATAAACTTTGGTAGAAAAACAGATTGTATTTAGCACTTGTGCAGTTCTTTTCACAGAAACACTGTTAATTAAAAACTTCCTAAAAATTCCTCATATGAAAATATAATCCCAAGTGCTAACTCCTTGGAAGATTGTATCAGATATCAAATAATTTTGGAAAATGGTTATCAAAGATGTTGATACAAATACCTGTTCATTATTATTTTCCAAGTTTTTCTCCCAAGAACTTCTAACTTGCTTATGTCAGTCCAGCTTCAACAGTTTTCTGTTTCTTCTCTCCTAAATTAGCTTAACTGCTGTAGTAAAATGACATGTAAATCATAGCCATAGATGAATCAGAAAGTCTTTGTTATGAATCTGCAAAATAATTCATAACTTGTTCTCAATATAACAGATACTTTATACTTAACACAATAGAGGCATCAAGTTCAGTGCCAACAACACAGGAAGAATCTGTTTGCCTTCTGGGAATCAGCCATAAATCACAGAGCCAAAATTTCTGACCTAGCATATTAAGGAAGGGCTAAAAACATGAAAGAGAGGGTGAAATCACACAGTCCTGGAGAGAATCTGTTTTTTGTTAAGGCTAGCAGGATAATCATTTTTTGATAAAATAGAATATGGGATTAGTACATTAGGAAATTGCTGTTTCTCAAATTTATTTTTCAGATTCTAGTACTGAAGAGTCTAAAATACAATATTAGAATGTGATTTGAAAATCTTATTGATAAGCATTTGTGAGTATCAGTAGAATTAGTAAAGTTGTATGAATCATGGGACTCAAGTATCATAGCACTTTAAAAATAACAACAGGCTATGCCTGGTGGATGTTACAGAACAGTCTACAGTGGAGACATTGACCTGACAAAGTCTTGCTGGGTAAGCCAAAAAAGCTCCTCCAGAAAAGCCTTCCAGCAGCTTTATATTGCCAGTGGAATCTGTCCATTAAGTATTGGTTTGAGAGGCTAGAATTTTATAGTAGTGATAGGGGAGCCATGAGCACAGTGCAGTGTTAGACAATGCTCAATTAAAGGCTATTGCAAAAACCATAACCATTGCATAACTGAGTGACACTTTTAAAACAATAATCCTCTTTTATTTTTTTTTCTCTGTTTTCCTGTTCCTGTGAAGTCTGCTGTTCTGTCCCAATAGTTATGTGTATTTTCTTTAGAGAAGTGAAGAAGTATGGGCAACTTGTCTCCTTAAATAAACTAGTAGTTAGTCTGTCATGAGTAGTACTACAACTGTGCTGTACCAAAAAGAAAAAACAACGAAAAAAGATTCTTCTACAGTGCAGTTTCATATTCCAGTTTCACTCTGCTGTCAGGTTTAAGAGTTTAGAACTGCATGAATAAGGAATTGTTGTTGCTATTAACTTAGTATGGGGGTTCATAAACAATTTAAAAATTGTTATCAAAATTAACACATTTTGAGCAGATTTTTTGCAATATAAGTGATGGCTTTTCAGATGATTTAATTTGTCTATAAACTGTGAAACAAACGTGACGCAATCTAAAAATGACAATGAAGATCGAGTTTCTGGATTTTTAATTTCTGTGGTTTCTTTTAAGCAAGGAACTAAGCTATATATCTGAGCAGGAAAAGGGTCCAAATCCTATAACAATGAAAGGGATTTAAAAAAATAACAAACAGCCCCAGAAAGTGGTTAGGCAAATACAAGCTGAGACTACAGGTTATTTGATAGAATTGATGTGTTTTTTACTGTTGCCCTCATCTGGCACTTTTTGTGTCACCCATCTGTTGTGTCTGACTAGGAAACTAGACTACTGTCTCCAGAGGCATTGACTACTCTTCCCACCACTTTGATCAGTGATCAGTCCAAAAGCCCCCAAGCTTCGGTTTTTTCCCAGTGTGACACTGTCTGCAAATACATAATAATTGCAACAGAGTACATGGAAAACACCATCCAGAGTTTGTTGCTGTCCAGATGTGTTTATAATAGTTCCAGTGAAAATGTAGGTGTAAAATTGCTGGTGTTTTGTAAGTCCAGGGTATAACAAGAATATGTGTAGATTTGGTATGTGACTTTAGAAATAAATCAAAATAAAACCCACTAAGTGCTGAAAGTAGATGCAATTAAAGTTATCAGTTTTTGAAAGTGTATTTTAAAGTAGACCACTGGAGTCAATTGTATCTACTTGAGAAGATGAAGTGGGGCTTTGAGTAATGCTGCTTGTTGCACTATCTTTGTCCAGAGGAATGGCCAAATGAGGCCATTCCTCATTTGTTTAATTTCATTAAGATCTCAGCCTTAGACAATTTTTTGTGTTACTCTGAAAGAGAACCACAAATTGTTCAGGGGATTTGGAGGATTATCAACTCTGTAAATTGTCGTCCCATTGCCAAGTAGAAGACATTGCTGCTCAAAATGTGTGTGGAAAAATTTCTTACAACTCTAGTCAAGCTTTATTTTTTCATTGAGGCTGAAATTTCTGTGAAGGATTTTCTAGTAAAAGTTCAAGTGTACAGTTAGTTAATTCATCGTACCTGTGTAATAAGCATAATTCTAGCTCTTTACCAAGCTCTTTTGCTGTTATTTGCTAGCACTACACCGTTTGTGTTAAAATTAGGTTTGTAACCTGTTTGTAACACAAACGGGTATCGTGCTAGCTAGTGTTTGATTTGGCAGTCTTCCTTGCAGCTGCTTTGTGGTGCTGCCGTCTTTGTCTGTTCTGGGTCATCAGCCACTGGTGTGTTTCCTCACAAGTGTGAGGGTGCCCCTCTGTGGTCTTTTCAGTTTTGGTGACTGAAACATTTACTGACAGAGGCCTTTCACTGTAAGGGCTTGGTGGCCAGATTAGTTCCTCAAACCAGTATGAACAGTGGTACACAGCTAACTGAGTAGCTGGGGAAAGTACTGAAGGCAATGCAGGATTGGCTGTCTGCACTGATGCATGTAGAAAATTACAAAAATAGAGTGAAAGGGAGTACTTAGGAAAGCAGACCTGTCAGTGATAAAATACTGAATGTTCTCAACCCATCTGAACCAAATGATTGCAGGAGGCTTCCTCATCAGGGGTGGTGTCTGCTCTAGGGTAAGGCCTCTGCCTTTGGGAGGAGGGAAGAGGTTGTGGGGGTATGTGGAAATGCAGTATCTGTGGAAAATACCATTTGTTTATCTTGGGGTGTTTTAGAACCCCATAGAAAAAGGCATTAGAGATTTTTGTAATTCCTTGCTACTTTCAAAGGGTACTAAACTGTTTTCCAGTTGTGAAGTGCGATGAGCCAAAGTGAGGCAGTTGCCCTTGTTGCGTACTGCATCTGTCTGAGTCAAGTGAAGTGCAGAAGTGCAAGAGAGCTGTTCTGTAGGCTCTTCATTGAAATGCATAACAGCAGGGTGAATTGCTCTCATTCATGAAATATTGTATTTTTCTACATTTTCTTTAGCAAAATAATCAGGACTAGAAAACTCTATACCACAATGACTTAGTAAATTTGATATCTGAATGGGAAATTTTAAAGAAAATTATGTTACAGGTCAAAATTGAGAAAGTATTTACAGAAAGTTAAATAGCACAGATAAGAACATGATGGCTAAGATGGAAAGAAACTTTTAGTATAAACATAAATTTGAATGTATGAGATTATTTTTGTCATATGCAGCAGAGGTTAAAGAACTGACAGCTTGCCTACACTTGAAATTCTATTTAAACTAAGATAGATTGCAATTTAAAGTGCGGTATTTGTACCTAAGTAACAATCAACCGTGGACATTTCGAGTCCCAAAATATAAGTGTTATATGCCTATGTGTCTTAATCTCCATCAAACATAAACAGTAAAAGGCTTCAGCCTGCAATTAAAGAGGAATGCCTGGTGTAATACACCATTCAAAGATACAGCTTCAATATTTAAGGGTAGGTAGATTTACAAATACTTGGAGAGCAGCTGAAGATAAAGTGGTGCAAATTATCAGTGGCTGCAGAATTGAAACCACAAATAATGGTGAAGGCTTCTTGTGACCTATCTGCTCAAATTTACATTTTCTGTTTCCATAGTGTGACTTTGAGAGGCCTTCAGTTGTGTATTTCGGAACTGGGAACGATCAAACAGGGTCTCTAGAAAAATACTTCTGACGAGGGCGCATTGGGTGTGCTCCACTGCCCAGTTCCCCAGCTCTCTCACAAGTCTTCTTCCCCTGTTCTCTGCAGTACTGTGAGCTGTGATACCTCTGAGATCACTTGTGGTAGCCCAGCTAGGTGCTTTTCCAGGCAAAACCCAGATGCAGATCAGTTAAAGGTAGTCTCAAGGTAGTAGGTGTTGAAGTGGGGAAAGACTGCAACTCTCCCTGGAGGCAGCTTTGTCTGTAGAAAGAATCAGGAACAATATTTTTGGTAGATGTTGATGGATACTTTTATTTCTCTGACCACATGGCAGCCAGGAGAGACACAGACTGGCCACATGGCAGCCAGGTCAGGCACGGACTGACCACCAAAGACCCAGGAATCATGGGACAACCACAGTTTTTGGGGCGGGGAAAACACCTATAACCAATAACGAACAGGATAACATCAGGGAGCCTGGAAACCCCGTGTAACCATGCCTCAACTCCCATGGCCCATCTCCCAGGGGGGCACCTCCACAAGTAGGCATATAAAATAATCATATTTGATATTCATCACATCCCCGTAAAACTTGGGATAAAAGAAAGAATACTCTTTATTTTGGCTTTTCAGTCAGTTGCCAAAAGGCATGGTTTATAGTTACATACAATAATGTTTGTATATATGCTTGAAACCATCTATGGAGTTGCCTTCATCTATAAAAAATTATTTAATTAATATTTAATAAGTATATAGACATTAAATTACATTAGTATGTGTGTCTGTGTCCAGGGAAGAGGGAATTCTGAGCATGTGGCAAAAGACCTGTGAAATACCTTAGCAGAGATAACAGCAGAAAAACTACCTCAGGCATGCAATGAGTAGAAAAGATGTGGCAGCAGTGAATTAATTTTATAATTTAACTATCAGTTGAGTTAAGCATCAGTAAAATTGGTGTCCCCCAAGAAGTTATGGCAGGCACAAAATTAAGTACACTTTATCCAAACTTTATAACATAAACTTATCTTTCTACCCTCTGATTTTTGCAAGAAATCACATGAAATGAACATAAATAAATTGAAATATGAGTGCGTTGAAAAGAACACTCTTGCTATTATTAGTGTAGCCTTCTATTAATTGATGTACTTTTCAGCTTTGTTTAGCTTATAGACCTGCACAGTGAGTGGATACTAAGGTGACTTGTCCTTCTTGACTATACCAATGGAAGGATTTGTTAGTACTGACTTTGAAACAAGAGCTTCTGAATTCCTTTCCTACTGCCATCCTGCCATTTCCTCCACAAACCTAGGAGATGGCCAAAGTGTGTTCCAAAGAACTAACACCTCCACATCAGCACGTTTGTGTAGTAGTCCCATGGTGGCCACTGCAAGGAAAGGTAGTTCCATTTTTAAGTGCAGGGGTAGCCCTGTTTTTTCTGGTATTTGCTATCCCACTGGGCAGTGCAAGCCCTTTCATCCAAGAGCAGGGAAGCCTTGACAAAGTGGCTCTCTAGCTATACTGAAAAGATGTATCTTTCTTCTCACATAAATTATATTGTGGCCTTTGGTCCCCACAACACCCTTCTCTGTAAATTTGAGAGATACGGATTTGATGGGTGAACTGTTCAGTGGATGAGGAATTGGCTGGATTGTCACATCCAGTGGTCAATATTTTGACCAACACTGGTGACAAGAATTGTCCTCCAGGGGTCTATAGTGGCACCTGTACTGTTCAGTGTCTTCATCAATGACATGGGCAGTGGGATTGAGTGCACCCTGAGCAAGATTTCAGATGCCACCAAGCTGAGTGGTGCAGTGACACACTTCAAGGACAGGGTGCCATCCAGAGGGACCTGGACAAGCTTGAGAAGCAGGGCCATGGGAATCTCATGAGGTTTAGCAAGGCCAAAAGCAAAGCCCTACATCTGGGTTGGACAACCCCCAGTATCAGAACAGGCTGGGTGATGAGCACATCAAGAGCAGCCCTGCCAAAAAGGACTTGGGGGTGCTGGTAGGTGAGAGACTGGACAAGAGCCAGCCATGGGCACTCACAGCCCAGAAAAACAATTGTGTCCAGGGCTGCATACAAAGCATGGCCAGCAGGGCAAGGGAGAGTATTCTGCCCATCTTCCCTGCTCTCTTGAGACCCCACCTGGAGTGCTGCATCCAGCTCTGGGTGTCACCAGGACAGAGGAGGGCCAAAAAGATATTCAGTTGGCTGGAGCACCTCTCCTGTGAGGAGAGGCAGAGAGACTTGTTGTTATTCAGACTGGAGACCTTCAGCAGCTTTCCATACCTGAGGGGTGCCTACAGTAAAGATGGGGACTGATGTTTTATAATGGCCTATTGTGATGGGAAAAGGGGCAGTGGTTTTTAAACTGAAGGAGGTCAATCTATATAAGATATAAGGAAGAAGTTTTTTAGAATGAGGGGAATAAAATACTGGCACAAGTTGCCAGAGAGGTGGTTGCTTCCTCATCCCTGGAAACACTCAAGGTCGGGTTGGACAGGACTCTGAGCCCAGGTTTACTTCAAGATGGCCTCGCTTATTGCAGGGATGGTGCACTAGATGACTTTTAAAGGTCCCTTCCAACCAAACATGATTTTATGATTCTGCTCAATGAGGTACATGGGAAAACAGGTGTGATATCATGGGAAAACTCTTCTGCCTGATGTTTCTCCGCAGGTAGGCAGTGGCCACATAGAAGAAGTTTTCTACTATGCTGACCAATACATCTCTCTGGTTTCCTGGTCCTGCCCTTTCTCTCTTTCTTTTACACAGCATCTCTTACTTCATAAAGGAATTGTTACTTGGACAGGATTGGAGAGTAGGGTCTGAGTTTGCTTATAATACCTTTTTGTTTAATTTTGCTCTCAGGTTGAAAATGTTGGACATTGCTGATGTGCTAAGAGTGGTTTGGATGTTAATGTGTTTCTCAGAAACTTTTCATTCTGTAGTATTTCCAGAGGTATTAAATTTTACCATATCAGAGCTTTGTAAGTGTAGAATTATTATCATGTTAGATTGCAGGAATCCAAAAAGAGGTGGTAAAAAAAATGCTTTTTATGAACAATAGGTTTAAGAAGAATAGAAATCTCTCTGTGTTGCAGGAATTTGTCTTCTGTTTGCTTTGCTTTCCTGTGGTACCAAAGGTGCTCCTTCACAAGAGACAAAGAACTAGAGAATTCTAGAGAACTAGAATACTGATGGTGCAGTGAGCATGCTTCAAGGACAAAATGTTTTAATATGAAAGTGGCAGCTCTGTCTTTTAAATCTAGCCAAGCAGGACTTAAATTCTAGTGGGATTGCTACATCTTTGCACCTCCTAATAGGCCTCAGATTGTAGGAGCTGATCTGATCGTGACCACTTGTGTTTTCCAACAGGAATAGAGATTCAAACCCTGACTTTTTAACTGAAGTGATAAAAGACCCCCAAACCACACAAAACCCACCATCATATTCCAAAATTTTCACTACTATTTTTAACCATTATTGTCAGAATCTCTGGGCAAAAAAGAAGCTTTTCAGGATTTACTTCTGTACTTTCCAGACCTTCACCATCTATGCTTAGCAAAAATGGGAGTGGGGGAGTGGGTGGGTGCTGGGAGTATGAAGAAATCTCCTTGCTTTGATTTCCTCATATTTACACTCAATAGCCTCAAAATCACTCCAGTATTGCTCATAGGTAAAACAAATACATTAAAAATAGAACTAATTAAGGCTTGGCCTTAAGGACAAGCAGTTTAAGTGGTCTACCCAAAAGCACCCAAGGACTTTGTGGTGGAAGTGAAGCTCCTATCTCATGATAATGTTTTGTCCATCAGAGCTTCTTCACTGCCACTGACATAAGTTCATATTCTTGCACTCACTTTGTGCAAGTACAAGTGACTAGGCAAGGTACAAGGCCAGGGAAAAGAGGCATGTGAAAAAGCTTGGTGTGTATTAAACACTGCAGCAAATAACAGCTCTCGTCCCTAAGGTACTGTTTGCAGAAGAAGGTGATGATAGAGCTCATCTCAAAGACAGGAAGCTCTGTGGAAGCTAGAAGATACATTGGGCTCACTATTTTGAGTTTATTAAAACTATCTGTTATGTTTCTTCGTTGTGTTCAGCTCTCTAGCATCTTCAGAGAGTTACTACTCTACTCATTGAAAAGAAGGGCGGCATGCTATGACACCTCTGTCTTCTTTATGCCTATCACAGAGGCTGAAAATTTTGTTTTGTGGCAGATGCCTAATGCAAAATGGAGATGAAAGGGACAAGGTAATGATGAGTATGGTACCTTCCCAAGAAGCTCTTTCCTGAACTTCAAAGGTAGAAAAATATTCTAAACACTACTTGAGGGCGTGTGGGATAGGGGGAAGCCATGGTCATGAATGTTGTGAGTTCTTGTTTCAGATTTGAGTCCTTTTCTTTCTTTTAACTATGAACCCCAAAAGCTTAATCACTGGCTATGATTACCTTTACAGCTGAACAAAGTTATCGTGCCGTATATCTTCTACGGTGCACTCTGTTTTAAGTCAGGATTACCTTCTTCTGCCTGTTTAATTTTGTCTCATTTATACTGCCTTGGAAAAGCAGTTTCAGAAAATCATATTTACTTTACTCAAGTTTAATTTCACTATCAATGCAAGGGTTTTTTCCTCCTTTCATAAAAGAAATACATTCAGAGCTCAAACAAGAGGCATTTAAATAGGTATAATTTTAACTAGCTGCTCAGTCAAAACCAGAAATTCATCTGCACAAATTCTATCACTGATTCATGTCTCCTGGTGTCCTACCAACTCCATTGTACAGATAATTCATGGTCCAGTCNTTTATTTGCTTTATAAAAGCAAATGTGAAAATGGCAGATCAGTGAATCCTATCCAAGTAAATTGAATGTGTATTTCTCAACCGGAGTTATGTGAGATTTAAACTTTACTGCGAATCAGGTGTTTTCATCCATAATCGGAGTAAAAACTGGTCATTACTGGCAAAATGAAAAATCACCATTGTTTTATAGGATGTTTCTCTTACAATTCCTAACTCTTCCTTCATATAATTTTCATGACCTACAAAAAAAAAAAAATTATAGTGGGAAAAATTAATTTCTTTTTTGGCTC
>VYXC01000307.1:324778-373876 GCA_013397175.1 Platysteira castanea
TGCCCCCCCGCGCCCAGCCCAGCCCAGCCCAGCCCAGCCCATCCTAACCCAGCTCATCCTAACCCAGCCCAGCCGAGCCCAGTCTCTGCCCTGCGGCATCGCGGGCGGGACGCGCCGAGCGTGGGATGCCCGCGCCCCGGAGGGCGGCTTCCGCGGTAGGCGCTGTCAGGGCTGCGGCTGATCTCCCGGTGGGATTTGCGGACAGTCATGAACCAGACCGAGGCTCCCCGGCCACTCAACTGGACCATCCGGAAGCTGTGCCATGCCGCCTTCCTCCCCTCAGTCAGACTCCTTAAGGTACGGTGGGAGCCCGCTTTGCGTTCGAGAACCGGTGTCTGCCGCTGAGCACCTGCCTGGAGGGCTGCAGTCGCTGTAGCTGGAAAGTTAATTTAGAAATAGTCCCAACTTTACTATTAATTACCTTTCCTGCTACCTTTAAAACCCCTTGTGAGCATCTGAAGGTACCAATATTGTGCATCTCTAATCTATTCAGTGTGTTATTCTGCCGATAAAGGTCTGTGAAAGGGGTGAAAAAGGAAGTAAGGGACGGTGGATATCATCTGTGCTTCTATTTGGCTTGTCTTATCAAGATGTGAACTTCTAGGGATGAAGCAGGTGTCTGTTTCTGAGGCGTGTGCCTCTGTGGGCAGCCCTCTGCTATCTGTTCTTTGGGTTATCTGGCCCCTAGGCAATACCTGAAGATCCGGTACGACTCAGACCAACTTGTAAGTGGAGCAATATGTGGGTGGAAAAAAATTGTCTTGGTTTGCTAAAAGCTGTACATGGGAATAGGATCAGTTAATGACTGGCAGTGCTGACAGAATCAGTGAAACTTTCTGGGTTTCTTTTATTTGTTTAAACTAGGTGTCACAGTCTTGAAGATGTTTTTGAAAGTGTTTTTAAATGCGCTTTCCTAGGAAATAATTATTTTCTGTTTGAAAAAATTATTTGGGATTATATTCTGTGGAGGGCTCTTATTCTCAGCATGCGAAGTACCATTACTAATATGTGCCCCACTGAAGGCATTTTAAAGGCATTTGCAGCTGGAAAACAAAATACCTTGAATCAACTTTTTGATGAAAAATAGGTTACATTAAACTGGAAAAAACAGGTTATATTAGCCTGAAAAGTCTTCTTTGTTCTTGGAACACCTTAAGTGGATTGTACAATGAAATTTTAAACAATATACTAATTTCCCTGTAGGCTTTGTTTTATAAAATGTTTTATTCATTACAATATTTATCCCATTTCATCATAGTGTTTGATAGTTTGGCTTTGGAATTAATATGCAGCAAGGTAAAGCATGGCTGGTGTGACAGTGTATTAGATGGTAATGTTTGATAGAACCATTTGATTTTGTGTGAGTAGCTTGGAAATTAGGTCAGTTCTTACTACTGCAACATGCTTGAGCAGTAGTGTAGCATATGACATTGCACTTAGCAGACATATGTTGTATGTATAATTATTGTATCTATGATTCGCAAATGACCATCCTGTGTGTCCTAGGAGGTATTTTTCACATCCTCACAGGAAGGGGCTACAGTTGAAAAATATTTCTGCTTCCAAACCAGATGTATGGCTGCTGGGGGGTACATTGTGAGCATCTCCAAAGAACAAAAGAAAGTTATATTTTGATTTTTCATAAATCTAAGTTTTATCTAATGCAGAATGAATCAGAAGGTGGTTTTGATTTTTTCATAAAGGCTTTCCCCCCCAGCACCAGAAACACTCATGAGAATGTGCTAACTCTGCAAGTCCAATGCTTTTAGGAGAATATAATTTTGCCGAGGTGTGAGAACTCGGATGTGGGGAGTTTTACTCTCATTCTCAGTACCAGTGGGTCAGGGGTGAGGGGGTCTGCAGTATTTCTTTTTCGGCAGACAAATATTCCCCCATGTGTATGGTTTCTCTTCATTGTATATTAAGGATGAATGTTGTGATTAATCATTAAAAGAGCTGACTAAAAGTGATTTTCTAAAGCTACAGCTATAACCTGTTAGGGAAAGATAGTGACTGGACCCTGCAGAGTTAAAAAGAGCAGGGAATATAACCAGAGATAAGCAAGCTCTGCACAGAGGGTGTGCGAGGTGTGGGAAAGACCATAGCAAAGAAGGTGGAACTCTGGCTCCTCTCTCAGCTCACGAGCAGTGCTTGTTGATTGGAGAGGGAAATGCATACATCAGCATCTTCAAGGCTCTGCAAAAGAGCTTGAAATTTGGCTTCTTATCTTTGTCTTTTATTATTTAATGTGTCTAAAGCAAGTGACTGACATAAGAACAGGGACCCATTGTCTGAATTCCATCAGCCAACCTGAGGAAATTCTCCTGTCATCAAGGAACGAGTGTAATAACAGCAGCATTAAATTACCAGAGGAGTAGTTTAAATATTTTCCTGTATACAAAGTATTCTTTTCTATTTCATGTTTTTCTTCACAAAATAAAGAAGAAATTTTTTCATTCTTTTTCTAAATGAAAGGTACTGCTCTAAATCCAAAACCAATGGAAAGTCAAGTGCAATAATCTAAGCTCATTTTTTTTTAATTGCCCAGTTTCCAATTGGATTAAATGGTTAAGGGCTAATGCAATATTGTTTGTTCACTAGACCATTTGTATACAGCTTTTTTCTGCAGACAATGCTCTCAATAACAAAATAAACTTTGCAAAGCCTGATATGTTATAGCACATTTTTATTATCAGATGCTTTATCTATCATTGCCAAACTCTTTTTCAATGTACATTGTAAATATAGTTAGAGTAAGAAAATATAAAACACCTCTGTGTCTTTTTCATTTCTATACTTTATTTTAGTCTACCAGAACAAAAGAACTACATGCCCATTAACTTCCAGGATAAGCTTTTTCCTGAACTTGTAAGAATGATAGATAGCAGAGATTTCCTCTTTTACACACACAAAAATTCACTGTGATATTACCTGGACATTTCTAATAAAGGCCACGAACTTTTAAATTAATTCCATGATTTTTCATGAGAATTTTAAAGTTCTTACCCTGTGGATACAACTTTAAATGTAGCATCAGTGCTTTCACAGTGATGGGTCTAAATAAACGCTGAAATCTAGGACTGCATGGAGGCAGGGCTCTTTGTTTACTGTTTGTTTACTTGAAATTACTGTTTTTTAAATAGGTACTGAAAGGAGTTATTCAGCAGGTAGGTTGTGTTCTTCTTCCACCCTGTTGAAATGGATGAGCAGTGCTCAGCTGCAGGAACTGACATTGGATAGAGCTCTTGCCACATTTAATTCAGATAAGCTAGGACCATTTGTAGATGCGTCCAGTTTGTGCTTTTCTTTCAGGCATGTGTTCCTGTTTTAACCCACTTCATGAATACCCTCATGTTGACGTGTTGTTTTATAATCCTATTTTCTCAGGTTTTCATTTTCTGACAGGCACATAGTACTAGGAGCTGCATTAGAAGTACAGATTGAAACAATTTATTGGAGAAGATTTTCACCACTTGTGTCATCAGCTCATCCTTCACTGCTCCTGGTTTTTTCCTCTAATAAGTTACTTCCTGTAGCACGTTCCATGCTGGTATTTTTTTGTAGTTGTTTCAATATGCTTAAAACAGACTAACACACTGCCTAATGCCTTCCTGTGTGAAGAACTAAGAAGTTCTTTGAGCACGTATGTGGAGAGGGTGGCTTTGTGCAGAACTGTCATTGTCCTGAGATGATCAGGTTAGATTTTAAAAACCCAGACATTTTAGAACAATGTTTTGGGTTCGTGAAAAATGAATGAATGAATGAATGACATCACACTAAAGACTTCACTCAGAGCACACTGTGCCCTAGGAGAGGCTGCGGATGTTGTACTTCTGCTTGAAACAGATCTAATACATGCCATGCGATCAAGAAATGGGCAATATACTCAAGAAAAATACGTAAATAAATAAATAAACTGAGAGTAGAAGAGGACTGAATAACAAAAGGTCTGTAATGTGCAATAAAACCATTAAAAATTTAACACCACAGATTTATAGATGTGCAAGTGTAGAAGTACTGTATGAAACATTAGAAAAGCATGAAATTACCCACCTTCTTTTTTTTTCTTAGTAAGACTAGTAAGTTTTTTCATAATGAACTTGCTTGCAGGTAAATAACTAGGCTTATAAGGCAGGAACTTTGGAAGGACCAGAGGAAAGGAAACAAAGTCAATTGCAAGAAACACTGGGGGAAATGTTTTGGCTATTCTTTCCCAACATACAGCTCAGCAAAAATGCCAGCTCAGCTCTACCAAATAAAGAAGAACATTTACCTGACCTGGGCAGTAGTCTAACCTAACTCCTGAAGTGGTGGAAGATCAGAGAGATCAGACACTAAATTTCTTACCAAATGAAAAACTAGATCTTATTTTTATTAATTATTTTGATTTAATTGCCCTACCAAGAATGCATAAGGTAACCAAAGAGAAAATTAGAAAGCTGAAAAGTAGCTCATTAGAATGAGACACAGTGTCTTTTGAATGTGACAGTACATACATATGACGTTCTGACTGGGCTGATGTATGTGAATAAAAAAGGTGGACAGTATTTCTCTTGCTACAGCAAGTTTGGTTATGTCCATAAAGAAGGTGTCTACTGGAATAAAGACTGGGAAATACCAAGCAGGCTTTATTAAAGTACATGGTGAAATACCACACTGTTCAATGGCTTACATCAACAAAAACTGCATTGCTATTTTATTACCAAATATAATTTTATTTCAGGAAAATTTTTAAAAATCTGTTTTGGCAAAGGATATTGCTTTTTCAGAATGGTGGAAGAATAAAGTGTGTTCTTTATTAAACAGGAGATGTTTATACTTCCAAAGCTCCTACTGTGAGAAAAAGTGATTGTAAGAGAGAAGAAAGTTCTATCTTTTGGAGGTAATTTTATTTCTCAAATGGATTGCAATTAATTATAGAAAAGAAATTATAAAAAACCCTGGGTTATTGGACTGCTGGAATAGTCCTGTATTTCAGGGGAGATAGTTTTGATTAAGGTTTATTAAAAACACTTGAAAGGTGGATTTGTGTGCCATAATCATGAGAGGGTAATGTTAGATTCTGTTATGGTCTTCAAAAACAGAAGCATAAGCTTTTAATGCTATTTTATTCACTACCAGTGAGAAAATAAGCAAAAATCTAAACACAAAGGCAATCAAAAGGTTAAGAGTTTTTTGCTCTTTGCTACTCTTTTGATGTCCCATTGTCAGTGAGGTCTTCTAGCTTATGCTTAGTAGATAAGAATTCTGATTATTATTTTAGTTAATTTACAATATTTCAAGCTGCAGCAAAATGAGAAGACAGGCTTGCTAAGTCTTGATTGAAAAACTGAGATTCTTGAAACTGATCCTAATGCATGCAATTACCATCACTGAAGTGGTATACCAAATGTTTTTGAAAATAGGATGCACATTACTGGCAGTAAAGTTAGGGTAGTAGTTTACCTGTATCTGCACTCAGCTTAAGGAGTTAAATTGTAATAGTGAACGAGCCAAAACTATGCATCCGTCAGGAGGATTTGATGAATTTGGGGAAGCCTTTAAGATCAGTGACACTGGCATGGAGAAAGTATCAGTCAATGTGACAATCTTTATATAAATTCACTAATAGAAAAACTAGTCACACCTCTGTGCATGGTGGGATGCTGCATATGGTGTGAAGTACAGATGAGTTTTATGTGTGCATGTAAGTTTTATTCAGAAAGCAATTATTTGATAAACTTCTGTTTTCCTGCCAAAGAACATAGTTGTACCTATCACCTTTGTAATACATGTTGCATGTTCTGAAACTGATTCCTGGGTTTTCTGGGTTTGTTATTTGTCCTTAGAAGCACAAAGGCCATATTTCCAGCAAAGAGCAAGATTCAGCTTTCTGTTCTGTGTTCTGCCTCTTTTGCCATCAGTTTCATCATTTCAGGATGGCAGGAAAGAGACCTGGAGCTAAGGCATTGCTGTGTCCTTGCAGTCTCCCACTTTAATGTAAAAAAAATTCATTTTACACCCCAAATTAAGGGAGCAATAGGTACTGCAATGTATCGTCACAACGCCTTTGCACAGGTGTGCTTCCATAACTCTGCTCAGCTGTCAGCTGTGCCTCTAGCACTTCACATTCTATAACCAAGCAATGGCAGAATGGTGATGGCATTTCACAGCTGAGGTTGAAGAACTGATAATACGCCTTTTGGAGTCTGCACATTCTCAAAAGCTGCTGATTTGTTGAAGTCATGTTTCTCATCAGCCATGAGTTGAGCTGATCCCATTAATGTGGCAACTGGACTTGTTCATGTGTAAGGATTTTCTGACAGATTATGCCAGTTTGTTTCTTCTGAAAGGAAATAAAACGTGGAAGTTGATAATGATTTTTCCATTTTATATAAAGAACTCTTTGGTTAATTCTTTGGTGCAGTGCACATTTTTTATGTGATCCAGGGTGAGTCAGAGCTTGCTAGCTGTTTGCCTTATTGACTGAAACTTTTCCATGAGTATGACTTGGGCTGATGGCCACTGACTTGGAAGACATGTAGTGCCAAATTAGTTTTCACCACAAGAAATATATTCCCAATTAAAAAAAAATAGAGTGAGGGAAAAAACCAAAGAGCATAGTGGTGGAAGTCATGTTTCCGTGGAAAAACCTACGTGTAAGAGGAAGACACATCAGTGCCATTTTATGGCAGAGGCTGTAATCTAATAATGTCATGTAAAGCGAAAAAATAGTTTTGATTCTCAAGTTGGAAAGGGCTCTGTGAATGCAAAGTTTTTTATTTCAAACCAGAGAATTTTAGCAGATAAAACCAAAAGATTTTTCTTTCTAGGTATGTTACTACAATATGAGTGCTTTTTTTAAAAAAAAGAAGTGATAGAAAAGATAATGTTAACTTTTCAGTCTTGGTACAGCAGCTATATTAGAAAAATACTTGACTGTTTGAAATAAGGAACCTGCAACTGCTGCGGGTTTTTAATCCTCTTGCCCCTTGATTTTCAGAGTTTTCCGTAAACGTGGCTTTCATTAGTGTCTCTGCCTTCATCTTAGATAGTGCATTGAGGTTTTGTCTTCTTCTGTGCCTCATGGCCAATGGGTTACAGCAACAAAGATGAGGTATCAGAGGAGCACTCCAGGATTTTACGTTTTTTCCGCACACAGAAGATTTTGCCTTGATCTCTGCTTCTCATGGAGTTCAGCCTCTTCAGACGTGGGTACTTACAAGAGGTTGCAAGTGGCACCATTTCCCATTGACCTTTAATTGATAATACATGCTTATCAGAAAGTAAATGCAAGATTCCTAATTTGTGACTGCATAAGAGATGATTTATGGCCTTTTCCAGAAAAATAAAAATTAAAGAAAAAAAGTAGTATTTTTTATGTCTATTAATAGAAGAAAAAAGTTAATACTTGTTCTGAACACGGTATTGTTTTTAAATAACTGTAAAATGCTGCTAAGTGTAGAAATCATACAATCAAGGGATTACAAGTATGATGTGTTAGTAGAATCTTGTGCTAAGAACGTAAGATTTTAATGTTCTCCTGCTATACTGTTCCTTATGTTTGAGAGGGTGCCATGCGAAAAATTCAGGGCACAAGACCATAAAGTGAAGCTGAGTGGTTTTATTCCACCTGAATTGCTAACACGACTGTGCTACAGTGTAAAAAGAAATGCCCTTGGGCTCTCTGGAAATTTATGTCAAAGCTGGTAATAAAGCATGAAATAACATCACTTCATCAAAAATATCTTTGATCCCCCAAGTAATATAATGACATGAAATAGTCTGACAAAGTTCTTTTACAGTGTCAAGGAAGTTACTGAAGAAGATATCAGGATTCTATAATGTAATTAAAACAATCATCAGGCTGACTTTACATTAGTGAGAAAGTGATTGAGTGAAAGACTGTTTTTCGTTTACCTTTTCCTTCACCTGTTGCTTGTAAATGCAGACAGGAGAGACAGTAACTTACTGAGCCATCATAATTAAGAATTTAGGGAGGATGCATTGTTTTCTTTCAGAAGGATGCCATTTTTTTTAACGTCCTGCTGTGTTGAATTGGTGTGGCATGTTGCTGCTGATTCTGTTGTGATGAAATATCACAGCTATTTTGCAGTGCAGTGGCTGGATGTTCATCTTTGCATATAGCTAAAAAGAGAGACCAAAACAACTGGATAAACTAATTGCAGAGTAACCAGAGGGCCTTTCAGACTGACTTTTCTATGATTGTATGCAGCGTTTTCTTAGTGTTCTGCATAGCAGAAGACATTTTCCAAATACATTCCTATTTAGCTTTTGTGTTCAGTACATCAAATTATTAGGTGGTGTCTTATGTAGGACATGAACGGGTTTGATGAACAGTGTTTTTTCTGTAGCAAATTGTGCACTATCGCGTTAAAACCACAAAGATCTGCACAATCCAGCCATAGTACTACAGCTTTTCTCAGTTTTTTTCTCTACATTTCTGCCCACCTCTTTGCTGGCCCTCTTCCTGAACTGCATTACTCAAAGAAGTTTTCAGATATTTGTCTGCGTAGCCCATGGTCACAGAAGCAGTAGTGGTGCCAGGTTATGATGGCAGTAATGGTGACAACCAAATTACTACATGCAGTCTGGCTTGACTGAGCCAGCCGAGGAAGAGGTCAGCTCCCTCTGGCTGAAGGATGGATAGATCAGGTATCAAGATTGCCCAAAATGCTTGTCAGACAAGCAGAGCAGTATTTACAGGTATTCCTTTGGGTTTGGATGTGATGGCTTTAATTTTGTATTGTCCCTGATACAGCTGGTTGCAAAGTGATACTTCTTGGAACCCATGTACTTTTTAAAATTATTTGGTTCAAATCCAAAATTGTCTTAAATAAGAATATGGTAACAATTTTTAGCGGTCCTACACTTACTTTCTTATGTGAGAACAGGATGAATTGAGGTATGCTATGAAAAGAGACATGCTTATTCTATCCTGCCACTAGAACTACTTCAACATGCATAATTTCTTACAGGTGTTTTTTTTTGAAGTTCCTAAAGCCACAACCCCTATAGCAAATCTTTTAAGTGACCCTATCTAGGTGTCAGAAATATGTTTCTGAGGCATCTGCCTGGATCTTTCTTGCTGCACTTAAAATCTATAATTTCTTGTTTTGTCCACTGTGAGCAGAGGGGAGAGATGTGGCAGCTTTTTCTGCTGAGAAGTTCTTGTGCAGTGTTTGGAAATTGGCTAGTTTAATGATCCATAACATATGGTTCTTTGTTATCTTCCAATAAAGATTATTAAATTATTTATTTCTCTACATCTTCCACAGAAGTTAGACTGAGAGTCCCTTGCTGCTCATCATTTTCTCTCTTTTCTAGATGTCAGGTATCTTGCTGAAAAGACCAGCATGGATGTGTGAGACTCCTGCTCAATCTTCCATTCTAATCCTAGCTCTATAAAATGGGGAAGGGTTCATAAGGAAACAGAAGGTATCACAACCCTCTTTAATTTCAGTGTCCTGAAGAGACTGAATAACATTCCTGTTGAATTGTCTACAACATCTTTCTGATTTAACTGACTTTACAAGAACGTGAGTTGACTAACAACTATGTCTTCAGGGACAGTTTTGGGAGAGCTCAGTCCTTTTCTATTTGCACAGCAGAAATATTCCTGTTTCTTCATGCAGCAATAAAATCAATGCTCTCTAATGGCCACATTAGCAAAGAAATTTTAAAACTCAATGTGGGGGACAATCAGCAGCACAGTACTTATTAAGACATTGAATTTCAAGCATATGTGCTACCTTTATTACATACAAATGAGGAAATTTAATGTGTATGTGCATTTCTCTGGAATAAAAAGGTGATTTTGAGCCTTCTAACCCAGTTGGAGGGGAGGGGGAGCAGAATTAAAAAATATTTTCAGAGATATCCTAGTGGGAAATTAAATGTGATCAGCTTATTTTATCTTGATACGTGTCGTTATTTAAGAATAATTTAAAGATAAAAATCTGATCTATCAAGGCAAAAATATCCTGTGTAGTTCTTTATTAATGTTAACTGTGGGACCTTTAGCTTATTCAGGATGGGAATAGTAAATTGCTCAGAGGGCTTGTCCCTCTTACAATCTGATGACTGCTATTAGTAACATGTAAAATCTATGGATGAGGTTATTTTCTTTTCGTTACTTTTATTTCCTAAGTAGTGCAAATTTTATGTCTTATTTAACGTTCAAAAATTCATTACTAAAACATCCCATGATAAAATGGGTGTCTCTAGAGTTTGAGCAAATGAGAAGAACTACTTTTCACCCAATATTGTAGTCTGCCACAGATGTGACTACAATAGGAAGTCTTTAAGCAAGTATTGAAATGAACAAATAGTTTGCACAAAATTACCTGACAAATTTAGCATCTCGGCACCATGACATGTTAGTTTCCATTAATTTCCAACTCATCTGAAATCCAGTTTCATCAATGGAGACACACCCATTTTTTGGGTGGTGTGACCCTTATTTGCCAGATAACAGAGCTCAAAGCTTGAAGGAGCTGCAAGAGTCCCGGATATGTATAAAGCACATTATGTTTTAATTCAAGACTGAATGTATGTTCAGGTTTTCTCTGCTGCAAATGCATATGTGGATAACCAATGCTGCAATTTTTTTTCCATATCAAATCTCATACACAGTCCTCTAAATATAAATAAAGAGGGCAAACAGCTGAAGCAAACTACTTAATATTATCAACTAAATATAAGTATCTGCAGAGAAGTGGGAGGAACATTTATTAATTAAACTGATTAGAAGCATAACGTAGAAAAAATTGCTTTTACATTTTCTTTGAGCAAAAAGTATATGTTCACTATCCATGGCAATTGTAGCCCTTGGTTACATTGATGTAATCAGAAAATGAGATTTTATCATAGTAAAACCACATCAATGGTGGAATATTGGCTCCTGATGCTTTGGAAATGCGCAGTGGAGTATTCTACTTTAGCTCATTTTGTGCAGTACAATTTATTTGCTATCAGTGGGATCACTTTATGTGATGTTGCTTCAAGCATTGATAACTAGATTCTTTGTGACAGTCATCCCAAGCCTAATTCTACTTTTAGCACATGGTAGTAAACGCTCATTTGAAACTCAGCGGTCATTTCATGTCAGGAAGGATTTCTCTCCAGCGGTGGTTTAAGTTTGGCTGACGTGGCTGTTGACCCTAGTTCACCCTTTCTTCCTTGGCCTTAGACAAAACAAGGTTAGTACTGAGCAATCTGAACTCAGATATGTGTCTCTTCTCCCACAGCATTTCTACCATAATGCTGTTGAGTGCAATGGGTATATATGAACAGTCTAGAACAAGGTGTCTGCCAATGGAAAATCCCAGTTTGGAAGCATGTATTGTGTATCATCATGAGTAAGGCTACCAGTAATATCCTCAAAGTTACTTTATAGTGCCTTATTTCTGTGTGCTTGGAATTAGTATTCCTTGATTTAGATTGATTTTGCAGAAGCTGCTAAGTCAATATACTCTGGAAGTAACAGTCCCCATTAGCAATAACAGCCTGTTACCTTATTTCCTAAAGCTGAAGAAATCAAACTTGCTAAGATGAGAAACTTATAATGGGTCGGTATCAAAAACGTTCCTTTAAAATTTTAGCTCTTTCTGGGTTTCCTCTCTGGGCTTCCATGATGCCATAGGCTGTGCTTCTGGATTTTACATTTAATACCTTTCTCAGAAACTCAGATCAACTGCCATTAAAATACTTGTTTCATGCTGTAGGGACTTTCGTCTTTTCACTGGGAGGCCACAGGCAGCAAAATATAATGCGCTTGTTTCAGTGTTAATTAAAAAAACCCCACAAGTTTCTGTAAGAGATGAGATACTGATAACTCATTTGGGTAGTTGATATGTGATCTGAATACTCTGTGAATACATAAATGCTAAAAGACATTATGCTTAAAGCAGTAATTATTAATATATCCCACCTCTTTGGATTACATACATATTAGCAGATCTCTGTTCATACTACTTAGGTTTTTAAAATTCCATTCATAGAAGTGGGTTATTTAAAAATTAAAAAATTGAAGTAGGTTGACAACAGAAATATTGATGAGACTTTATAAACAAAATAAAGAGGTGAAAATAGAAAAGAAAATTAAAGAAATGTCTTTGGATTTCATGCACAAAATAAAATACAAATACATTTTAGAATGTTGTATTACTAATATCAGTTGCAGAAAGTTTATCTAATCAAGTTAATCCTTTCACTATCTGCTGTTTGCTTTCTGCTTCCTGATGTCGTTCTGGGGAGAGCAGATTACTAATTCCTGGTTTGAACTAAAATTAGTTAGCTCATCCATGTATACTTGGAATCATAATATTGTAGAATATCTGGAATTGGAAGGGACCCATAAGGATCATAGGACCATTTGAGTCCAAAACTCTTGGTCCTCTCAGAACTTTCTAAAACTAAACCATATGGGTTAATCAGTCAGTTCTTGAACTTTAACAGACTTGGCTCCCTGACCGCTTCCCTGTGGAGCATGATCCAGTGACCAACCACCCTCTGGGGGAAGAACATATTCCTAATGTCCAATCTGTACTTCCTCTGAGGAAGCTTCAATCTCTTTCCTTGTGTCCTGTCACTGTTTACCAGAGAGATCAGCCGTTCTTCCTCTGCTGTCCTCCTTGAGGGAGTTGTAGGCTGTAATGGGGTCATCCCTCAGCCGATCTTCTTCAAACTGAAGAAACCAAGTAACCTTAACTGCTCCTTCTCTGTCTTGTCTTGAGGGATCTTGCCCAATCTCTCACTGTGGGGGTGCTCTCCACCCTCTCATCTCCATTTGTATGTACACTCAGGATTATCTTTCCTCAGATTCAGAATCCAGCACTTGCTCTCGTTCAATTTAATGTGGTTGCCCAGCTGTCTAGTCTACCCAGAGCTCTCTCTAAGGCCTTTCTATCCTTGAGGGAGTTCACAGTTCCTCCTAGTTTAGTATGGTCAGCAAAATGACTGAATTTACATTTGGCTGCTGCATCCAGATAATTTAGAAAAACAAAACATTACCTGACTTCCCATTTGGTATTTTATTTTCAATACTTGAAATAGTGGTAGAAAATGGAGTTCATGGTGAACAGCAAGGTTGAGCAGGAGGCAGCAGCATGCTCTTTCAGCAAAGAGGACCAGTTGCATCCTGCACTCTGTCAGGGCTGTAGGCAGCAGGGGTCGAGGGAAGTGATTGAATCTAAAAGATTCTGTTACTCTAGGATACTGTGAAGGGATCTCACCACTCTATTTGTGAGAACATGTCTGAGGGCTGTGTGCAGTTCTGGGATCCCCAGAACAGGAGGTATATGGACTTTCTGAGGTTGAGTCTGGTGGAGACCACTAAACTTGTCAGGGAGTTTTGCACATGACATGCAAAAAAGCACTGGGTTTGTTCAACTATAGGAAAGGAAGGTAGAGGGGAAATCATATTTCTGCCTTTATATACCTAGAAGGAGGGTCCAGAGGAGATGAAGCCAGAGCTTTTTCCAAGATGCTGAATGTCAGGACAAGAGTAATGGAAACAAGTTGTTGTCACAAGGGTGTTTAAGCACTGAAACAGTTTTTGTGAACCTGACAGCCTGATCTAACTGGACATGCCTTGCGATTTCTGCCTTCCTGATTTGATTTTTCACTCCGACTTTTTTTGAATTTTCAAAATGGAGCAAAGACTGTTAATCCTCAAAGAAAATATCCCTGGTGTCTGTTCTGTTCTAAAATGTGGACAAAGATATATTTTTAAACACTTAAGTAGTGCAGAACAGTACTGCTACTGTGAGGCTGTTATCATAGAAGCTTCTTGAATTCAGAAGTTGTCAGAAGAATCTTCTGAAGTTACTCTCGGGTACATCAAGGGGGAAAGGTGACAAACTTTGTGTGTATTCTGTAGATGTGAAGCAGGGTGGTTTCTAAGTACACATTACATTGCAGTTATGTTCTAGATTTGTTTTTGCAGTAATGGCTTTGCAGCTGAGTGTCTCACAAATTTGTTAGGATGGCTGATTGTATCACAGTTGAAGAAACTGATTTGCAGCAACCGGCAGCTTCACAAAGTTCAGAGAGCCGCTGTGTCTCTGACTCTTACACATGCTAGCAGTTGAGCTTGCAATTTTTATCAGCTACATGCTGTCAAACTGTTTGTTTTCTGTAACCTACTTCATTTCAATTTGAATATTTACTTGTTTTGCACAGCAATGCACAGTGAGACTATCCATCATTTCTTTGGCAGGACTTCTTTTGATTCTTTATGAATAGAGCTAAGGCACCACTCGCAGCTGTGGTGGAGGAAACATCCCTAAGGATCCTGAGGCAGGGTTTTGTCTTCAGGCTCCATCTATCTCCTTCCCAGAGAGAAGCACAAGGATCCTTATCAGTTAACCACGAGGTTGAGCTGCTTCAATTGTGTCTGCAAGGGTGGTAGGAAAATTTTATGCAGGATGAGGAAGAGCATAGTGTCTGGGATCTCATGTGTTTTAGGTCCCCTTCGGATGTTTCTGCTGACTACAGCAGAGGCAGTGGTTGATGTGGAACACGACTGGGTAGAAAACGAACAGCCACAAAGCTCTGAGAGGCAGCTCTGACAGAGGCCTCAGACTCTGGGTCAGATTGTCCCCAGTTTTCCCAATATAAATGGTCTCATTCCAGCCCTGAGCTGCGGTGGGCTCGCTACCCCACATCAGCGTACATTGTCAGTTTCATCAACTGGATAGTGATTGGTGCAGTCAGAGCTCAAGGTCTTGGACAAATCATTGCATGGGGATGCAAAAGTGATAAGATTTATTTATTATTTATTTGGAGGAGGGAGCAACAGAGCACCAAGAGGAGCTGTGGAAGACTTTCTAGTCTCACTTGTACCATTCTGAGTGTTTTCTTGGTAAAAGAACTGTAAGCAGTCTAGGAATCTGAATGGTACATTAGTTCCCTGCTATCTTTCCCATTTTCTTTATATGGACAATTTAAACACCTTAATTTCTACAGGTTTGCACATATTGTACATTTACACTCAGTTAAACCGTACTTTGGGGAAAAAAAACTGTTTTAAAACCTGAGCTCTATTTTCCTTAGTCATCACTGAAGAAAAATATGTAGTGGAAATGTTTTTATGGCTAAATAATCCCCCTTGCAGAGTGCACTGATATGACCAAATTTTTGAGGGAAACCACTAAGCAGCCATATGCACTGTGTTTGAAGTATTAATCAAGGTATTAATATGGAAAATACATGGAAAAGTGTTTCTACTTTAGTGAAATTAGGAATTCAATATTTTTCTTCACTTTCAACCTTGCTGTTCCTTTTTTCAAAGGAAAACATGAATGATACCTCTCTGAGAAGCTGCAGAATTATTTCTTCAGTATTGACACTGGGAATCCTACACATCAATTGCTGTTTGTAGTGCAGGCTTTATTTTTTATTTCCAGGTGTTACATATCCGTCATCTGAGGTAGCTTTCTTTTAAGCCTGTTATGCTTTAGTAAACCAGTGCCATGGAAGAGTCACTCAACTCCAGCTGAGATGAATGTATTACCATTATACATTTCCTTGTAGATTGTGTCTCATGGCACTTCAGAATGCGTGTGGGTATGTTTTGAAGGAGAGTGTACAGTGTAGGAGATCACCAGTATAGATATCAGTGCTGTCTTGTAAGAACATGTGAAATAAAATCTCTGTCCACCAAAGGCGTGTTTGCACAGTGCAGGGAACAAGAAGGCTTCAGAAGTCTCCAACTTGCTAATAGCTCTCTACTGAGATACTGAAATTCAGATGTCTTGATCCAAGATGGTTTCAAATGCTCTGGAAGAATTATCTTCCTTCCGTTTTCCCAGCAATTGGCCAAAGACTGTTTTCTCTTTCTTCTTCTCTCCTTGAAAGGTGCACTGCTGCCTAACTGGAAGCAAAGTATCAACTCACAGTCATTTCCTCTGAAGGATCTTGGGGGATCCTTTCTGAAATACTGTAGTAGTGACACCCAGATTTTTTCCAAAGCTAGAAGATCTAGTCCGATAATCCTACTTCCAAAGGATGGAAATTTAAGCCCTTGTTAAGGTTATTCAGCTATATCCATTTAAATGACACGTGAGTTATTCACCAATTACTCACCAGGCCTTGAGCATCAATGATACTTTGAGCTCTGCTTTTTCTTCCCTTTAGCACATGATAAAGAGTTTTGTGAAGATTGGAAATGTTTTAATCAAAAATAATTGAGAGAAACATGCATATCTACAATCTTCTGAAGGTCAGATCATATGATTTTGGAATGGCTTTGAATTATTTAAATATTATAGAAACCAATCTCATTTTTCTTCTTAAAATATTTTCTCAACAGAAGCTGGAAACAAAAACATTGCATTGAATTAGGACGGTTTACTCTGTATTTGGATGAAAAGAGAGAGAAATATTACCTTAGTAAATGTATGGGCTGTTGTATGATAAAGCAAAGCAGTTCTGATACAATTCAAATTAAAAAAAAAAATCTTGGACTCTCAATTAAGTTTACTGTTTGGGTTAATCACCATGACTAAATATGATGTGCTCTGTCATTATGCCATTTGCAATTGTTGGTTAAGAAATACCATATTCATCTCAATATTTTAAAAATGGAGATCCATGAGATCTCCATTGAGATCCAAATCCCATGTTTGGATTTGTACTCAGAAAGAGTAGTAGGGAGGTAGAGCAGTAGCTTCTCAGTGTGTGATGCTTTCACATTTTATGAGCCAACAAATTAGAGACTGACTAATGGACTGAGAGAGAACTCAGGAGAGGAAAGTGGGTAGCATTAATGATTCAAATGTAATTCTACAAGTCGTGAGACAGGAAGTTGAACCAGTACTTCAATATAGTGTTAGATGGGCTGTGTAGATTTTTCTGATGAAACGTAAAAATATAAGATTCAGCTCATTCAAGTAATCAATAAGAACCCACAATTATGTCTCAGGCAAATACACTGTTTGGCACATTATCCATCTGATTTGCAGTGAGTAAGTATTTCTCAGCTTTCAATGACCTGTATTTCATTGATAAGAAAGCTTGCCTAATCACTTGCATATTCTAGCCCAGACCTAATGCTTTATTGTGACAGAGTACATTGTTTGCACAAATATTTTTTCTTTGTTCAGCTTGTTATTAAATTTTTTTGAACGTTCATAGGGAAAGATGATATATGTAAGTTACTCTTTCCATGGCCATGCAGAATAAAGATATAAATAAAATACTACTAGGTATGAGTTTTCAGCTAAAAAAATTAATTTTCTGATACAGCTACCTTAGTTTTTTTTTAAACGTGAAAATTAGATACATACTCATGAAGCCTTGATTACACTAAAATTTACATCAGAATTCAAAAGCTCTACTACTAATGATAATAATCTGCCTATTCTTAATCCTTGCAGCAATTGCACCAAAACACATATTTCTGAGATTAGTAAAACAACTTGCAATGTTTATCATACTCGTATCTGCACAGAAGCAAACAGAAAGTGTAAACAAAATGACCTTAACCTAAACACTAATTTTGTCTTAATCTTGTAATTGGTGCAAGCAGATGGATGATAAAGGAAAAAGAATTAGGAGAAAATGTTGTCACCCTCTTCAGAATGACTTTTTGTAAGAAAATGGTTATATCAACCCAAGAAATGTGTTAATAACCCCTTATTGAATATTTACCCCTTCAACTCTCCTCCAAGTCCTGAGTCCTGATTTCACTCAGGTACCTGTACAGACAGCATAGAGACCTAGTTTATTAGAAAACATGTGTTGTTTTGCATTGCAGTCTTGGCTGGTTTTGACTCTCATAGTAAGATGTCATCTTACTGTGATTTATAGTCCTTGCAGTTTTCTTGACTGGAACCGTATAATGGCAAAAGAGAAATTAGAACCATAATTCTGCCTCTATCCTTTCACAGACTTTGGATTACCTCTACCTGTGGCAGAAGCATCTTGCTGTTATGCTAGGGTATGAACCCATAACATGAATTACATTGTAGAAAAAGAAATGGTGATTTTAAAATAAAGTCCATGGGCTGTTTCAGGGCTAACACCATTACTGTTTGTTTTGTTTGGTTGGGGTTTTTTTTAATGGATAATGTACTCCATAACCTGATCTATTGATTGCTTCTCTTTGGGCCTTGTACATAACCCAAATTGTAGTAATTAGTCAAAAGTATGAAACAAGAGTGCATTTCTTAAAAGCAGACAGTGATAACAACACAGTAAAGCAAACAACCCAAAACACGGGGTAGTGCCTAAGTTTGAAACATATTTGAATTCTTTTCATCAATTCATACACTTTAAAAGATTTTTCTCCAAATTAATTCTGATCATGTGTGCTTCAGGAAGCTGAAGTATAAGGATCAGAGACTGAAATTAAGGTCACATAGTAAGCCTGCAGGAGAAAGATGATGCTTAATGAAATATGATACCTCTGTAAACACCATTGCATACATTCTTATAACAAATGTGCACTGCACATTCAAATTTAATTTAGTCATGTGATGATATATCATACACAGTTTTTAAGGTGCAGAATAGGAAACATTACCCAAGCTGCAAAATGGATTTTTACGAAGTAGATTCAGCTTCAATTTCTTATTGTGAGAGGGATTATTTTTCTTTGTTGGAGATCCTTTGTCTAAGCATGTACATATTCAGTTGTCTGAATTTTCATAAGGTTAAGTCGTGCAGATGTATTTTTTTTTCCTTTCATTTGTTCTTAATATATTGTTCTGGAGATAAAGCTGTCTTTTTTCAGAGTGGTGTTGTTAGTCTGATGCATTTGTATGGTATCTTCAGACATGGATGGATCTGGCAATATTTCAGATTCTATGGAATTCTGCTCCAAATCCTACAGAGATGATTAGAGAAGGTGCTTGTACAGACTATGCCAAGGTCACACTCAAATAATGCTAATTTTTCAGCCTCTATGTCTGGATTAGACAGGGATTCATTAGATGTAGTCATATTTTGTAGTATTTATTTGTTCTATTTTTGTGTACTTATCTGCAAATAATTTATGACCAACTGAAAAAAATTACTTTGAGCCACTAGTGAAAAATTTTTCTCTCACAAGTCTGGTATGTGTTATTTTACAAGAAACATGTGATGAAAGTATGGTATTTTAGTGGACTTCCAAACATTCTTATCCTTTTGGTGCATTAAAGTATATTTAATACTGATTTCAGCTCAGTTGTGATTGTTACTTGGGTGAAAGTAGTGAAAACAAGGCAGCTTCCATGATCTTTTTATGACAAGAAACTCTGGTTTTGAGTGATACATTTTTTTCACTTCCGTTTTCACAGGATCATAGAATTGTTAAGTTTAGAAAAGACCTTTAAGATCATCAAATCTGACCATCAACCCAGCATCACAACCATGTTCAGCATTAGATCATATCCTCAAGTGCCATGTCCACAAAATCTTTGAACACTTCCAAGATNTGGACACACCCTGGCTCATACTCAGCTGCTGTCGACCAGCACCCCCAGCTCCTTTCCCACTGGGCACCTTTCCAGCCACTCTCCCCCAAGCCTGTAGTGCTGCCTGGCGTTGCTGTGACCCAGGGGCAGGACCCAGCTCTTAGCCTCATTGAAACTCATACAATTGGCCTCAACCCACTGATCCAGCCTGTCCAGATCCCTCTGTAGAACCTTCCCACCCTCCAGCAGACCAATGCTTGGACTCAACTTCCTGTCATCTGCAAACTTGCCTCACAAGGATGCACTCGATCCCCTTGTCCAGGTCCCCTCGTCAATAAGGATGTTAACCAAAGTTAGACCCGATACTGAGCCCTGGGGAACACCAGCCTGGGGAACATTTGAATAAGTCTAGTCCAAATATAGTGTTACTGATCTCAACTGGCAAGGTTTGTAGGCCTTTGATTATTCTCTTGCACTTTTTGTGTAAGGATCTGTGCTTCTGCTCAGATCAGTTGGCTAATTGCTGTTCTGGAGGCTGACAATGATTCCAGTTCATTGGGTTGCATACAACATATGAAGATACAGTTGACTTCTTTGTTATCACCTTATGGAATATCATGAGACATGCTTGTAGAAACCCATTTTTGTTTGTCATACCTAAAACCCTACAATCTGAGGATTTATGACATCCATTGACAGTTGACTTCTACCTTCATTATAAGAATGCAAATCTCTGCAAATCTATAAATTTCCTTTGTACAGGACATTTGCTTTTGAGTGGGATGGTTTACTCTTACAGAGAATCTTTTCCATTCAAGTGACTTGTCTTTTCAGGTTACATGCGCTTTGTTGCACATTCATAGTTTGCACTTTTTTCTTGTAAGCTCTATAAATTAGGCATTCCTGCTTGTCTACTCTGTAACATGAGATTTATAAGGCTGATTTTTGTCTTTGCCATGACATCGTAGTTTATTTACAATAGAAATATAGAAAGTTATTTCTTCAGATCGTATTTTTTTTCTGTGAAACTAATGTTTTTTGACTTTGATTTCCATATATTAAAATTTGACTGCTAAGCCAGCATTAGGTTGTCTTATCATATGATGAGCTACTGTATTTGAGTAGAAAATATTTGTTTGCTTCTTCTGCACGTGGAGTGTATGTTCTGTTTATATTTTATAGCACTTTTTTTCTCTTGAAATTTTTCTAGCATAGATCTTTTTATTGTTTTTTAGTGTCCTCAGTAGGTGTGAACAGAAAGCAGTTTCCTTACCCTGACAGGAGTATTGATGTTTCATTAAGTGTTTCGACTCCAGAACAAACCTGACATCTCCGTCTCTTTGCATGATGACTCCTAAGAAACCTCAGTTCAAAAAGTCCTCTAGTAAATATTATATTATTATATCGGCTTTCCTTATTATATGTTCTAATATGTACATGCTGGTAAATTCTTGCAGGTTATTCGGGTGAGGTCTTAACAAATTTCCTTTTCATTTAATTTTCTTTTTGTTATAATTAAAACATAATGAATTTTTAGGACAAGTTTTCTTGTTATTTAAAAAAAAAAAATCATATGTAAATCACTGAGTAGTTGAACCATCAGTCAGGGAAAAAACCCACTATAAATTATTAAATATTTTTAATGTCTTTCTTTTTCCATTTGAGATGCATTTATATTTCAAGAGCTACTTCCCTTTTAGGATATCTTTACAATTCCTAAAAACTAAATTAAATTCTGATTTATTAAATGGAAATTAAGAACTGGTGAATGATGGTAAATCAGTACTTTAGGACCCAGTTCAGCTAAGACAGAGCAGAGAGACAAGGCCACAGAAGTTTGTGGTTGTATCACACAAACCTTGTACATGATGTAGGCTGCTTCTTTTTCTGCCTCTCAGGTTCTGTGCCCACTCTCATCTTGATCAGCATTTTTTTGCTGTTCAATACAGAGCAGCAAATGAACCAGGCTTTTAACATCCCCTGAAATGGTTTTAGTCTATTATTTCAGACCAGGCAACTGTGCTCCATTAGGAAGCAGCTTTTAAATTAGGGATTGTTTAATGTTTTTTCTTCTAATTTTTTTAAGGCGTGCTCTACAGCTAGTCCTACCCCTATTTGCTCTTCTGTTTTGAAACTGGTGTCTGAGAATGTCTTCCAGGTGTATGTAACACCTTCTTGAATAGTACTAAGCCAGCAGTTTCAGTCTCTAAAAAGGACAAAGCATTTTGTTTATGTGTCTTTGTAACAGATAAATGGGATGTTTTCTGCAAGAATAAAACTGGTAATAACAGAAGATTTTGGAAAATGGCAGAATTTTGTTCAAAGCCCAGTGCTTAATGTTTTAAAAAACACATTATATACCTCCTTCACCTTTTCCGGCTTTTGTTTATACACCCACCTTTTTAAGCCTGGTCATTTTAATCTTGGGAAAGCTAATGGCCATTGAAAGGGCAGGAACTTTCCTGCTTCTTCAGTTCAGCTGCTCTTTCTCCACAAGCTGTTTTACCAGTATCAGCATTCACAAGGCTACACCCTGATCTGGGTAGCAACAGATCCAGCTCAGGAAGAATTTCCACTCATACCAGCACAAGGAGAAGCAGTGGGAGTCAACTACTTGGAAGATGAGGAAAGGTGATTGTCCTTTTTTGGAGTTTTGCTAGATAAAGAAGCACAATAATTTTAAGGGATGTCTTTTTAATAACATGTTGCTTTTGAAAGCATGTTAATTCAATACAGCCAGTGCTTGATACTAGCTACTTCCTTCCTTCATGTGATCCTTTGCACTTTGGGGTTTTTTTTGTTTCTGCAGACATTAGTGGAAATCACATGCTTCCTCTCGATCAAGAAAGAAAATTCTGTCTGTATTAAATTTTTGGTATCCTGTGTATTGTCATTTCCTTTTAATCACAAATGAGCCTGGTATAGTCTTCCTTTCACCTCCCTCCTTGCCCCATACTCATCTTAGCATTGAAATACTCCAGGAATTATTGAAGTTCTTGAGCCTTTAAGCTCCTCTGGTTGTGCACGGTATCCATTAGATTACCATCAGCAGCAATAATATTCAACCAAATGAATTCTGTACATGTCTGATTATCTATATGAAGTATATTCCAAGGACTTTGTACATAATTGACTAAGAAAGTATTTTGTGATCCTTGCCTGAAAATTTCTATATTTTAATGATGTGTTTTGATTTTGGGCTTTTGCACTCCTTAGCTTTCTCCTTGAGCATAAGTAGTCAAAAATTATGTTGATGGGGGTCAGCAAACACATTGCTGTCATTGCCCTTATTTTTTCGTCGTGTCAGTACAACTCATCAGTCCTTGCTTAAGTTTAGACTTTTAAATGCTTCTGAAAAACTAAACCCTGGTAGGCCAAGCTGTTCACTGTCTCACATCAGTCTTACACAGCTAGCAAGTCAAAAACACTTGATGCTGGTGTTTGTATACAGTGCAGCTTCATAATACATATATTTAATCTACTTAAAACCAGAGAACTTTTCTTCCTTCACCTGTTTTTATTTATTTTGAGTACAAAAAAGATGGACACATGCCTCTGTATACAGATCTGTTGTGCAGTTTACCTATATGTAAGTTCAATTTTAAATGCAATTCTTCCTCTACATGTTTTTCAATAGTGAAAGTGTTACAAAGACTGGATAAGCAATCAAGTCCAGATGCTTCTCTCTCTCTTTAAATAATCTTAAATTGTGGCCGGCAGGAGGATCAACAGTGGTGCTCTTATAGGCAAGTAAGCATATGGCAGATATTGAGGTGTTAAGACATCACTGTCTCAAAACATCATGGGCACAAATAATTGTTTCAAAGGGAGAGAAGTAGAATGACAGGTGTATCTACAATAGTGCCTTTATTTTCATATGGCATGCAGTGGTTTTTGTTTTCTTTCAGATAGGAGTTTCTACTTTTGAAACTATTCCCTTCTATCTCTTCTATTCTCAGTAAATCTTTTGGTTTAAAAAACTGAAAAAGACCCTTCACTAAATCCATGTGAATTTACACAAGCCATTTACAAATATAGACAAATGTTTCCTCCCTGTGTTGCTGCAATATATGTCTTTTTATCTTCCTGTGTCCCTTTTGGAAAAAATACAGCCTAAGGGCCTTAGAGACTCTAAATAAACCTGATGATCAAGGTGGGGTTTTTATCCTGACAGGGTGGAGAAATTACACCATAGCCCAGTCTTAGAAAATATCGGCAAGGAGATTGATTCCTCCCCTGTGTCCATGAGGGAACTATGTAAGTAGGAAGGAAGTGTGAGAATGCAGGCACAGTTTTCTGTCTGATGTTAGAAAAATTAGAATTCTGTAAATCTTAATTTCCTGGTAGGAGAGGGGTGCTGGCCACTGACAAATGCTGCTTCTTTCTTTTTTTGCCCCCCCCCATCTCCCCCTAACATCCCCAGAAATGAGCATTTGGGGCCTTCCTTACTCCATTTCTGTCCTTGAAGAATGAGGGGAGACGTCTGTCTAAAAAAGAGTGGAGGTCCTGGGGAAGAGAGGGGGTGACTAAGGACACTCTTGCAGTGCATACCCAGGAGTGCCAGAAACCTGACTACTTTGGGAACTCTGTAAGTTTTAAAGGCTGGGGTTTGTAGGCAGGCATCCAGATGCAGTTTGGCATGCTAGGTGTTTTTCACAAACACCGACATTATACAAATGCACGAAAACTACAACTCAGCAGGATGTTGTGATGGGCATTGTACAAACATAATATATGAATGAGTCTAAAATTATTGCAGTGAAAACTCCAAGAAAAAAACAGAGAAGTGCAGAAATTGGGTGTTTGTATAACCCATACCCCAAGCTGTAACACGCAGAACAAAGCAGCGGAAACCTTGCCGCTTTCCCTACTTGTTTAAAGAGCTGGTAATTTCTGGTTCTCCAGGGGAGCTGCACCCTGTATGTGCTTACTGTGAAACTTGGAACTGTCTACAGAAATGATTCAATTGAAGGTACCATTGCCAGGATTTGTCTCAAAATAGTGACATCGTGCATTCATTTTAATATAATAAAATACTTACACTACATTTTAATGCTCACTGTATTAGTACTGATTCAACTTTAACAGTTGTTGCTTCTATTGTGCTGCTACATTTTATTAAAATATTTATTAAAATACTTGTTAAAACATTTTGTTTAGTAACTTATCTGTCCAGTAATGCTATTTTTCTATATTTCAAATCCTCTGAGTAACAGGTTCTTTGTAAGTTCATGGTCTTGAAGTCAGTTTGTCCTCATCCATGAGATCGTAATAATTTAAGGATCCCTGCCACATTATTTGACTGACTTCTTTTCAGAATATAGATTTTTAATAGTGGACCAACCTTTGTTACAACTATGGTGTATCTATAGACTGTAGAAAAAAAGACAAATGTTCTCAGAACAGTCTGCTGTTTTGTTTAGTCTCTGCTTGTCCAATCTTGCCTGGTGAAAGCTTTTTTCTTTGAATTCTGTCAAACTTACTTTAATGTTGATGTTTATGGGAGTTAGACATCATGTGAATACTCTTTTTGATAAGAAAGTGTAAGGTCTTTTCTATTGTCATCTTTCAAAAGTAACTACTCTTATAAGTGCATGAGCAAGTTGCAGAAGTGCTGGATGCCAGAAGACTTGTGCCTCAGGGAGGATATCATCTGGAAGTAAACAAAATAGTGATGTGTTTCACCTGCTGGAAGATAGAATATTATTTTGTGTCTTTTCTGAGGAAGAAGTATAATTTCATTTCATATGTAATATCTTCAAGTATTTATGATTTTGTAGCAATAACTTGGAAAAGCAACTACAGTGATAGAATGTAGAGGTGTTATCCCTGAGTTTCATTGTTTTACCTTATGAGAACACTCATATATATATAATATTTGAATATCGAACAACTAGAAATTAAGATTTCAACATGACTTGTTCTGTGAGTGCAGCATATCTAGAACAGGATTTAAAACACAGCTTAAATGAGGGATATTTAAAGAATTGTACCCAAATTGAGATTACTTTTTTTCATTCAACAGGTAGTTAATGGCTCCTTTTCCAGTAATCGTTTCTTTGAGATCAAATATAGGCTAGAACAATTTTCCTAGCTCTCAGCTAAGGAAAGCTGTGCAAAATATCTATATTCCTAGAACCAATATCTCCTTAACAGGTCATCAGTGTCTTTCTGAATTTACAGTAGTCCTTAATGAAAAGTCATCTGTTGCCTCCCCACAAAATCTGTCAGTGTTTCTTTATATCTGCTGAGTTGCTTAGATCTCATTTATTTTTATAACAAACCAGACATGAAATGTATGGTCCAGTCCTTCATGTATGTTGTGTACTCTGCAGAAACAAAGGAGCCTGAAAGTGTCATAACTGTACCCATATAAAACTCAAACACAGCAAGTAGCTATGCTTCAAACTTAGCTTCAAACACAACAAGCAGCAAAGCCTTCAGAATACCAGTATTGTCCCCAAAAACCATTGTCAGTGAGTTAAAATCACTGGGAATCTCTGCAACAGCCTGCAGAGATTCATCAGGGTTGGTAGAAACCAAATTTTTCTTTCCTCCACTGAAATGCTGCTGACTTCACCAGATACAGGAAGCAAGATGAAGCAAACTGAAAGCACTTTCATCCTTCTAAGGCTTCTCTCTCCATTGTCATTGCTCTAGTTAAATAATAAAACACAGTATGCTGCTCTCTGAGTGGCAAAGTCTCGGTCATCCAGACACATTTCTGCTACTAGTATTATTTACTGCCATTCCACATCATTCCTATATATGTGGAGATTTTATCACTGTTGCAGATACCAGGAGCTCTGTTTGTATGTTTGGTGAAGCAGCCGCCTTTTTAACACTGGCCTTCTTAGGACTGAACTTCCTCTTGGGAGATGTTACCCAAGAATACCTGCACATTAATCACAAAAGAAAGCCCTTGCTTTCTAGTTTCATGGTACAAAATGAAGGTTTCTCAGAACTATATTCCATTTGGAAAGTGATGAAATGGATGAAAATATACCTCTCTTGTTAAAAACTAGCATTTATGACACATTTTTGACACCTACAGCTTACGTATGAAGGCTTATTAAATCTTTGACAGCAATAGTGTAATGTCAAGAATTTGAGGCAAATTTTCTGCAAATACAAGAGTGATTCTATGATTGTATGATTTTTATTCTAGGAGCCAGCTAAATATTTTACTGTTCATATACCTACAGGTTCATGAAGTAGAGCTATTTTAATACATGCCCTTTCATTTTGAGCAGCACAGAGTTTTCAGCAATATTCAATTTGGATTTTATTCAAATTTTTCAACAGTCTTTTTCATGATACTTTGGCTTGAAGACAAAGCAAAGTGTCTTCCTGAGAGCAAAAGGACTTCCTGAGAATAGAGATTCTATTACCCACATTGCTCTGTTCCTTAATATCAACAAATGATGAAGCTTATTATTTGTTTTCAGGGAACAAATGTAAATGGCTATGTTTTCAGCTACTTTAGAGATGGAGCATTTAGCTTAAAAGAGAGATTTCAATTTAAGTGTATGAACATGAATCTTGACTATCTACTAGATTACATATTTTTGTGGAAATGAAAAAAGTAATTTTAAAAAGTTGACAGAACATAACTAGACTTCAGAGTACAAGGGATTGTTTATCATCTTCTACTGCAAGAGAAGTATAATTTTTAGCTCAAGTCACAAGCCTTCAGATTATTTTTTTAAATTAGTGTACCAGAAAGGAGAAAGAAAAAAAAAAGAGTAACTTTTAATATATCACATAGCTGAACAAAAACTTTACGTGGTATTGAGCAAGAAGTTGTTTCTGGTCAAAGCAAGTGCTGGTCTCTTGATTATTCAAAGGTTCCACATTGCATGGAATAAATCATTATTGAACCAGGACTTAGACCTCTTCTTTGTAAATGTGAGTAGCCATCTGTGAATATGCCAGGAGCAGAGCTGATAGCAGAGAGAAAGGCAGACAGCTTCCATAACATCTGTGTACAATATCATACTGTGGCAATGACAATTTTGTGTAAACTGTACATTCCTGATTCCCTATTGGTCATTTTCCCTAACCCATATATTTCTTCCTCGTATATAAACCACTGCCACTATAGTAGGGAAGAATCCTGATTGCTGGAGTTGTTTGAATAGAAAGTAAGGGAAACATCCACTTTACTTGTATCCTGTATTACACATCTCTCTGTTGATTAAACTGAGGCAGAATTGCAGTGGAATTTTGTACAGTGGTACCTATTAATAATCCTCACAATTTAGTTAATTTATACTATTTACAACTAGTATTATCCCAACTAATGTCAACCAGACAGAATAATGATATTTTTACAATATTAAAACGTTGTAATACATTATCTCAGTGTTATTCAGGCTAAGAGCTTCATTTGCAAAATATCTAGTGTTTCCATTTCTGTTCTGCTCAATTTGTGTTCATACCTTCCATGAAGGTGGGAAGAAGGATAGGATTTTACAAGCAAAGCCAGACACAGTGTGCAGTACTATGAGCAGCTGCACTGAATCTAGGATATCTTGAGGTTTAGTGGAACCAAAAAAACTGCAGCTGTTAAGACAAATAACCAAACTTCTCACTGGAGCTGTTTCACTTTGTACACTTACTCATTTGCTGTGCTATGTTAGAGCAGCAGGAAAAATGTTTCAGTCAGGATGTTGAAATACAAAACCTGAGATCTCTTTATGACTTAGATGGGAAGTATCTTTGTTCTTCTGAATGATTCTTTTGTATATTAAAAAAAAAATTAATTACGTATGAAATCTGGGATCATCAAAATAAGGCAGCATGCAGTTCATAAGGAAAAAAAATCATTTCAGAAAGATGCTGAGGGAAGACTCAGGAAAGAAAAAGCTTTGGAATCCAAATGAAAGGTCTAAGCAGCATTTTTCTCTCTATCATGGGTACCAGGAAGAAGAATTAGATGCGCAAGTCAGTAGTGTGAAGAGAATATACTGAGCATTAGCTCTCTTCCATCTCTAAAAGTTCCAAGGAAAGCAAGGCTATAAGATGCTTTTAAAGTCTTTTTTTCTAAGCTTCATTGCTCCTTTATACTGGAAATTCTTGCTTCCCCCGCTGTCCCTTTTCTTTAACCCAAAACCTAGTGATGATTTACTTTTCCACAGAAATCAGTAGAAGTTTTAGAGAAGGTTAGGGCACTTTTTAAAAATTACTAGCACAGATATGTGGATGATGTTGTTCCTAATGAAAAAAACCCACAAACAGATATTTCAAAGACAGATAGAAACAAGAAAGCTATTTTAATTGTTCGTTTCATGAGTGAAAATTAAATCCAGAACCAGATGGAATTGAAGTGAACTGCTGAAGTAACCTTTATGTGAGTTGAAAGTGTATGCATCTTTTATGATCTCTCATAGCATGTAAAACATATAGCAGCCAGCAATACTGGAACACATCCCTCAGTCAGCCCACCTCGTTTCTGCTGATCTCACATATCTTAGGGCTTTTTGTGTTTTGTTCAGTTTTGTGGTTTTTGGGGTTTTTTGGCAAGACAGGCTGTGCTACATAAATATTGACATGTTTCATTCTCATTCTTTTATGGCATTCTAAATAAGACATACAAAGATACTGTGCATCTTATCAAAACTTTTCCTTTTCTCTCTCTCCCAAGGTCTTTCCTACAGAACCTTTCAGTGAGAGACGCTCTTACAAGTGCTCAGGCATTTGAAATATTGTTTGAATTATCAATTCCCATTTAATAAATGGAGTACTAAGCACTGATTGAGTTATAGGCCAGACTGTGTCTGGAAGGCTGCAGATTTTGGATGTAAATGTGTGTGAGATGGCTTGATACCTCGTTGCTGACTGGTGTCCTTAGAGGATTTTGCAGTAGTATTCTTCCCCTCTGACCAAATGCACATGCACTGGAGTAACATCCACTTCTCAACTACTGAAGGGATGCTGCCTTCCACGGGAACAGCTTTTCTTAGTTGCTCAGGGAGGTAAAGGACATTATCCTAGTTTTAAACTCCCTTTTGTCACTTTTGAAGAAACTGGTACCTTAACCACTGGGACACCGGTGTAGATTACAGCACAGTGTTAAATCACCCTGCAGTACAGGCTGAATACCCCTTGCACAGGATTTGAGGAGAGTGAAAGTACTGTGCATGTAATCTCCTTTTGTGCATCCGCAAGAGCTAGGCTCCGGTGGATTACCTCATATCTGATGTAGAGGAACCAGGGGATTGCTAAAGCTGCAGATAGCTGCTCATCAACAGCAGTTCTTGTATATATTTCTAGGAATGACTGTTCAATGTATAAAGGGTTGTTCCTAAAAGTCCTACATTTTCCTTTCTTTCATTTCCTAAACAATGTGGCACAGCTCTTTGTGAAGTGAATCATGCTAAAAGCTTGGAGCAGGCAGTTCTATAGTACAGATGTCCTAAACAGACTTGGGCGTAAAGAGGCTTAAGTTTGAGACCTCTTAACCTGTTGATATTAATCCTATGTGTTTAGTAAAGCTTCTCTGCTTGTGAGTACAGGTTGTGTTTTTGAAATTTTTCCTAAATATTGAAAGGTATTGTGAGTCTGAACATAGAAAGTGAGGTGCAAGTTGTTACGTGTTAAGGAATATAAGTGTAATGAAGCAAAAACATGTTCTAAACAACATCCTGTCTCTGACTAATGCTTCTACCTTTGTACAACTCTTCAAAATATCTTACAGAAGGTATAAATGGAAAAGTTTCAGCTTTACCCTGCATGGTAAATGTCTGGCATATTGCAGAAGCGTAATTATATGCACATATAGCAATCATGTCTAACAGAAGAGTGAATGGTACAATTATTTTTAATTATATCTAATCCTAACTCTTGTTTTCCATATTATATGGGAAAAAATCCTTTTGGTTAATTATAGTTACTTTTTACTGGATTTAAGCTTCACTTAATACCTCAGTGGTTTTTTCAGTTTTCACTTATGATTTGTGATCTTCATGAGCATATATCTTAATCTTTTCTTCAATACAGGTAGTTGAGGTGCTCACTCTCATACACAATATGTCTTTTCCATACTTAGTTCAGCTGTATCACAACTGGGAGTTTTTTGCAAACAGTAAAAACTCCAAATGAAACTGAGCAAGCCACCTGTGTTTAATCTGCCTCCTTAAATTCGACCTTCACTATCCATCCAACATGACTTCTTTTCTTTATAGATTTGACTAAACTTCTCATGCATGTTTATCAGAGTAATTAGGATTTCTTATAAAACTAGTTGGCTGCTTTTTTTCCTTTTTTTTTCTTTTTTAATGGGGGAGGTTTTTACTTTAGCTGTAGCTGTGTTTTGGTTATGATGCAAATTTGTTTCAGACGCAGTTCAATAATTTTACTGTCTAACTGAAGGTAGGATTCAAGTCATCCCTTGTTAAGGTGAGCAGGTTAATTTTGAATAAGTGTTGTGTATAAAAATTTTCTCTATGCATTATTGCTTCTGCATGGGAGGTTTTAGAGTCAGATTCGCAAAGTTCTTGCAACGGGGTTGGAAAAAGCAGTGGAAAAATTTATGATTGTTTCTCACATATAAATTGTTTATTCATATTTACTTGTAAAATGGGTGCACTTCTTTTCTCTCCTCTAGTGCAGGTCCTCATCAGAAGTAGTGGTGAGAGACTTCCTGTCTTTGGAACACAGGAGTCAAGTGTTTTCCTGCCTCCTCTGCCTGCCAGGGCAGCAGCATCTGCATTATTTCCCTGAGCTCTCTACCAGCAGCTCATACTCCAATTTCATAGTGCAGTCAACAGCCTTCTGCTCCTCAGGGAGTGCAGCCCTGGCAGTGCAGGCTGCTCAGAAGAGATATGCATGTGTCTCTGTCCTGTCCCCAGCTGGCCCTTGGAGCCCCACTGCTGGCTGCCAGAGCAACAGGCAGCCAGAGGCTGCCAGCACAGCTGCCCTCTGTTCCCAGGAGACCCCCTTCTGCTGGGACTCCTCAGTGAATCTCTCTTGCCTACATTGTTAATCAGGATCCAATTTTGTCATAACATTCGCTCTCCCCCTGCTTTAGGAAGAAAAAACCCACAAAAATCCAACTGTGTGTGTGCAACATTGCAGATGTTATTTGGGCTCAATATTCAGATAACATCAGTGTTTCTGTTTTGTTTATCTTCTGCCAGGGTAGCCCATGAGGACATTAGCAGAGACGGTGCTGGAGACACAGCTCCTGAGCCTGTCACTTTCTGTGTCAGTGGAAGCTGCACTGAAGAGACTTGTCAGAAGAGAGCTAGCTCTGTGAATTAGTTTGTAACAGTTGGCCGCTTCGGAAAAAGGGAATTTTCTTCATTGCCAGATCCCACCTCATCAATATTGTATTGCTTTCACTCTCTCTGAGAAGCCAGAGTAGGCATAGTACATCTCTACCCATTTGCACAATACATCAGAGAGTTTTAATGTCATTATACTGCCTAGAATGGAAGTTGCATTAAAAACGCTTTAGGAATTGGGTTTCCTGCATCTTTTTAACGTTATTGCCCTGGAAGGAATGATTGGAATTAGTAACAGATAGCATTAGGGGCAAAGCAAGAATTAATTTGCTTCTTTCACCAGAAATAAATTAAAGGGGTCTTGTGACTGAAAGAAGTGCCACATGCAATGGAAAAGCTTACAGAATTTAAGTAGTTCTCAATTATATTTGAATACTTGGGTTTAGTTCAACTATATTTCCTATATGAATAAAGGAATAGTCTTTTACCCATAATTTAGATATATATTTTATTTGCTGTGTCTGGCAATGTCTTTTTATGTGGAGATAGAGCACATATTTAACATCTTGTTTCACATCTGTACCAGGACAGAGAGCAGATCTGGTGCCTCCATGGATTACTAGTTTTTGTGACGGGAGAAATGGAGATAATGAATTTGGAGGATCCGGATTTCTTCTATAATTTGCTGTAATGGCCCCTTCCAAAACCGCTGTGCTTCATTGCAGGAAGTAGGAGGCAATGACCTCTAGAAGTAGAAGGAAAATCAAAGCTGAAAATCAAAGCCCTAAGAGATTATTCAGATTCTCTGTCTTTACTAACTAAGCAGCAGTTCATGTAATCTATCTGAAATATTTCTGTCTTAAATAGTACACTAGGGAAGAGTGGATGTTTGTATAGTATTCTCAATCCTGCCACAGACTGAAAACAAAGAGGAGAAAAAAATTCACTCTTTGTCCACCCATTTACACTTTTGGGTCTGGGATTTCTTGTTGTTGTTTTGTTTAGTTGGATTTTTTGCTGGTTTTGGTGGTTTGTTGTTTGGTTAGGTTTGTTTGGTTTTTTTACTGCAATGTATTTGCTTATGTTTAAATATAGGGAACTATGCCTGTCATGCCAAACCTGAAAACTGTCAGATTCAGCTTGCACTTCCTTTGTGATTGCTTCAAAGCATGCTCTTCTCCCTCTAAACAGGCTACCTGAAAGCGTTCTTGCCTGCTTCTTGATTCTTTACAAAACTTAGTACTCTCACCAAGACAAGGAAGGTACTCGTTAGTCCTTAGAAATATGTGAAAGAAAACACATACTCCAATAAATACAGCTACAACTTAAATGTAATTAAGTACAACTGGGAAATACAGTAAATGATTCTAACCAAATTCATATTTGCAACATGTCTTGCACAAGGAAACAAACTATTTTTGCATTTATAGTTTATGCTTATTCTGACGTGTGGATCATCTCATGGCAGATAACTTTCAAGCCTTTCCCCTTTAAGACAAAGCAAAATACTGAACAGAAATAGTGCTACCACCTCAGAGTCCAATGTATTTTTTGCACAGAAGTCTCCACATTGATTGCTTTCATGTGCTGGTCTAGCCAATTGTATTAGTTTTCTCCACAGATTTTTGCCTTTGGGGATATTGGTTTTTTTTCCCCAGGAAGTAAAAACCTGTATTTCTTATGGTCAGTGCTGGTCTGAAACCACCTGGTAGGCTAAGCCAGACTCACACACTGACTGTGCACTACTCTCAGCCTTACTGGTGTTGCTGAATCTATGCTCAATTGTGCCATGCATGGATTTCAAACTGTCTAGTGATAAAAACCCCGAATGTCAAGACATGTAGAAGGTCTTCTCCCTTATCAGTTACTAGGGGTATTTGGAGAAGTGCACCGATATTTGAATTGCTGCCTTCTTCCAGGGCCACAGACTTCTTTCTTTTCTTCTGTCTGGATGCATGTGTGTGAGGAACTTAATGTCTTGAGCTTAATGAGAGAGAAGTTCTTCATTGTTGTAGGTATCTGGGGCTCATCTGGTCCAGCTTCCTGTAAGCAAAACAAATTTCAAAATAAGGTCAGATTGCTCAGCTGAGTTGTGAGAACCTTCAAGGAGGTACTGCTTGGGCAGTCTGTTCTCATGTTGATGACCCCAACAGGATATTTTACCTTTGTGCATTAGGAATTGTGCTTATTGCTACTTGTGACCACTGCCTCTTGTCCTTTCACTGTGCCTCTAAGCAAGCTCTGACAGTCTTTTCTACAAGTTTCTTTTTGTTGTGGAGCAGATGAGTTACCTCTTTAGTAACCTTCTTTAGTCTGCATAAACCAATGTCCTTATCTGCTCCTAATATGTCATATGTTCCTGTACTGGGCTATTCATGTCCTGCCTAATACTGAAGTTAACTTCCATGAAGCAGATTAATGTGAGTATTGCATATCAAGATTCCTTGTTATTACTGATTTAGCTAACCATATTGTGACACAGGAACAACATTTATGTAGCTAGTAATTACAATTCAGATTCTAAAATGAAAAAAACCCTGGCCCTTTTGTTTTCTTAATTTTCCTCACAGTTTTCAGCTTGTATCCTCTTACGCATAGTTGCCTTATGCATAGCCTTATGCATAGTTGCATTTACCATGTCTGACCATCCAGCTCCATCAAGTCTATGACCATACCATTCAGTTTTGTTCTGCCTACGATGCTTATGTCACCTAAATTCCCCCCAGAATCAGGCTGAATGGCTGAACCAGACAAAAGGCTTGAGTAGCTTTTGTGGACCAGCATCCCCTAAGGCTGCTTCTTTTGAGCACAGGAGTTTGGGTATTGGCAGAGCATTCTGTGTCAGTTTATTGGTACAACTGCCATTAGATGACAGAATTCCTTATGGTTTTCATGATGAGCCAGTGGCAAATCTGCCTAAGACAATAACCTTGTTCATCTTTGAATTACACATGCAGTCTCCCAGGGAAGTGTGTTAACTGTTATTAGAGCAGATCCTGAGAGTTCTGTACAGAATTCCACAAGATCCTATATGCAACTTTATTCAGCTGACTTTGAATTCAGACAAAGGAAATCATGCCAAAAGTACCATCCTGAGTTTTAAATTTGCATCAGTTTGTAGGCTGTATGGAAGGAAAACGTTCTTTCTTCTGTGGATTCCATCATTTTCCCAGGTCACAGACACTCTAATAAGGTAGCCACAAATAAAACATTTTATTATTAGATTGTCATTTTTAGCACTGAGAAGAACAAAAACAGAAAGGCCAAGAATAATAGATTCTGTCTCAAAATCAGTTTGGAGCGTTGCAGAACTTTTTTCATCAGACGGGCTCTTGACAGCCACTTCCTGTTTTATCTCCTCTCTTATAGTACTTCTAAATCAGTTTTAAACAAAGTTAATAGTCTTTGAATGTGGTGTTGGGTGTATGCAAGTTCTGTGATATAGAAAATGCGATATTTCTGTCTGAGTGTATGTATGGAAACAATATATATAAAAAACATTGAAACAAGCAGACCTGCATTAGTTGCTGCAAATAGAACATAGCAAAGTACTAAACAGAAGTTTCTTGCTTTCCTTGTCTTTTCCTTACATCCCATGACCCACAGAGCTGGAGAAGTCACTTATCACAGTGTGTACCAACACAAGACACCATGGTTTGGCTGTTTGTCTAATCTGTCAGTAGCTCTCTCATGTTAGTGCATACACAGATCTGTTGATCACTTGGGTCATAATCACAGTCCCAATAAGAACTGCTGAATTCATTATTCTACCTATAAAGAAAAATCCCAAGGTTTTGGAGTTTGGAGATTTCTCCCACTAGATTCAACTCTCAAGGATGACTTAATTGCCTATGCAAAATTTATGACAGCAGAAATTAATTTCCATGTCTGTGCCTCACAGTGATCCTATTCCTTCTTGTGTTTGCAAAATGTGGGAGAAAAACAAAAAAAGGAATTTTTCCACATTGGCTGGCCACATGACCTTTGCCTGATTTTTTTCATTCTTAAAAATGGTGCTTTTATGGTAAAAAAAAAAAGCGGAGCAGAAAGAGTTGAACTGTGCCTAAGTTGCTTTTGAGTTGAATTGGTCTGGCTCAATAGACCTAATGCAGCTGAAAACAAAGCATTTCCCTGTTCTAAGCAAGAGCTTAAATATGAACTGGAAATAACACAATAAAGAACTGAAAGAAAAAACTCAAAGTTGTTCTTCTAATGAACATTACAGCTAAATCCTACTTTTTTCTATTATGCTATTTAAAACCAGAGGGAAAAACATTTCCTTTAATAGATAACTACTTTCCGGTAGTGGATCTGCAAAACATATATTGCTTTTTTGCTAAGCATGAACAATGTTGCATAAGGCATAAAAGCAGTCTGTGCCTCAAAGAATATTTTAATCTAACAACACAGATGTTGAGTAGGCAAAACATGCCGGAGTCCCCAGCAGTTGATAATTGGTATTTTTCATGAAATTTCTAATTAATGCAATTTATTCACTGTTTCTGGGCTGAGTTGAAAAGGTCTTGACTAAATACTTACTGAGACAAGAGTCCATTTAATGCGTTGTATGAAAATATACTTAATATGAGAAGTGTCTAGTGGGGCTTCATCTGGCATCATCAGATCAATGAGTGACTAAACTACTTCTTTGAAATTACTTGCTTTACTGAAAATACTAAGTAATTCTTTGTGCATGAAGAGGGAATATTTCCTACTGCAAACAGAAAGTGGTATTGAATGTGTTATAAATTTCAACAGTCCCTTCTTGCTATGATTTTCTCTTACGTATCTGCACTGCATAGGACTAACAATGCTATTTGAAGTCGAGGAGACTGCCTGTTGGTTTCCTGTAGATACTGATGTTTGGAATACTAATCCAGAATAGAATCTGTCTATCTGCCTTGAAAATCTAGGCTTTGTTAGGCAGGCCTAACAAAATGTGAAACCCTTGCAGCTGCAGTCAAGGGAAAGGTATGTTTTAAGTAGCAAAGCTCTCTCTGTGATGCCAAGTGTTCTAAAAACAAAAATCCAAACAACCCTGTAGTGTTTGCTCTTTTGGGTGCCCAGAATAAAATGCATGTTGGCATGAATCAGTCTCTGGCAGACAGATCATGCAACTGCTGATTTCACAAGTCTTGTGAAAATTGATTATCTGTGAAGGTCTCACACAACAGCCCAAGAGAGTTGCAAAAAATCACTAGCATAGACTGTTTCTCATTTATAGTCTTATGCAAGACAGAAGAGAATGGATATCTACTTATTTCCATAAACAGTTCTTGTGCGTATTACTGAGAAATAGCTGTGTGCTAGAAGGCTGAATTTTCCTGTAACTGGAACTTGCTGATAGTTATTTTTTAAAATTCCATTACAGTTTCTTGATGGAAAGTTATTCACTGCATTTTCCTACTGATGTATGAAAAACTGTCTTTGGCTGTAGGTGTAGAATTGTCTTCTGACTTTCTCACTTGAAAAATTGTAGAATTCTAAGAATTAGGAGTAGGAGAAGTAGCTTCAGAAGGATAATGAAAACCACCAGCAAGTGGTGGCTGGCAGGGATGGGGCAGACCCATGCGCTCGTGAGGTACTGTCAGCGCAGCTTCCCCATGCTTGAGCTGAGAGCGTGGGATGGTGGAGCTGGGACCTGGATTACTGCTTCAGATTTAAAAAAATAAATCAAAAAAAAAAAAAAAAAAAAAAAAAAAGGAAAAAAATTTTTANAAAATAAATAACAATAGTACCAGGAAGTTGGATTGAGTGTATCCTTCTCACCAAGACAAAGAAAATATTTTTTCACATATATGTGAGTGCTATTCTGGGTTCACACCTTGCTCTCCTAGACCAGATTCATGCCACAGTGAAACTGCTGCAATATTGGGAAAGCTTGAGTTTCATTCAGCATGAAAGAGGCATCGCTGTGTCAGGACAAACTCATGAGTGATTGGCATTGAGGGGGATGATAAACATGTGCATAAGGCTTGTTCTGAATGCATGAGACTTGATGGATCTGGTATTGGTCAGTGGATTTTATAATGTAATACAGGAGTTCACCCAGAGGACAAGTAAATTCTTTAGTTTGAGTAGTGGAAACTCAGTCTCCTTAGGCCATGCCAAAATACTTTCCTTCTTAGTGTGGGAAAGGGGAAAGTGCTTAATATGCTAATGATGTGTACTTTTTTCTACTTTTTTTTGGCTCTTTTTGTGGCTTTTTATTATGAAGGTGATGGCAGTAATCAGTTTTTCCTTCGAGGAGAATACTGCTTTTCATGGCTCTTTATTTGGTATTTTTTATCAGGAGAAGTGGAGCTCTAAAGAAAACAATCCATGATGTTTTTTTTTCCTTCCTGAAGTTATAAGATACTATCCTTCAGAAATAACAAAGTATCTTCTAAAACTTACATTTTGAATAGGAAATATCTTGTACTTAAACATTTTGTAGTTTAGTCAGAGGGAGTTAAAAGTACTTTGCTTTATGTAAAGCCATTCTTTTTTACATTCTTGATAGGATTAAAATCATCTGTAAGCAGGAGAAATTAATTAGATTTTATTTTAGCACCATGTTAAGCCAGTGCTTGTGAATCAAAATCTTTATATACACTCTGATCCCACTTCTTTTCCAGTTCTGTTTTCATGTCTTCTACTAGTATCAAATTTAAAAAACCCAAATCAATATAGCCCATTTAGAGGCTGGCAGTGAAATCTAGTTCACTAAATACAAATGTATCCATGTGTAGAAACAGCAAATGTGTTTATATCTCCTCCCATAGCCTATGCATTCATTCCTGAATCCAGGTTAGCAGTTTAGTTCATGTCACATCTGAGTTTCTTAGATTTTAGCACACTGAGGAGCTTTCTGATGGTATGTTTATAGCTTTCTCATTTTCTCAACTGGTAGGTGTATAATAATTCTGTAAAATAAAACTTCATGGTACCAGCCACAACCATTAAGTTCTCAAATAGAAACATATGGCAAATCCCATCTTGTGCTCAGTCAGGAGATGGGAGGTAAGACTGTTGGCAAATAGAAGGTAGCACATATGCACGTGATTTTTTTTTATGATAGACAGTTATCAAACACAAAGTTTGGCTTCATTTAGAGGCACACAAGGAGTATTTAGCACTCCAACTCTCTTTACTTCAATGAGGTAGTATTTTTATGTGGAGAAGATGAGATGTCTTCAAGTTGACACACAATTTAACATAAAGGTGTGATCCAGTGCAGAAGTTAAATGTAAAGTTTGAGGCTGATGCCTCAGTGGATCATGCTTGTGTCTGAGTAATCTGCTTGACACCACAACACATGCATAAGCAAACAAGTTTTACAGCCAGTTTTAAATAATTCTAATGTTTTCTGTAGATATGTCTGTGTATCTCATGATCAAATCTGTAAGGACACAGAAATGGGACGCGTGCCTTGGAATGCTTGGTTTGACTGGTAGCAGTGGCTTTTCATGTTGTCCACTTGCTGGGATCCTGTCGAAGCTAGAAAACACAGATGAAGTCAGTAACCACACTATTTATGGCAGTACCCTGCAGCTTCTACTCTTTCTTCTTTATTGATGATAAGGAGTTTATCCTACTTTTCTTTGGCTTGTTTTATTGTTGTTGGGTTTTTTTGTGTCTATTTGTTTGGTTTGGGTTTGGCGGGGGGGGGGGGGGGGTGTTTGTTGTTATTGTTGCTTCCAGTGTTGAATTGGCAAGCAAATCTCATTGCCCAGGAATTTGAAAATTCAAACTGACAAAATTTACATATATTCTCCATGGAAACTTGCCATTATAGGAAATCTCTGCTGTTCTATGAGAAAGAAAAACAATGTTTTGGCTGATTTTAGGAAAAACAAGCTGGTCAAACTATTAGTGATAAACAGACCATTCAACCAATTTGGACTTTTGTGTACATATATTTTTATAGGTAAGGTCATTAGGTGCATGTATCAAGTGCAGTGACTGTACCAGGGCAGATAATATCAGCCAGGAGACTGCTTACTAATGTTGCATAGGAAATGATCCTTTTAGACACATGCTAGGATTTCTGTACTTGGAGAGAAGAGAAAGTAAATAAACAGGAAATGGAGAAGTTTAAACTATGGAGCCTTTCATTCACAGAAGACCGATCTGAATAGGATATATCAATATTTTCATTTCAGAGCCACCTTTGAGACATCGCTGTCATAAAAAGTAGTGCTGGTAGTATTTTAGAAGGAAATTTAAATAGAATTTTCTGTAGAAGTGAGACCTACAAAGTAACAGAATTATGTGTTTGGTGTTTCTGTATGTTAGGTCTGTAACAAAAAGAGTAGTTAGTTCCACCTGTTTTCCTTAACCTCTGTCTTCCTGCCCATTTTTCGTGGTTCTAGTTCCAATGAGTTTCGTCACTTACCCTAGAGAAGGTTTCACGTTAACTGGGAGTGTTTAACCCAGTCATTACCACCACTGAATAGTACTTGCAGGCTTAGTCGTATTTTAGTCCACGATTAATTGCTTACAGCAAACATACTGCTCAGTGTGTTTGCTGTAAGCAGGAAGTAGGAGAAGACACCAAATGCTGAAGGACAACGCTGACTATTTGGGAAGCAAGGTGAAGCTATTATTAGAGTTTTGTCTTTATATGTGGTACATCTCTTGATTCTCCTAAATGAACTGTGAGCTTTTGACACAAAGAAAACTATTATGGAGTTGTGGCTTCATATCCCTTCATTTTGCTTGTTGATAATAAGTCTCTTCTTGCATGGAGAGGGCAGTAAGTGGGAAGATCTATGATTCTAACAGACTAATAATTTTGAATTCAGTTTTACTGTAAGTGGCTGCAATACTCTCAAAAGCCTTTTCCATTTTGCAATACTGAGAGAAAGCAAGAGGAAGAAGTCGCCTTCATGTACATTTTCCAAGGACAGATCAGGCCCCATGATGAGTGGTTCCCGTGTCAGCTGCTTGGCGTGTGGATTTGCGATGCCCACAGATGCATGCAGAATAGGGTTCCTTGCCCAAGGGAAGAGTTAGAAGTCGGGTTTAATGAGAAGACAAGGCAGACCACACTGATCAGGAGTAGTCCACCTCCGATAAATGTCCTGACCACACCTCTTTGTGCATGAGTGGTCTTTTTCACCCCCTTGTTTTTTGCATGCTCTTTTGGCTCTCCTCCATGCTTATTTCCCCCCATCCAACATGGTCCCTCCTGGTTCTTCTGCTGAACATCCCATAATTAACCTTTTACAAGCCCAAAATGTTCTTCTGAACATGAAATCCCATGGCTTTCCTGGCCACAGCCCCACAAGGCGATGTGAGGATGCAGTGACAATGGATCTGAGGATTGTTGGTGGGGCAGGCTGCTCTCCTGCTCTCATGTGAGGAGCCCAGTCAGGGGGGTTCATCAGGGATCCCCACCTGCTTTTCCCTTGTCTTCTTTGTGTTTATGGAGAACAGCTACAGAAACAAAATTTGGATTCTTTAGAAAAAGTCTGTTCCATTGAAAACACAGTTAAATAATGGATTACTAGCATGCAAGGTGCTCTAAAATATGTGAGAACTAGGGCTTGAGGCAGAGAGCAATGTGGTTTTTTGATCCTGCAAGGGCTGACTCCTGCTTAGAGACCACCTGCAGCTGATTCACCATCCAAGACCCTCCTGAAACAGAGGGCCCAAACTTAAGAGGAAATCACTCCAAGAAATTTTCTCTGAGTTCTCCCACAAGGTCCAGTAAGTAAGGTAAATCTCAAAATCCCAAAATTTCTGCATTGGCAGTGTGACCATTAGGTTTTCAACAAAATTTTGTGAAATGACTGAATTGAATATGATAGAGATTTTGATTTTCAATAGTCAAATGAATTTTTGATGAGCACCAGATCTAAAAAAAAAAAAAAACAAAAACAAAAAACCCAAACCATTGGAATTATTTCATGAAATATTATATTTCTAGTTGTAAATATTTACCTTTGCTAAAAGTGGGATTCTCTGCTGTCTGAAAATGCATGTTACTTTTAGGAAAGTACAGTAATAGTCATAGTACTGACAAGAGTACTGAAAGAGTCCTGAAAAGTACTTCTGCAGTAGATTTAGTAGGGTAGTTTTTGGTTAGACATAAGCAGGGTTTTGTTGTGTGGATGGTGAGGCACTGGCACAGGTTGCCAAGAGAAATCGTGAATGCCCCATTCCTGGAAGTGTTCAAGGCCAGGTTGGATGGGGCTTTGAGAAGCCTGACCTTAGGGAAAGGTTGCACTTGGCAGGGAGGTTGGAGTCAGAGGATCTCCAAGGTTCCTTTCAACCCAAACCCTTCTGTAATCCTCTACTATAATACAGTATACTACCATAGTATTATAAAAATTACATTTATTTCCTAGGTTATGTAGGTATTGGTGACAATATTTTCACAGTGCTTCTCAGCTACAGATCTGCTGTTTTATTAGTTCTTAACATCTCCAAGAGATAAAAAAGAGTGGTTTCATTTTAGAAATGATTTGCAGATTGGTAAACTGGGGCAAAGTCCAGGAAGATCTAAATACAATTATTCAGTAATTTGCTGGCAGAGCAGTAGTTTCAACCTTCAGTCATTGCTCTGAAGGTTCAGCCATGCTGCAATTTAGACACAATGACAGAAATACCCAGGACTTCCTTTTGCCAGAAACACAGCTAATGTAACAAGGTTTAAGTCAAGAGTGACATCCAGTGGTCAGACCCATTTTATTTCCAACTTTCCAATCCTTTGGGCACGCAGCAATAACCCAAGTATAGACTAGACTAATTTAGCCTGGGTTTTTTTTCTCAGGATCTTCTGTGGAAAAACAGATCTTGAAAAATATGTGTTGCTCAAAAAACTGTTCAGTGTCTATGAAACCATTTTGGCATCAGGACTACTTTGAAATTCCTTGGTTGCAATTAATTGCTTTATGTCTCTGCCGATTATAATTTATAGATTGTATTTTTGGATTGATGATCAAAGCCTCACGGGGCTAAGATCCTCTTATTGGCTGTCTCAGACCTGCTGAAAGCTTGCAGAATGAGATGTGTAAGTGTGTGTGCACATCTTTATATGCATATTCTAGTAGTGATCGTCAACGCTTTGCTCTTTCCATTTTATTATACGCCTTAGGAGCAAAAATTCCCCTAAGGGGTACTGAAACATGACCACATATGTCCACAATAAATCCACTCTGCTTTGAGCATCGTGTCTAAACTCTTTCAGGAGTGTCTCATGGAATGGCCATCCATAAAGACAGAGTAGAAACATAGTTCTGCCAAATAGGCTATTTATTCCTTTAAATGTCATTAAATATTACTTTCTTTTAATCAGATCTAGTCATTGCCATGTGTATTTCCTAAGATCTCAGTGGTTTTTCTCTTATCAAAAGGAACAAATCTCTACAGATCACATATGTAGCAAAACCTGCTTATCAAAAAATGATAAAATCAGGCAAAGTCAGGAAAAACGGGGGAATGCAGGGGGAACAGGACTTACAATTAATGCTGTGTTACACATGGATAATAATCTGGGATCTTTTGGGAGTAAACTGATGACTGAAAATGTACATGGTAAGAGAGGAAACTTATAGAAATGAAAAATAGGAACTCTGGTATGTTTAGAACAAGAGAAAAGGTGATATTATCTCTGTCAATGAAAAATCACCAACCTGTGTATTCTCAATATGACAGTTACATTTCCTGCCTTTTTATTCTTTGTCCCACAGTCACTAATTAATGTGTAAATTACTGGCTGTTACCAGGCTGACCCTTCAAACTCAACTGATAGGTATTCCTGTTTAAGAAACTCTTTGTCAAATTTATAGTTCACTTTGTATCAGTTAACAGTAACCAGTTAACATGGGTCAATTAACTAGGTCTGGACTAAAAGATAACTGAATCAAATTATTTAAATAAGCTATTTTATTTTAGCAACTAAGTGTGTGGTCTGAAATAAAATTACATTTTAGAGAGGTGACATATGAATTTATTTTAAGACAAGAGGTATTTCTGTTCAAGACATTACTTTCCTAAAAGTCTACTGGTTTAATTAGGTGTATAGAAAAGCATTCTTCTAGGCAAGACTAGCAGATAAATATTATAAATTTAATTTTTACTGCAGCAGTGGAATCAAATTTCATATAAACAGAAGTCTAAGCTTGGACATCCATGTTTCTAATGTATCTAAATTCATATTCAGACTGTGCAGTTAAGGTATTTGTTTCATTTATTTTTTGTTTCCTACAGTTCTATGGGGTTGTCACACTTTTTCCCCCCCCAATTTAATTTACAGGAATTTTTTTTTTGTTATCTTCAGAACATCTGGAGGGTCAATTTTCTTTTCCTGTTTTCAGGCAAGCTGCCTATTTAGCAAGGCAAGCAATGGGTATTGCAAATTAATTTTGAATATTAAATTTGTGTATCTGTTGGTTTATTACCTTCTGGGCTGGTAAAATGGTCCATGATAGTTATAACAAAAATTATTGCCTTGTGTATGGGTGCATTAAAATAATAGGTCCATATTTCTAGGCATGCTTTACCAGTTATTTCCTCTTACCTGTATGTCTAGAAAAATCAATGCCCTTATTTTTGGAAGGAGCTAATGCCCTCAGGAAAGTACAAAAAACAATTTTAGTCTGGTGGTTTTGTCATACAGAAAATTAAAAAACATCACATGGTAAGCACTGATTATTATTTCTGACTGCAAGCCCTAAGTAATCTTCCAAACTAAAATTTTTTTCTCATTGCATTTTGTGGCAAAATAGTCATGTTTCATTTAAGGCAGTAAAAATGTAAGCCCAATAATTGCAATGACAGAAATGTAGCGTTGCATGCAATATTCTGTGTTCATAGAGAACCTTTTATTCTGAAAAATGTCAGTGCACTTTCCACACTAAGTATGTACTAAGGCCATATTCATCACTGGAAGGGGAAAATACCATCATCTGTCATTACTAGCACAAATCAAAAGTCAACTTGCTAAAGCTATGCAAAACATGTAGGATCATATCACTGAGGGTGATGACACAAAATTACATTGTATGGCATGTTGCATTGCCAAGGGAGTGATGTTTGACTTAGGAGTGCTAAGTAAATGAAATGTAAGTAAATAAATAGAAATATAATAGACATTTTAATGCTTGGGATGAGTAGACATAGGATTTCATGGTGAGACTAATAATTTCGTGATTAATGTAAGCAAAGACATTAGTTATGCACAATGTGAACTCAACATTCTTTGGGCAGAATATTATGCACTGAAAAACAGTGGGATATATTCAAAGCCTTCCCTTCTAGAACTGGCATTGTCTTTCACCATCAATTAGAGAGGCTTAAAAATTCCAACTGAAACATAGGTAAATAATTGCACCTCCCTGGTGAGCAAGTTGTTATCGTTTCCAGTGCCAAAAACAGCAATGCAGGCAAAGCTTGAATTTAAATATATCCCTTTCTTCACTTGATATGTGCAAAGCCAAGTACAGAAGGCAAAGTGTAACTGCATGGACATGCAAATTTTCCCTTTGTGCAGCTGGAACTCCTCAGGTTCAACATTCCTGTTTTTCCTTTAAGCCTCAAAAGGATAAAACATTGCCCTCCCTTTCGGCTTATTCACTCCCTCACTAGGTCCATCTTTGCCTGCCTGAAGTCCTCATGTAACAGTCTCCTCCAGCACATTTCTAGTAAGGTTAACCTTATAGTTGATTTTACTTCTCAAGTGACTTTCTAATATCACTTCAGCTTCCATAACCACACTCCAGTGGCTTTACAGAAGTAGCTGTGATACTGCTTCCTTTTCTTCATTATTCATCTGAAGTGGTTTGGGTTGTGTTTGTGGGAGTGTGGCGTGTAGAGATGCTGGTTTCTTATGGCTCAAATCACTTAAGTCATGAGCTTATATAAAAGTGGAGGAGGAGTAAAGGGACAATTGTGTGTTGGGTAAAGCTTAAATTGTACAACCAGCAGCCTCCTGCATAATGCATGGGAACTGTCAGGATGGGATCCTTCAGTGGACTCTGTGGAACTGGGACTCTGCTCTGTATTTGCATGCAATATTTGCATGCATTGCATGCTGCAGTAGAGATTTAAGATGGAGAGGTAAAACAATCACTCATTTATTAGGACCATAATGAAATCCTGTTATCATCTAGCTATATTAGGTTTGCGCGGCAGGATTTTCGTAGCGGGGAGCTGGTGGAGTGGCTGCTGTGAGAGGATGCTAGAAGCTTTCCCCATATGCCCTAGAGTCAGTGCCAACTGGCTTCAAGACAGACCCACCACTGGCCAAGGCAGAGCCCATCAAGGATAGTGGTAGCGATGCCTTGAACTGGCTACCTGGAAACAGAAGCTAGACAAGAATAAGAGAAAAAAATAGGTATTTATTTGAAGGGCTTTCAAAGGTACACCCTGGGCAGTCAAAATCCTCCGAGGGGCTCTGCCCAAGATGGACTCTGGGTCACGGGTTCTTCACACTTTTATAAGGTTGGTCCATTTGTATATCAGGGTTAATTCTCCAATTATAATTTCAGTTAATGATGTAATTACCCCAAGTTTGCTCCTTCTCTCAAGGCTTTAGCTTACACATTTTGGGGCCTGGGACAGCAAGGTGTCCTTGAAGTGCAAACCTAGAGAGGGTTTGTTACATCTAACCAGCACGAGAGAACAGCAGCTAACAGGCCACGTGAAACTTCAGACTTACACACTGGGCTGTAAAGGATTTGAAAAATATAAAACCTAAGGCATCAGGAGCACCTCTGAGATAATGTATTTAAGAAGAAAAAGTACGGCAGCACAACAGCAGCCAGAGGAGAGGAATGAGAATATGGGAGGGAAAGAACTGCGGGCACCCAGTCCATGGTGAAGGACCATGGTGAAGTACATATCTGACTGCAGCCATGGAGGACCTCCCACTGGAGCAGCGGGGTGCCTCAGGAAGGCTGTGATTGCGTGGGAGGCTCATGCTGGAGCAGGCTTCTGTCAGGACCTGTGGTCCTGCAGAGAGAGGAGCCCATGCTGGAGCAGGTTCTCTGGCAGGACTTGTGACCCCATGGGGGACCCACGCTGGAGCAGGCTGTGCCTGAAGGACTGAGCCGGTGGAAGGGGACCCACGCTGGGGCAGTTAGGCGAAAACTGCAGCCCGTGGGAAGGGCTCCCATTTGAGAAGTTCATGGAGGGCTGTCTCCTGTGGGAGGAACCCTGTGCTGGAGCAGGGAAAGAGTGTGAGGAGTCCTCACCCTGAGAAGGAAAGAGCGGCAAACACAATGATGAAGTGACCACAGCCCTTTCCATGTCTCTTTGTGCCACTGGGAGCAGGAGGTGGAGAAAACTGGGAGTGAAATTTTTCCTGGGATGAAAGGAAGGGTGGAGGGAAGGTTGTTTAAGTTTAATTTTTAATTCTCATTATCCTACTCTGATTCGAGTAAATATATTTGATTAATTTGCCCATGCTGAGTCTGTTTTGCCTCAGTGGTAATTGGTGACTGATCTCTTCTGGTCCTTGTCTTGACCCATGAGCCTTTTGCTACATTTTTTCTTACCTGCCCAGCTGAGGAGGGGAGGGTGATAGAGGAGCTTTGGTGGGCACTTGGCTTCCAGCCAGGGCCAAACCATCATATTAGCAAAAAATGAAAGCAGAGCATCTGTTTCTGACACATTCTTTGTATAAAGTTGCTGGAGGCCCTGGATAGATACCTACTCTTCTCCCAAAGAGAAGTTGTTTATGTCTGAGCTTATGTTACATAGCTGAAGGAAAGAAAGCAAATCACTGCATTTGCTAACTAGTTTCTCCATACAGATAAAGAAGAATGAAGTATAAAGAGTTAAATTACTTGTTAAATAAACAAAGATAGTTCCATTCTTAAATAGTTAATCAGGGATAATATTAGCTTTCGAAAAATCAGACGTATGATCTGGAGCCCTCTTAATTACCCTATCCCTCAAATATAGATATGCTAGTCGCAAGAAACCTTAAATTTTAATCTAGTAATTTCATGTCAGATTAACAATGAAGGCAGAGAAGAAGCATAATCAAAGGCTGTAGTTCTTATGACCTAGAGAACGGATGAGAGACAGTGCATAGCTTTTGTTCCACTCATTGGATGTAATCAGTTACTACAATTTAAGAAAGAAATCACTAAAATAGCATCTTACATCTAAAATGAGTTATTCAATGTGGAGAGTGTGCAGTCACTTTTTAAAAAATGACCAAATTTCAAGGACAATCTTATCACAATTGTCAAAAAACTTCCATCACTTCTGCTGTAAAATTATTTCCTTTCATCAGTAGTATTTCTGCTGGAAATCTCTGAGTAACATCAAGAGGGTAAGCAGTGCTTAGTAAAAATGAAAATTAAGAGAGATGATTTGTACTGAAAAGAAGATTAGTGTGGTGATATTGCAGATGTTTGAAGTGTTGCATTGCATATACAGATAAATAAATTACCTCTCTTCCTTCTAGTTTAATCATTTTAGTTCCATCTGAGATAAGAGCATGTTATTTGCTTTGGTGTCATTACACTGATCTCATTGCAACTGCTGTTATTTACCAGTTTTATTTTGGCTCTGGAGGAAATAATGGACATTAGCATAGAAAATGGTTTCTCTGGACATAGATACCTCATCAGTTAATATAGGTGTGACTCCTTTGAAGTAGATCTGATCCTGCTTTAGTCTTTGCAGAATCAGTTTTAGCCTTTTTTGTGACCATGAGGAGGCAGTCTCCCTCGGTCCCTGTAACCTGGTGAACGCTGTGATGGGACAGAGTTACAAGAACACAGCGGTTACACCACTGCTGGCTACTGTTTTACCCTTGTTCTGTTGTGATCAGGCTCACCTCATCTCTTCATGCAAGCACAAGACCCATTTGATATCTCTTCCATATTTGTTACCCATCAGTGCACAAATGTGCAACTACTGAAGCTCGATGCAAATGAGTGCTGAGATGTTTGTTGGAGCAGGAGCAAAAATGCAATACTGAAAACAAAAGTAGAGAATGCACAATGAAGTTAAATAGATTAGTTTAGTCATGGAGAAATGCACATTGCATATCAAAGCCAGATTTTGTCTTTGTCTTTGTAAATAGTTTTTAAGATATCTGTATCGCAATTTTGAATAAAGTAAGTTTGGATTCTGCATGTGTTATTTAAAAAATACTTTTATGCAGGCTTGCGGATAGTGATCATGTTTTATTGGGGGAGTTATTTCATATTTCCTTTATCCTATTTTCTTTAAATTTCATTCAAGACATTCCTTTCCAAAATTTCTTCTAGGGAATAAAAAAATAAGAATAATATACACATTTGAAATTGACATGACCATGAAAAAGCCTCAAATTTTATCCACTTGTAAAACAGGGTATATATGTGATACTTTATAAAAGTGCATTCCTATGACTAGTACAGATCTGTTTGTTATTGTTTTCCACATATTATACAATACGTATGGCTGTGTGCAGAGTTATATATGAATATTCCTTTACAAATTTAGAAAAACTTGGGAAGTATTGTTGGGGTGCGCATTTT